>CAMQGK010000607.1:1530000-1817500 GCA_947000775.1 Pterois miles | reverse complement strand
CAGATATATTCATGAAACAGCCTGTTTCCAGTGTTTTTTATATTGATCCTCTGGGTGCAACAACGACTTTGCTCCAGCAGATGCAGTAAGTTCCTGTTGTTTCCGGCGACCCCTCCTCCCCCAGGTTACCCCTCAGCCCAGGTCTTGCACTCTCATTGGCTACAGGTTCAGATGATTAGCTGATTGATATCTGGCATGTGCTGGCGAGCCTCTCAGCGCCGCTCGAGGAGCAGAACGTCAGAGCTAAAGTCATGTAATGTGAACCCGGCATTACTGGGCCTTTCTTGAAGAAGCGCAGCCCTCGTTCATTTGAACAGAGCCGGTCCGCGTCCCGATGAAGATGATCTGCAGGGTCAGCAAAGGAACTGAACTTTTACTGCGTCATTCATCAGGGTGCTGTGGTGGCCGGTGAAAGTGCTCATTCCTGGACGAGGACTTTGTTACAGTAACACTGTATTATACTGTACATCCAGAACGTGTAAAATCCTTCTTCACAGTATAATAAACTGCTGTGCAGTGTTTTTCCACTTGATGATCCTGCAAACTCATGTATCTGTTAGTCAAACTGGACTTCCTGGATGTACTTCATTATCCCACCTGAAACAATAATTTATTTATTTATTAATTATCATGCTTTGTTATTTACCTGTCACATATTAATATATTTTAACATGCAACAAGCTGTGTGTAGAGGCAAGTCAGTGAACGATGGGTTAACAGATAGAGGATGTAATGGGCCAGTTAGATAAACAGTAAAGGGGGTAATAAAAAAAACTACAACGGTTATTGGTAACAGTAAATCTAATTGTAGACTGTCAAACACAAACAGCAATAAAATGAACATCTGCCAATAAAATTTCAAATGAATGAACAGCTTGGAACTGATATACGTGATGAAGTGTGGCGTGGTGCACCGGGTCGACCTCATGAACCCGCCTGAGCTCAGTTCAAGGTTCTTCATCGAATCCACTATAGCAAGGCCAGGCTGTCGAAGGTCCACCCTAATGTCAGTGAAATATGTCAGCAGGGTTGAACAGAAAAGGCGAACCTCACTCATATGCTCTGGTCTTATAATAAGCTGAACCACTTCTGGGCTGCCGTATTTCAGACTTTCAGCCCAGTCCTGAAATGGTGATTTTTGGAGTTCCAGAGGAGGGAATATTACTGATGAATAAAATAAAAGACGCGTTTGTTGAAGTGGAAATGGGAACACCAACCGATAGCTTCCCTTGGATGAGCGACCTGATGCTATTCCTTCAGTCAGAAAAGATCAAATACACCATCAGAGGGTCAGCCCAGTCATCTGATACTACATGGGACCCTTTACTATCTTATTTTGAAAGGCTTCAGACCCTTCCCCAAAAATGTATTTTTTATTTCATTAATTTTGTTGATTGGCTTTTTTTTTTTTTTTTTTTAACTTTTAATTAATTTTTATTTTTCTGGGGAGTGACAGGGGTGGGAGACAATGAAGATACTCTTTGTTTAATATCTGTGAATACGTTTTTTTTTTCTTAAATAAAAATATTATAAACAAAAATGAATGAAGTACTTGAATGATGAGAATGTTTTTCTGAGGAATCACAGTTACAGCTCTAATAAGCAGAGTTATAGACGGAGCAGATAAAGTTAAACACAGTTTAATCAGCGTTAACGTAATCAGGTGACATTTCATCGATGAGCAGAAAGTCAGAAAAGATAAATAATCCAAAAGCTGAAGCAGGAAAACAGGAAATAACAGGCAGGTAGCAGGTAAATATGTTGATGGGGCAGGAACAGCTTGACATAATGGCACGAGGCAACATGAACTAACTGGCAGCTAAAGAGGGGAAACGGTGACATTATTCACATTGAGGGCTATGAACGGTTGGAAGAGAGGTGTGCAGGCAGCTGACTGATCAGGTGCAGAGCACAGGAAAGAAAACAGTGAGGGCAAAAAGAGGAGAAAGAGGAGAGGCATGATGGGGAAAGCTCCCCATAAACCACCAGGAGGGCTTAATGCACAGCAGTTTATACCAGCAGATCCCACCAGAAGGGCCTATTATGTTCACTGCTATGCATGACCACGCTTCAGGTTTCATAACTGAGACTGGACCCGGGCAGTTTTAGTTGGGCCCCAAACACAATCGCACACTCACACACACACACACACATGCAATAACACACAACCACTCCAGACATTTCCGAAGCAGACAACTGGTGTGACGCCACTCATCAGGCAGCTCATCCCATCCTGCAAACCAGGATTTATCATCACTTGTTCGACAGTTTTCAGATCCAGAACAGCTGATCAGAGTTCAATCAACTCCGATTAGGATGAAGCTGATGGAAGCACGTTTATGTCCACAAAGATGGAGGACAAATAGTGACTTTCTACTTATTTTTTTATTTTTTTAAACTTTGATATAAACTCCCTCTCCCCCTCTTTAACAAGCCTTTCTCTGTTAATTAACACACCAACTGTTGTTGATTTACTTATTTTTTAAATCCCGGCGCTGGGATGCTGGAACATTACCTGGACTCTGTTCAGCACATCATTTACACACACACACACACACACACACACACACACACACACACACACACACACACTGCTTACTGTGTTTGTTCATGTCTTTTATATTTCAGCGGCGGGGCTTCTGACAGTATGTGGCAGCAGGCAGCAGCTGAGCATAAATTTCATATGAATTTTCAGAATGAAAATTAATCAAACGTGGATGTAAACACTAAAACAAAATGCAGCTGTATTCAGTTAAAGAAAGCCTCTTTAACCCTTTTAGACCACATCCCGTCATAATGTGCAGCACACATGTAAACTCACCTCACATACCGATGCTGTGTCACTTTTCACTCGCATTGATCTGTTGGACTATAGTTCTGCCCCTCTCAACTTTGATGAGTAATGATGAGGGTTTTTATTTTATTTATGTTATAATAACACATAGAAATGTGAGTGTGTGTCACATACAGTATTTTTGCATCTATGCTGCAGATAATTTGATGAACAAGCATGTGTTTTTGTGGCTGAATTGATTTTTAAAATAAATTGATCAATATTTCTGCTTGCAATTAGTTTTCCTAGACTTCTGTTTTCAGAGCCAGTTATTAAATAAATTATTACTAACACTAATAATCAGATGCAGTGGTAATTTTGTAATATGATCAAGAGTAGATATATTTATATAGTCTTCCAGTTACAACCGGCCCTCTGAGGGGAACCCTGATGCTGCTGTGACCGGGATCAAACTGAGTTTGACTCCTCTGATTTAGGAGGATCTTTGGGTGCAAAATTATGAGTTTAGACTTTTGAAGAACTATGAATGCTGATGGCAAGAAGTCTGTAAGAAATCTAATGAGCCCAGGATGTGGAGAATATTGTGGCTAAACAACAGCTCCACCGAGGAGTTGCCACATCACTTTGTGCTGCCCACATTCATATCTCCAGGACTCAGGCGTCCGTCAGATGAGGAACTTAAAGTAGTAAAACATTATTTACCAGTTAACCTAAAATAAATAAACCGACTACACTGTCAGTTTCATCCAGTCTTCTTAGTGATGCTGTGACTTCAGCAGCTTGTTTGAGGGAATAGTGAACATTTCCATGGCAACAAACAGTACAACCAAACTTTGCAACAGACATTGATCGGTCCTTTTCATCCAACATCTGTTGGGCTTCTGTTTTTGTTGGCGTTTGATTACATTGAACTTGACACCTTGACATCATTTCTTTCTTTTACTCTTATTGTGTGGACATGATGTCTCTTGGGGGAAGGAAACAGACAGATAACAGCAGGCGAAGTCACAAACTCCAAACAAAAACATGATGTAAACCGACAAAGAGCAGCAGGACGGGGCTGGTGTGTACAGACGGACTCAGTAAGACCAGGTGAGCAGGAGGTGACTGCACACCTGACAGGTGAAGCTAATAAGAGCGAGGCAGACAATCACAACTGGCGGGAAAATGCACAAAGGCAGGAAGTGAAGCACAAAACACCAAACAAGAATGAATGAAACATGAAACAAAGGAAAATCAACAAGCATGACATGATGTTTCATAACAACATGAAGGAATCCTATTAACCTAATGAGCAGAAAAGCACCATTCTCTGACATGTCTTTGAGTTTTCAAACTGGTAAAATATGGCGTCTGTCCTATTACATATCTACAGCAGCTAGTTTGATTTTGTTTCCATGAAGGCGGGGGTTTCATGGCCATTGGGTATCTATCTGAATAATGTCTAAATCTATCTAATATCTAAATAATACACAAAGTACTCATCCAACATTTCTTTTCAAACTGTAACTTGAGGGTTTCTGCCTTTGGAGGAATAATAATAACGTCAATTCTCAGTCAATAATCCCACTCAATCCCATCAAATAATGCATGAAATCAGTGTATTAAACCAGCATTACAGAAGGTCCAGTGAAAAGACACTTTCCCTACCGACATCCTCTTGTTTTGTGTACATACATCTTTTATGCATTTCTTCTTCCCTGTGTTAAGCATACATACGAGATGCAAATACCACATACATATTCAATGCAGCATGTTAAATACCCTCCTGAATGCACACGCAGCACTCCCTGCACAGTGCTGTACACACTGTGGTAGTGTGTGTGTGTGTGTGTGTGTGTGTGTGTGTGTGTGTGTGTGTGTGTGTGATGCATGCTGGAAACACAAGACATGCTCTTTAAGTGTGTGAGGAGGCAAATCGTCGGCAGCGTGCTGTTAGGTAGCTGCCCTGAAGCTGCGGGAGCTACAGTCAGAGCACAGATCAGCATGGTAGAGGTTTAATGCAGCAGAGCTGCTGGTATGTGCACACACACAAAGACGTGTTGTCATGAAGCAGTTGTTCACAAAACAGGGATCCGTAAAGAGGCCTCAGAGGGTCTGAAGGAGTCTCCAAGGATGTGCCAGGACTCCTATGAGGTGCCAGAGACCGTTAAAGACGAGGTGAAAGGAGTCCCTGAGGGGACTGAAGGGTTTATGGGGGTTTCTTGGGAATACAGTGGTCCTTTAGGGGGTCCAATTACTGTCTAGGCTTCCTTACACCTGTGTAGTACAGAGAGATTGATGTTGAGGAATTATATATTTTGAGAGTTTTATGTGGATCAAAGAACAGCTTTTTTGTTCTAACAATTGTATTTTGTTTTATTACATATTTGATTTGATTTGATTTGATTTATTATTGTGTCATGCATGAGCCCAAACAGGGTTACACGACACCATTATTTAGAAAATAAAGAGGAGACAGGCAGAAAGCAGAGTAGCAGCAGAAATTACAAATAGTACCAGACATTTTTCTAAGCTTGAGAAACAAAAGTAGTTGATTTATAACCATTAAACTTCTGAGCACCTACTTGTATAAGTAGGTGGAGTCTCATGTTAAGGTTAGACATCTTCGTATAAAGAGAAATGTCTGCGGTATCGGTGGAAGTATAGCGAGCGAACGGCATTTGTCGCATTTCCGTTGTCTTTTCTTCCTCCATGCTCCGGTGAACATGTTCTCTGCTCTCTGTATTTTTGCTGTTAATGTTGTAAATGTAAGATTAAACTAATTAAGATGAATTTAGAGTCATTGTTTTACTTTGACTTGCAGCGACAACACAAGCGTTTGTTTAAAGTGTCTCCATGAGTTCATCCACCCATCCTTTATAAATTTACCAGGACATGTCGAGATGTGTGGGCGAACAAAAAAATCTGTTCTGCAGTGACAAATCTAGCTTTGTTTATGTTAAGTTAAATGTTAAATGTTAGGTTCAGTTAATGGAAACAGTCCTACTCTAACCAGTCAGTCCTGTACGGTTCATAGACTCCTGTATATAATGTCATTTTCTTAATAATCTGCTGTTCGGAGGATTTTAAGTTGAATAAATGCTGTAAAATCAGAATAACAGCCTGTTTCCTATAAATAGAGGTTACGTCTCACGGTATTTGTTTGGCCCCCGGCAACAATCTGGGTTTCTCATGTGGCCCCCAGGATCAATAATTGCCCCCCGTAACATAGATTTTTAAGCAGTCCCTAATACGGTTTCTGAGGGTCCCTTATGAAGGGTTTGGTAGTGTCTGTAAGACTCCAAAAAATGAAATCTTAAAAATATTGTAAGAGTTTCTGATTCTAGGCCAGTGATGGTTCCTCAGGGCCTTCAATATGTTGAGTTTCATGAGTCTTTGAAAGATATGTGATTTATATATGATATAAGATATACAGTATATCCTCGAGGAGAGGATTCAGTCTGGATGTTCAGCCAGAAGTTTGTGAAAGTTGTCTAATCAAAGGGTCTTTGATAAGTTTTGCTCCAGCGATGCCTGAGTTGGGTCCACTCAGGGCTCCTTGAGGTATACGTGAAAACCTGCAGCACAAACACTGTTTAGTTTGTACATGTGTTGACTGGTGTTGATTCTTCACCCATATAAAGAATATTTTTTAATCAAAATCTAAAATACTGGCATCTTCTTGTGAGGAAAAATATCTATATATACAGTATCTATATCTATATCTATCCAGCCTTCCAGCAACGTGAGTACTCTCAGTGCACAGCGTCGTCCTTCTCATGGATTCCTGGTTCTGGTTGTGGATGCTGAGTCTGTTTTTCACACTGTTCTCAGCGGTTCTCTTCCTCGGCTCCGGTCCACTCAGACCAGCTCAGCCTCTGAAGAATGGGTTTCTGTGTTGGAGCTTATATACATTATGAATGGAGCTTCCAGCTTCCAGCTTCTCCTGGGAGGGAAAATCAAGCTGGAGGCTGAGGTGGTACAGAGAGGAGAGGAGGAGGAGGAGGAGAGAGGAGAGGAGGAGAGAGGAGGAGGAGAGAGGAGGAGGAGGAGAGGAGGAGAGAGGAGAGGAGGAGAGAGGAGGAGGAGAGAGGAGGAGAGGAGGAGGAGAGAGGAGGAGGAAGAGAGGAGGAGAAGAGAGGAGGGGGAGAGGAGAGGAGGAGAGAGGAGAGAGGAGAGGAGGAGAGAGGAGAGGAGGAGAAGAGAGGAGGAGAAGAGAGAGGAGGAGAAGAGAGGAGGGGAGAGGAGAGGAGGAGAGAGGAGAGAGGAGAGGAGGAGAGAGGAGAGGAGGAGAGAGGAGGAGGAGAGAGGAGAGGAGGAGAGAGGAGGAGGAGAGAGGAGAGAGGAGGAGGAGAGAGGAGGAGAAGAGTGGAGGGGAGAGGAGAGGAGGAGAGAGGAGAGGAGGAGAGGAGGAGAAGAGAGGAGGGGAGAGGAGAGGAGGAGAGAGGAGGAGAGAGGAGGAGAGGAGGAGAGGAGGAGAGAGGAGAGAGAGAGGTTTTGGTTTTCAAAATCCCTTTATTTATCAATTGCAGGGACAAGAGGAAAACTGTTGGTTCAACAGGAAACAAAAACAATATCATTCCAACAGCATCAATATATTACTGTAATCAAATGTTAAAAATCAAAAATCCGTCCTCTCCCACAGAGCACAAAACCCCCCCAACAGACCATAAACGGCTGAAAGCCTGCAAGTTGTCCATCAATTTATAGTAGGTATATTCCACCCTCAGTCTGGCTTTCACCAGTCCTTCCAGAACCGGTATTACTTTAGTGCTGCCAGAACCCTGAGTCCGGTTCCTACGCGTCAGCCAGATGGCCAGTTTAGCAGCAGCAGACAAGAAATTTAACAATATCACAACAGACTTTTCTTTAGTTGAATATTTCGGTCCAAAAATGAACAGATTATTAGACAAGACCTCCCCAAAACCCTGAAACCACCCTCTCAGGAGGTCAAATAGTTCCACCAGCCGGGGACACTGAATAAACAAATGTTCGAGGGTCTCAATGTCTCCACAGAAAATGCACCCCTCCCCCAGCTCAGGATCAAGGTGCGCTCTGTACCTGTTCGTGGCTATAGCCCCATGTACAACCCTCCATTGGAGGTCTGCTGCCCGCTTCTCAACGGGCAGCTTGTACAGGGTCCGCCAACTGCCTTTCGGGGAAGAGTCTGGACCAATGCACCCGACCCACTTCGACTCCTTGATCCCAGCTAATGAATCCAAGTTCAGCACTTTGACACAGGATACATAGAGGTCTTTTTTCCTTGCAGCTTGAAAGCTGTCCAGTTTCAGCGTTGTAAAGGTCAGGAGCTGACCTCCTCCTTCCCTCCACTCCCCCACCGCTGGAGTGATGGATATTGGGGGGAAGCCGTAGTCCCCTTCCTCGCTCCACTGGTCATAGAGGGCCGGATCCTCTGCGAAACCCCTTAGCGACGGTGGCAGGGCAGCGCAGACTTCATCCACCACTCTTTTCACCAACCTGCTGGAGGTGATGTTGCAACTCTCCCGCAGGGCTTCCACCGTCATCTTCATCAGATGGCCCAGCTTGGTGCATCCAGCCTCCCTGAGCTTGGACCGCAGGCTAGCTGATTTCAAAATTTCAGTTTTTAGGAAATTGTTGGAAAACAAAGGTTCCTCAAAGATCCACGTACCCGGTATTACCTTGTCTGTGCGGGTAATACTGAATATCTGCCATGCCTGCAACACAGACGAGTAAAAAGGTGTTAATCCAGAGAGGTCCACTTCCTCTGGATTTAAAAGGAAAAGCTGTTTATCGTAGCCCAGCCTCCCAGCTCTCCTCAGCAACAGTCGGGCGGTGTCCAGCCAGCATGGGCCACAGCTGTAGAGCAGTTTTTGAGCCGTCTGAAGTCTAAAGGAAGCAACCTTGGACTTAATATTTATTAAACCCTGCCCTCCTTCACCAACTGGCAGGTAGAGCGCTGCTGCCCGGATCCAGTGCCGGCCAGACCAGAAGAAGTCGACAATGGATTTCTGGATATCCTCCATCAGGCCACTTGGTGGGGTCAAAACAACCAGTCTATGCCATAGAGTCGAAGCGACCAAGTTGTTAGCAACCAAAACTCTTCCCCTATATGACAGCTGGGGTAGCAACCATTTCCATTTAGACAACCGTGCGCACACTTTCTCCTGAGCTCCCTCCCAGTTCCTCCTTTGGAAACCCTCGGTTCCCAGAAACACTCCCAGCACATTCAGCCCCTCCTTCCCCCACTCAAGTCCTCCAGGCAGGGTGGGCACCACCTGGTCCCTCCACTGTCCCACCAACAACGCCTCACTCTTTCCCCAGTTCACCCGTGCAGACGAGGCCCTTTCATACAGGGACAGAGTATCCCTCAAACCCTGAACGTCCCCCTGAGAGGACACAAACACGCACACATCATCTGCATAAGCGGAAACAGTAGGGGGACGCTCAAAGTCAGAGGAACCGGGAATTGAGATACCACTGAGCCGCCCTCGCAATCTGCACAGCAAGGGCTCAATGGCAAGGCTGTAGAGTTGTCCTGATATAGGACAGCCCTGCCTGATCCCTCGCTGCACAGGAATCGGCCGACTCAGCCCTGCCCCCATCTTCACCATACACTGTGCACCACTATACAGTAACCTAACCCAAGACACAAAACCATCACCAAAACCAAAAGCCTTGAGTGCAGAAAACAAATAAAAATGATCCACCCTGTCAAAAGCCTTCTCCTGATCAAGTGACAGAATCCCAATATTTACATTGCAACCTTGACACAAATCAAAGACGTCTCTCATGAGAAACACATTGTCCATAATTGTTCTATCCAGGACACAATAGGTCTGATCAGGGTTGACAATTAATTCTAGAATGACCTTGAGTCTATTTGACAGAGCTCTGGAGAGCACCTTGTAGTCAGTACATAGAAGAGCAACCGGTCTCCAGTTCCTGAGCAGTGCCAGGTCTCCCTTCTTCGGCAACAAAGAAAGTACTGCTCTCTGACAAGACACAGGAAGAAAACCAGTTCTGTAGCACTCTAGGAAAACACAGTGCAGATCCGGCCCAAGGATTTTCCAGAATCGCTGGTAGAAGTCGGTGGTGAGCCCATCGACTCCCGGCGCCCGTCCCGACGCCATCTGATTGACCGCTATAGTCAGCTCCTCCAGCGTCAGCTCAGACTCCAGAACAGCCTTCTCCTCCAGACTAAGCTGAGGAAGACCCTCCAGGAGCTCCTCTTGGCACTCCACGCTACATGACTCGGCCCCAAAGAGGTCCGTGTAGAACGCCATGGCGTGACTCCTCATCTCACCCGGGTCAGAGGTCACTTTGCCTCCAGGAAGCTGCAGGCAGGTCATTTTCTTCCTTTGAGCCACCGATCTCTCCAGGTTGAAGAAAAAAGAGCTCGGAGCATCCATGTCCCTCAGCTGGAGGAATCGAGACCTGACCAGAGCTCCTTTGACTCTTTCCTGCAGGAACAAGCTGAGCTCCTGCCTCTTTTCCTGCAGCAGGTGACCTGTGTTGGGGTCAGGGTCCTGATGTAACCCCCCTCTAAAAGCCTAATTTCAGCTTCGAGACGTTTAATTGCTGCCTTTACTTTGGCAGTAGAATGGGATGTATACTGCTGGCAGAAGATCCGGATCTGTGTCTTCCCGACCTCCCACCACAGCTTCAGTGAACTAAAATCTGCTTTTTTTGCTTCCCATCTTCCCCAAAAGCACTCAAAGCTTCTACAGAAGATATTATCCTGCAGGAGCTTGTTATTGAAACTCCAGTGTGAGTTAACCCTTTCACCTGGTGAGGTGATCAGGTCTACTGTTGCCAAATGGTGGTCAGTGAAACCAACTGGAATAATCTGACTATAGGCTAACCTTGAAGTCAGACTTTCCGAAATGTATAGCCGATCCAGTCTGGCTGCACTAACTCGGTTGTTGCAGACCCTAACCCATGTGTACTGCCGGGCTTGTGGATACTTGACCCTCCACGTATCTACCAGATCTGACAGCATGATAATGTTTTTAAGGACATGTGCTGACTGAGGATGGGGCTCCTCACCTGTCCTGTCTACTGTAAAGTCTAAGGTGCAGTTAAAATCACCACCAACAATGAGTTGCTCGTGATGGAGCTCCTTCAGCACTCTTTCCAATGAGCTGAAAAAAGCTAGTCTATCAGCTCCCTGATTTGGAGCGTAGATGTTAATAAAACAAAATACCGAACCCTCTATTTCTGCCCTGACCACCAGGAGCCGACCCTTCACTTCCTCCGAAGAGGATAAAACATTTACATTAACAGATGTTCTAAACAGAACAGCCACTCCTGCGCTGACGTTAGTGCCATGGCTGAGGGCAAACGACCCCTCCCACCATAAGCCCCAGTCTGTCTCATCAGAAGGAGTGGAGTGAGTCTCCTGAAGAAACATCACATCCACTTTCTTCTGTAGACAGACCTCAGAAATTAAAGCTCTTTTCTGTCTGTCTCTACCACCATTGATATTTAGAGACCCGACCTTAAGGCTCTGCATAGAGAGGGCAGAGAGGAGGAACAGACAGGAAACAACGATTAAAGAACAGTTCATAGAAAATACCGTGCTGTACATGATCATTTGGACTTCTTTACTTTTTTAACAATTTTACCTTTCTTTTCCTTCCTCAAAGTAGTGATGTGTTTCTTTAGGCGGAAACGTTTCCTTTCATCCAAAAGATCGAATCCTACCATCCTTTTGAGGACATTAACAGATCTAATAAATTTATCAGTGTCGCCAAAATAATCGCTAACTTTGGCAGATCTTTTAAAGGTTTCATCCAAAAACTGGTTAATGTCCTCCAGTGAGTACAGATCCGTGAGCTTAATGGAGGCTTCACCCACAGAAACTGTGTCTGACTCGGAGTCATAGTCCATCTCATCTTCACAGGAGACCTGACTGTTGGACACAACCTGTCCTTCATTCATGTTTACAGTATTTACATTGGAGGCAGCAGATGAAGCTGCTTCATTCACATTAATCAGAGAGACTTCCTCAGTGATCTCAGCCTGAGAGCTGCTGTCCTCTGCAGCTACAGAGACCTGCTGCTCCTCAGCCTGACCCACATCTCTGTTCTCAATATGGGCTCCAGTGAGACCAGCCACCGCCACCGTCGCGCCGGCACCGGAGGCAGCGCCAGTCACCGGAGCGTCGGCACCGGAGGCAGCGCTAGACACCGGAGCGTCAGCACCGGAGGCAGCGCCAGACACCGGAGCGTCGGCACCGGAGGCAGCGCCAGACACCGGAGCGTCGGCACCGGAGGCAGCGCCAGCCGCTGCCGCGGCGCTGCGCGCCGCACCCTCGGCCCCACCGGCAGCGCGAGCGACAGCAGCGGAGGCGCCCGCCGCATCAGATGCGGAAGCGGCTTCCGCCTGCTTGTGCGGACACGCGAACCGTTTATGGCCGACATCACCACATTCAAAACATTTAATCTGTCCTGAACTAGCATAAACCATGTAGGCACCGTCACCATGCTTCACTCTGAAGGACACCTCCAGAGTCTGAGCAGGTGAGTCTAAGAACATGAACACCTGCCTCCGCAGGGACTGAACATGCTTCAGTTTAGGATCCTTACATCCTAAACTCACCGTTTTAAATCCGCTCGCAAACTTGCCGAATCTACGGAGCTCGTTCTCTAACAGCTCGTTCGGGATAAACGGCGGAACACCCGACACGGTGATCCGCGTGGACGGAGCTGACAGCGGGGAAACCTGAACAAACAGCTGCCTGATGAACACGCCGCTCTCTATCAGCTGATAGACACGCGGTTCATCGTTCAGAAACACAACGACAGCTTTATTCATCCTAGACGCATAGGAGACATTATCGTGACCTACCTGCTCACCGACTGCCAGCAGAACCTCCTCCACCGACACGGTGCTATCCGGCGGGACGATCCGCACTCCCTGCCGGAGAGACGGAGGTGGCGTCTCGGCGGACGCCATTCCGCCCGAAAAACGCCGCACAAAACCACCGATCACACAGTATATTATCCGCAAAAACCAATAAAGAATCTTACCTGATCATGTACACAGTACAGATGAAAAGAAACAGTGAAAAGTCCAATAACAGGGATAGAAATCATTCAAACACTCGCGCCACTCTCTGCCAACACCACGAACTCACAACCACCGGAACCGGAAAGGAGGAGAGGAGAGGAGGAGAGAGGAGAGAGAGAGAGAGAGAGAGAGGAGAGAGGAGGAGGAGAGAGGAGAGAGAGAGGAGGAGAGGAGAGGAGGAGAGAGGAGAGGAGAGAGGAGAGAGGAGAGAGGAGGAGAGAGGAGAGGAGGAGAGAGAGAGAGAGAGGAGGAGAGAGAGGAGAGGAGAGAGAGAGAGAGAGAGAGAGAGAGGAGAGAGAGAGAGGAGAGGAGAGGAGAGAGAGAGAGGAGAGAGAGGAGAGAGAGAGAGAGAGGAGGAGAGAGGAGGAGGAGAGAGGAGGAGGAGAGAGGAGGAGAGGAGAGAGGAGAGAGGAGGAGGAGAGAGGAGAGGAGGAGAGAGGAGAGGAGGAGAGGAGGAGAGGAGGAGAGGAGAGAGAGAGAGGAGAGAGGAGGAGGAGAGAGGAGAGAGGAGGAGGAGAGAGGAGGAGAGAGGAGGAGGAGAGAGGAGAGGAGGAGAGAGGAGAGAGGAGGAGGAGAGAGGAGAGGAGGAGAGAGGAGAGGAGGAGGAGAGGAGGAGGAGGAGGAGGAGAGGAGGAGAGAGGAGAGAGGAGAGGAGGAGAGAGAGGAGAGAGGAGGAGAGAGAGGAGAGAGAGGAGAGGAGAGAGAGAGGAGAGGAGAGAGGAGAGGAGGAGGAGAGAGGAGGGAGAGGAGAGGAGGAGAGAGGAGAGGAGGAGAGGAGGAGGAGAGAGAGAGGAGGAGAGGAGGAGAGAGAGAGAGAGAGAGAGGAGAGGAGGAGGAGAGGAGGAGGAGAGAGGAGGAGAGAGAGGAGAGAGAGAGAGGAGGAGGAGAGAGGAGGAGAAGAGAGAGAGAGAGGAGAGGAGGAGAGAGAGAGAGAGAGAGAGAGAGAGGAGAGAGAGAGAGGAGGTTTGGTTTTCAAAATCCCTTTATTTATCAATTGCAGGGACAAAGAGGAAAACTGTTGGTTCAACAGGAAACAAAAACAATATCATTCCAACAGCATCAATATATTACTGTAATCAAATGTTAAAAATCAAAAATCCGTCCTCTCCCACAGAGCACAAAACCCCCCCAACAGACCATAAACGGCTGAAAGCCTGCAAGTTGTCCATCAATTTATAGTAGGTATATTCCACCCTCAGTCTGGCTTTCACCAGTCCTTCCAGAACCGGTATTACTTTAGTGCTGCCAGAACCCTGAGTCCGGTTCCTACGCGTCAGCCAGATGGCCAGTTTAGCAGCAGCAGACAAGAAATTTAACAATATCACAACAGACTTTTCTTTAGTTGAATATTTCGGTCCAAAAATGAACAGATTATTAGACAAGACCTCCCCAAAACCCTGAAACCACCCTCTCAGGAGGTCAAATAGTTCCACCAGCCGGGGACACTGAATAAACAAATGTTCGAGGGTCTCAATGTCTCCACAGAAAATGCACCCCTCCCCCAGCTCAGGATCAAGGTGCGCTCTGTACCTGTTCGTGGCTATAGCCCCATGTACAACCCTCCATTGGAGGTCTGCTGCCCGCTTCTCAACGGGCAGCTTGTACAGGGTCCGCCAACTGCCTTTCGGGGAAGAGTCTGGACCAATGCACCCGACCCACTTCGACTCCTTGATCCCAGCTAATGAATCCAAGTTCAGCACTTTGACACAGGATACATAGAGGTCTTTTTTCCTTGCAGCTTGAAAGCTGTCCAGTTTCAGCGTTGTAAAGGTCAGGAGCTGACCTCCTCCTTCCCTCCACTCCCCCACCGCTGGAGTGATGGATATTGGGGGGAAGCCGTAGTCCCCTTCCTCGCTCCACTGGTCATAGAGGGCCGGATCCTCTGCGAAACCCCTTAGCGACGGTGGCAGGGCAGCGCAGACTTCATCCACCACTCTTTTCACCAACCTGCTGGAGGTGATGTTGCAACTCTCCCGCAGGGCTTCCACCGTCATCTTCATCAGATGGCCCAGCTTGGTGCATCCAGCCTCCCTGAGCTTGGACCGCAGGCTAGCTGATTTCAAAATTTCAGTTTTTAGGAAATTGTTGGAAAACAAAGGTTCCTCAAAGATCCACGTACCCGGTATTACCTTGTCTGTGCGGGTAATACTGAATATCTGCCATGCCTGCAACACAGACGAGTAAAAAGGTGTTAATCCAGAGAGGTCCACTTCCTCTGGATTTAAAAGGAAAAGCTGTTTATCGTAGCCCAGCCTCCCAGCTCTCCTCAGCAACAGTCGGGCGGTGTCCAGCCAGCATGGGCCACAGCTGTAGAGCAGTTTTTGAGCCGTCTGAAGTCTAAAGGAAGCAACCTTGGACTTAATATTTATTAAACCCTGCCCTCCTTCACCAACTGGCAGGTAGAGCGCTGCTGCCCGGATCCAGTGCCGGCCAGACCAGAAGAAGTCGACAATGGATTTCTGGATATCCTCCATCAGGCCACTTGGTGGGGTCAAAACAACCAGTCTATGCCATAGAGTCGAAGCGACCAAGTTGTTAGCAACCAAAACTCTTCCCCTATATGACAGCTGGGGTAGCAACCATTTCCATTTAGACAACCGTGCGCACACTTTCTCCTGAGCTCCCTCCCAGTTCCTCCTTTGGAAACCCTCGGTTCCCAGAAACACTCCCAGCACATTCAGCCCCTCCTTCCCCCACTCAAGTCCTCCAGGCAGGGTGGGCACCACCTGGTCCCTCCACTGTCCCACCAACAACGCCTCACTCTTTCCCCAGTTCACCCGTGCAGACGAGGCCCTTTCATACAGGGACAGAGTATCCCTCAAACCTTGAACGTCCCCCTGAGAGGACACAAACACGCACACATCATCTGCATAAGCGGAAACAGTAGGGGGACGCTCAAAGTCAGAGGAACCGGGAATTGAGATACCACTGAGCCGCCCTCGCAATCTGCACAGCAAGGGCTCAATGGCAAGGCTGTAGAGTTGTCCTGATATAGGACAGCCCTGCCTGATCCCTCGCTGCACAGGAATCGGCCGACTCAGCCCTGCCCCCATCTTCACCATACACTGTGCACCACTATACAGTAACCTAACCCAAGACACAAAACCATCACCAAAACCAAAAGCCTTGAGTGCAGAAAACAAATAAAAATGATCCACCCTGTCAAAAGCCTTCTCCTGATCAAGTGACAGAATCCCAATATTTACATTGCAACCTTGACACAAATCAAAGACGTCTCTCATGAGAAACACATTGTCCATAATTGTTCTATCCAGGACACAATAGGTCTGATCAGGGTTGACAATTAATTCTAGAATGACCTTGAGTCTATTTGACAGAGCTCTGGAGAGCACCTTGTAGTCAGTACATAGAAGAGCAACCGGTCTCCAGTTCCTGAGCAGTGCCAGGTCTCCCTTCTTCGGCAACAAAGAAAGTACTGCTCTCTGACAAGACACAGGAAGAAAACCAGTTCTGTAGCACTCTAGGAAAACACAGTGCAGATCCGGCCCAAGGATTTTCCAGAATCGCTGGTAGAAGTCGGTGGTGAGCCCATCGACTCCCGGCGCCCGTCCCGACGCCATCTGATTGACCGCTATAGTCAGCTCCTCCAGCGTCAGCTCAGACTCCAGAACAGCCTTCTCCTCCAGACTAAGCTGAGGAAGACCCTCCAGGAGCTCCTCTTGGCACTCCACGCTACATGACTCGGCCCCAAAGAGGTCCGTGTAGAACGCCATGGCGTGGCTCCTCATCTCACCCGGGTCAGAGGTCACCTTGCCTCCAGGAAGCTGCAGGCAGGTCATTTTCTTCCTTTGAGCCACCGATCTCTCCAGGTTGAAGAAAAAAGAGCTCGGAGCATCCATGTCCCTCAGCTGGAGGAATCGAGACCTGACCAGAGCTCCTTTGACTCTTTCCTGCAGGAACAAGCTGAGCTCCTGCCTCTTTTCCTGCAGCAGGTGACCTGTGTTGGGGTCAGGGTCCTGATGTAACCCCCCTCTAAAAGCCTAATTTCAGCTTCGAGACGTTTAATTGCTGCCTTTACTTTGGCAGTAGAATGGGATGTATACTGCTGGCAGAAGATCCGGATCTGTGTCTTCCCGACCTCCCACCACAGCTTCAGTGAACTAAAATCTGCTTTTTTTGCTTCCCATCTTCCCCAAAAGCACTCAAAGCTTCTACAGAAGATATTATCCTGCAGGAGCTTGTTATTGAAACTCCAGTGTGAGTTAACCCTTTCACCTGGTGAGGTGATCAGGTCTACTGTTGCCAAATGGTGGTCAGTGAAACCAACTGGAATAATCTGACTATAGGCTAACCTTGAAGTCAGACTTTCCGAAATGTATAGCCGATCCAGTCTGGCTGCACTAACTCGGTTGTTGCAGACCCTAACCCATGTGTACTGCCGGGCTTGTGGATACTTGACCCTCCACGTATCTACCAGATCTGACAGCATGATAATGTTTTTAAGGACATGTGCTGACTGAGGATGGGGCTCCTCACCTGTCCTGTCTACTGTAAAGTCTAAGGTGCAGTTAAAATCACCACCAACAATGAGTTGCTCGTGATGGAGCTCCTTCAGCACTCTTTCCAATGAGCTGAAAAAAGCTAGTCTATCAGCTCCCTGATTTGGAGCGTAGATGTTAATAAAACAAAATACCGAACCCTCTATTTCTGCCCTGACCACCAGGAGCCGACCCTTCACTTCCTCCGAAGAGGATAAAACATTTACATTAACAGATGTTCTAAACAGAACAGCCACTCCTGCGCTGACGTTAGTGCCATGGCTGAGGGCAAACGACCCCTCCCACCATAAGCCCCAGTCTGTCTCATCAGAAGGAGTGGAGTGAGTCTCCTGAAGAAACATCACATCCACTTTCTTCTGTAGACAGACCTCAGAAATTAAAGCTCTTTTCTGTCTGTCTCTACCACCATTGATATTTAGAGACCCGACCTTAAGGCTCTGCATAGAGAGGGCAGAGAGGAGGAACAGACAGGAAACAACGATTAAAGAACAGTTCATAGAAAACACCGTGCTGTACATGATCATTTGGACTTCTTTACTTTTTTAACAATTTTACCTTTCTTTTCCTTCCTCAAAGTAGTGATGTGTTTCTTTAGGCGGAAACGTTTCCTTTCATCCAAAAGATCGAATCCTACCATCCTTTTGAGGACATTAACAGATCTAATAAATTTATCAGTGTCGCCAAAATAATCGCTAACTTTGGCAGATCTTTTAAAGGTTTCATCCAAAAACTGGTTAATGTCCTCCAGTGAGTACAGATCCGTGAGCTTAATGGAGGCTTCACCCACAGAAACTGTGTCTGACTCGGAGTCATAGTCCATCTCATCTTCACAGGAGACCTGACTGTTGGACACAACCTGTCCTTCATTCATGTTTACAGTATTTACATTGGAGGCAGCAGATGAAGCTGCTTCATTCACATTAATCAGAGAGACTTCCTCAGTGATCTCAGCCTGAGAGCTGCTGTCCTCTGCAGCTACAGAGACCTGCTGCTCCTCAGCCTGACCCACATCTCTGTTCTCAATATGGGCTCCAGTGAGACCAGCCACCGCCACCGTCGCGCCGGCACCGGAGGCAGCGCCAGTCACCGGAGCGTCGGCACCGGAGGCAGCGCTAGACACCGGAGCGTCAGCACCGGAGGCAGCGCCAGACACCGGAGCGTCGGCACCGGAGGCAGCGCCAGACACCGGAGCGTCGGCACCGGAGGCAGCGCCAGCCGCTGCCGCGGCGCTGCGCGCCGCACCCTCGGCCCCACCGGCAGCGCGAGCGACAGCAGCGGAGGCGCCCGCCGCATCAGATGCGGAAGCGGCTTCCGCCTGCTTGTGCGGACACGCGAACCGTTTATGGCCGACATCACCACATTCAAAACATTTAATCTGTCCTGAACTAGCATAAACCATGTAGGCACCGTCACCATGCTTCACTCTGAAGGACACCTCCAGAGTCTGAGCAGGTGAGTCTAAGAACATGAACACCTGCCTCCGCAGGGACTGAACATGCTTCAGTTTAGGATCCTTACATCCTAAACTCACCGTTTTAAATCCGCTCGCAAACTTGCCGAATCTACGGAGCTCGTTCTCTAACAGCTCGTTCGGGATAAACGGCGGAACACCGGACACGGTGATCCGCGTGGACGGAGCTGACAGCGGGGAAACCTGAACAAACAGCTGCCTGATGAACACGCCGCTCTCTATCAGCTGATGGACACGCGGTTCATCGTTCAGAAACACAACGACAGCTTTATTCATCCTAGACGCATAGGAGACATTATCGTGACCTACCTGCTCACCGACTGCCAGCAGAACCTCCTCCACCGACACGGTGCTATCCGGCGGGACGATCCGCACTCCCTGCCGGAGAGACGGAGGTGGCGTCTCGGCGGACGCCATTCCGCCCGAAAAACGCCGCACAAAACCACCGATCACACAGTATATTATCCGCAAAAACCAATAAAGAATCTTACCTGATCATGTACACAGTACAGATGAAAAGAAACAGTGAAAAGTCCAATAACAGGGATAGAAATCATTCAAACACTCGCGCCACTCTCTGCCAACACCACGAACTCACAACCACCGGAACCGGAAAAGGGAGGAGAGGAGAGGAGGAGAGAGAGAGGAGAAGGGAGGAGAGAGAGAGAGAGAGAGAGAGAGAGGAGGAGGAGAGAGAGAGAGGAGGAGGAAGAGAGGAGGGGAGAGGAGAGGAGGAGAGAGAGAGAGAGAGGAGAGAGGAGAGGAGAGGAGGAGAGAGAGAGAGAGGAGGAGAGAGGAGAGGAGGAGAGAGAGAGGAGGAGAGAGAGGAGGAGGAGAGAGGAGGAGAAGAGTGGAGGGGAGAGGAGAGGAGGAGAGAGGAGGAGAGAGGAGAGGAGGAGAGAGGAGGAGAGGAGGAGAGGAGGAGAGAGGAGGAGAGAGGAGGGGAGAGGAGAGAGGAGGAGAGAGAGAGGAGGAGAGGAGGAGAAGAGAGGAGGAGAGGAGAGGAGAGGAGGAGAGAGCAGAGAGAGGGGAGAAGGAGAAGAGAGGAGGAGAGAGGAGAGGAGGAGAGAGGAGGAGGAGAGAGGAGGAGGAGAGGAGGAGGAGAGGAGGAGAGAGGAGAGGAGGAGAGAGAGAGGAGAGGAGGAGAAGAGAGGAGAGGAGGAGAAGAGAGAGAGAGGAGGAGAAGAGAGGAGGGGAGAGGAGGAGAGAGGAGGAGAGGAGAGAGGAGGAGAGGAGGGAGGAGAGGAGAGAAAAAGGACTGAAAAGCAACACGTTCTAACATGTAAAACTGAACGAAACGTCACATTTTCAACACACACAAGACTTTTTTACGTTTAGTCAACATAACTACAACTTTAGGTTTAGACAATAAAACTACAACTTTAGGTTTAGACAATAAAACAACAATTTAGGTTAGACAATAAAACTACAACTTTATTGAAAAACAACAACTTTTGGTTTAGGCAACAAAACAACAACTTATTTAGGTTTAAGCAAACAAAAAACACTAACCTTGACCTCCTAACCCTTACCCTAACCTTAACCAACACAACTAAACCCTAACCCTTAACCTAACCCTAAGGTAAACCTGATTCTAATCTGGACCTTAAAGCCAAGTTTAAAACCTGAAAGAGGCCCTTGAAGGTCCGTCTGAAGGTGAGGACCGACCAAAATCTCCTCACTTTCCAAAGATATCCTCACTCTGAAGGTCTAAAACTCAACCTGGTCCTCACAAAGATAGCTGTACAAGAACACACACACACACACACACACACACACACACACAGTTTATATTTTTCTGCTGCAGACGCTGAGATGAATTTCCAGCTCTAATTGAATAATAAGGAAGCAGCTCAGCAGGGAAATCACAGCAACATCAGCAAGTACAGACAGAGGGACTGTGTGTGTGTGTGTGTGTGTGTGTGTGTGTGTGTGTGTGTGTGTGTGTGTGTGTTGCTGTTACAGAGAAGCCCACCTTGCTCTCTCTGGGTTGTTCAGCAGGTTGACTGATCGTAGCGAGTCTCATTCGACGTCCCATGATTCATGTTAGCAGGCAAAGAAGGGAAAGAGAGAGAGAGTGTGTGTGTGTGTGTGTGTGTGTGTGTGTGAGAGAGAGTGTGTGTGTGTGTGTGTGTGTGAGTGTGTGTGTGTGTGTGTGTGTGTGTGTGTGTGTGTGTGTGTGAGTGTTTGACCCCCCTCAGGGTCAGAAAGATGTAGAAGAGGGGTGACTATTTTTCTCTCTTGAACACCGTATACCATGACGGATAACCACATCTATCAGGACGTGATGGATGGATCTCAAAACACACACACACACACACACACACACACACACACACACACACACACAATTCAGTACACAAAACTAGCCACATGTTTAAATGTGGAGGATGGAGCGACTGCTTCCTCCTTTGCATAATGACGCAGAAATGCATGAAGAAATGTAAAAACAAAATGTGTAAAATGTGTGAAAAAGAATACAGAAATAAAGACGTCTGGGGAAATAAATAAGGGGCAAAATGCAACGAGAAAATCATAAATAAATAAATAAATGCAGAAATAAGTAAACACATTCATTCAAAAATAAATCTAAAATAAATTAGAAATTTAAAAATAAATTAATAATTAATAAATGAAAATAAATGCAAAAATAAAATAATAATACAATTAAATGCATGACTAAATAAAAGGGGAAATGAAACAGAGGAGTAAATAAATAAGATAATTAATACAAAGATAAATAATTAAAGAAGAAAATTAAAACCAATATCAATGTCACATTTCATCAATTAATTAATATTTTTTATTATTTTTTCGACATTTAATTATGTATTTATTTATTTATCAAATCATTTATTTATTTATTTTTGATTTTAGTAGGATCTGTTCACAATTTTAAAATTGTGACTGTAATTCGAGAGAAAATATAATGTGAAAATGCAGTTTAGTTGTATGGAAATGTTAGTTTTTAGGAGACAGGGTTGGTTTTAGCAGGTATTTCTGGATTCTTCTTGGACAAAGGTTGAGTTGACAGTAAGATTTATTGATTCAGAGTAAAAAAAGAGCCAACGTGTGAAGAGAAATCTTCACTTACGGACAAATTAAAGGTAAAGCATTCATTACCATCATGTAGACTTTGACTTAGATTTGTGTGGGATGATTTATTTTTCTCTTTGAATATTGACAACTGATGGATTCCAGGCAGCAATATTTTCCTGAAATTTATTGATTGTGTTTTTGGGATGACACTTTTTTTTTTGTCTGTCTGCTGAACAAGGGGGGTCTTTTTGGGGGTTGGCTTGGGACCGGAGGGTCCCGGTTCCCGACATGGCCAAAATTATTGATTGTGTTTTAGGGGCCAGTGACACTTGTTTACTCCGAGGTGCCCCTAGCAAGGCACCAAACCCCCCACCTCCCGGGGCGCTTGTCAAGCAGCCCCCTCACTCTGCATCTCTCCATTAATGCATGTATGTGTGTTTCAGGTCTGCATGACCATGTATGAGTAAACAGAGTGTAAATTGAATTCCCCTCGCGGGCAAAAAGAGACTTCTCTTCTTCTTCCAGAGACGATTATACTAAAATATCATCCGATTATTTAAAGTTCAGAAAGATGTGTCTAGTTGTACCAGGAGCCATATTTCACTGTGTTGACCCAGCTGTCATATTCTATTATCAAACCATCTGTTAGTTAGCCAGAGATGTACTGATCAGAACCAGAAGTTGGCCCACTACTCTGAGACTGGTCTGAGCTGTTTGGTGGTCCTCTGTCCGGATTGGATGGACCAACCGCCACAACACCAGGCCGTCTAGCCCCGAGGACGGGCGCCGCGCTTTGAGGCCGGTTTTCATAGTGGTGCTACAGCTTCCATGTCCGTCACGTGATCCCACTGGGACCAGCAAGACTTTGAGAGGTCCAGCTCTCTATGTACTCTCTGCAGTCTAATCCTGTCTGAAATGATGTCAATATATCATTTGTTTCTTCCATGACAAAGAAAGGTCCATGTCCAGAGCGACCTGGAACTGATGGATGACTCAGCTCCATGTTTATTTTCAGATTAACTTCACATTAAGGGATGCACTTTGTTATGCATTTAAATTAATAAGTGCATAATTTATCATCTTACAAAACAGTTTCTCTTTAACAAATGTCCACTGAGCACGTCCAAATGGAAACTGCACCCATCAAGGTGAGGATGAGTATACTGTAGATACAGTTAATTTTAGGTGACGTATTCCTTTAATATGTCCTTCAACATCAAGTCAAAAGAAAAGTTTTCGGACACCATTATTATTACTATTATTTATGTATGTCAACTACTACTACTATTATAATTCTGGTTGATCTTATTAATAAGTACATAATATCAGTAGCAGTATGATTGCTAAAATGGAGGAAGACAATTCATATGATATTATATTATGTTATATTATCGTGTATTATATTATATTATGTGATGTTATATCATATTGGGACCTCTCTATAAGTATTAATCTTAAACAAAGAAAATAACCAAAGCCATACTTGACAAATTTTAATAATTCCTAATAAAATATGAATAATTTTCTATCAGGTCAGTAGTTCAGTTCATGTCAGTCTACGGTACATTTTGGTCTCCTGAGCAGTG
The DNA here is from genome assembly GCA_947000775.1 of Pterois miles. Classification (NCBI taxonomy): domain Eukaryota; kingdom Metazoa; phylum Chordata; class Actinopteri; order Perciformes; family Scorpaenidae; genus Pterois; species Pterois miles. The sequence goes on along the minus strand of CAMQGK010000607.1, from coordinate 1,794,055 downwards.
ATTAGAGCTCAACTATCCAGATTCTCAGTAACTGGAGACTAAATTTATTTTTCTGCTCCTCATAGACCATAAACCCTTTAATAAATTAATAACTCACTGAAATCGGTTGAGAAATGTAGACGTTATTGTGCTTTTTATCCAGGAAAACAGCAGCTCTCCCGTTCACTAGTATACGGTTACAGGCCGGTCTGGACAGGTCCAAGATGGCGCCCACGTTGACGTATCACTGCAACGGGCTGCGGCGTCCAGGGTGGCGTCTATCTATATACCGTATGTCTACGGATCTGAACAGCAGCTAGCAGCTAATGGTAACAGCGCTAACGATGGCAACAAAGCTGACCGAGCTAACAGCTTTAACCTGGAGGGGAACTGGAGCGTCGGCGTTATGTTTCTGTGACAATTGGTGCAAAATCAGTAAATGCATTTTAAACTCTCTGAATGCCTGATTTGGTTTTTATGTACTCCAGCCTTCTTTGGTAGATGACCTCATCTGTTATATAAATGCAGTTTAAGTCACAAACTACACCCAACCTCTTATCTCAGGTTTATCTAAACAAATGTTGTCTGTTGAGAGAAACTCCAGCTGGTCTCTTTGACAGTCAGCAGACGCAAATTTTCAGTTTCCTGAGAGTTTGTTGAGATTTATTTTTACATTTACAGTTTGAACCAATTTGAACCACTCGAAGAAGCAACTCAAGAGGTAAATGTGCAGGCGGTCTTCTTTTAACAAGCATGTCTTTACACCACGTTGTTCGTGATGATCGATACGAGAGCAGAGTCCCACCGTGTGCTGCCTGGTAACCAGAACTTAGAAGTCATTCAAGGTCATAAGTTCCTTCAGCCATGTGTAAGGGCCTGCCGCCGTCGCCTTATTGTCATCGGTTAAGGATGCAGAAGGAGCCTTATCACATCTAAGAAAAAATGTTGGCATTGGACATTTCTATAAACCAGGGGTGTGTTAAATGTTGATGTTTTTGGACAGAGCCTATACTTCCTGAGGAGACTGTATACTGTAAATGTAGCACTTTTACCTATTTTCTGACATTTTTTAGAGTAAACTTATTGGTTTATTTGAAAAAAAAGTAGACTAGGAGTTGCAGATCTCTGATAGAGATCATTCTATAACCTCAACCATGACCATGGTCTAATGGTATCAGCAGTTATAGCCGAACCCAACCCGAGGAGATCGGTACCCTCATCATCGATCCAAGTGGCCACTACGATTCATAAGAAAGAAGAACAACAATTCATACTCCTGCTCTGTTGCTCTTTTTGTCAGGAAGTATAAGTGTTAGTCTGTCGTTTCCGTTTGCATGCTCTTATTTTGGCACACTTCCTGTTTTGTGTTTGCATTCTAACCTCTCCTCTCGTTGCAGTTCACTTCACTCCCTGCCCTGCATGCCCCCTGCCTTCACATTAGAGCACCTCCTCCCGACCTGATTATCATCACTAGTCACCTCTGATCGTCATCCCCCGCCCTGATCGTGTCCACCTGTGTATAGTTATCCACCTCCCTCACTAGTATATAATGTGTGCTCCCTTTTCCTCCTGTGCCAGTTCGTCTTTTGTCTTCCATAGGAAAAGCGTACCCGCCATTCTCCAGTGTTTTTTGATATCCTCGTGTACTGAACTTTGCCTGTTAATTACGTAGCCCTTAGCCCACCGATTTGGATTTGTCAGCCTGTTTAAACTGCCTTACCTTGTACCGACTACCAGCCTGGAATAAAGACGCCAATTATCCTTACCAGATGGCGTAACCTGCCCTGACACTTTTATAATGATAGTAAATTCAGTTTAACTCAGTTTTACTAATGACTGTGTTGCTTTGAGCCCAGTCTAACCTCATTACTTCAGATTTGGCTCATCTTTGCTGGTTTTGTTGGTGTTTGTCTGAGCCTCCCAGGTAACGCTGTCTCACCATGAGGGAGGGGCACTTTCCCGCCAAATTGGTTTCAGGTGTTTCACTGCAGCAGTAAGTAGGTTACCAAGTTAGGCTGCTTGTTTGGAGGTTGCTGAAGATGCAATGTTTTTGAAGAATCACACAGCTTCTTCCTGCAGCATCACTGTTATTTATAGCAGCATATTTTGAATTGAACCTTGCTGCACTGACACAAACAGTCTGGTACGTAACTAAACCCATGAAACCTGTGAACCAGGCCACTAATCACAATGACTGGGTCGTAGCCCTGCTGCTCTCTGTGCTCTCATAAAACTTGCTGCTCTCACTGCTTATTTTTTAAATGAACAAATCACAGTTTTCCTGTGTACATGCAGGCTGCACAGTTTGAATTAGTGCAGTTAACTTCTGGGAGAACTGGCTGCAGTAGTTGTAGTTTTTATGTGACATTTGCAGCTGAAGGCGAAACAGTTTGTAACTAAAAATAACAAAATTATTTCATTTTAACTTCCATCCGCCCATCTATCCATTTGTCTGTGCTAATCTGGGGCTGGGTCCTGGGGGCAGCAGGCTTACCAGGGAACTCCTGATGTCCCTCTCCCCAGCCACATTTTCCAGCTCTTCCTGAAGGCCCCATGGTGTTCCCAGGCCAGATGAAATATGTAATCTCTCCAGCATGTCCTGGGTCTACCTGGGGACTCTTATTTATTCTAGGATGCTGGAAAGGAAAGGAGGCTCAAACCAATTGTCAAACCATAGATTCAGGAGGAGCAATGTGGAGCAGCTCTTCACCCTCGCAGGGCTGTGGGAGGTCTCTGGGTGTTTGTGGACTTGGAAAAGGAACCAATTTAAGTGCTTTCACGACCTTGTTTTAAAGTAAAACTAACAGCTACATGCTACTGCATGAACTGCAATAAGCAGATAAATTCCTCTGTTATCAGATGTAGTTCGACCGGTGATGCTCCTTCACTCAGTCGGGTTTTTAAGAGGAGATAAATGGGACTGCTTCGGCCGTGTCTGCAGTCGTTCCTCTGTGGAAAGAAAACTGACTGTGTGATGAATAACCAGAGCAGAAACTCTCCGTCTCCACACATCATTAATAAACTGGCCTTAATTGCATGTGAACGTCCTTGGAGTAAAAAGGTATTTTTGTGTCTCATTTAAAAGACAAATTGTTGAACCCATAATCAATAATGTGACCGAGCAGGGAGACGTGATGCTGCTGCTGTGATGATTTACTGGATATATCACAACGTCTGAACATTCTTTCACTGTTTGCACCCTCACAGGCAAAATGATCCGTTCAGTTATCAAAATCTGCCATGTATAGTCCATATACATGGGGGGCGGCAGTAGCTCAGTCTGTAGGGAGTTGGTTTGGGAACCGGAGGGTCACCGGTTCAAGTCCCGACATGGACCAAAAACTGAGTGTGAACTGGTAGCTGGAGAGGTGCCAGTTTACCTCTTGGGCACTGCCGAGGTGCCCCTGAGCAAGGCACCAAACCCCCAACTGCTCGGGGCGCTTGTCTGGAGCAGCCCCCTCACTCTGACATCTCTCCATTAATGCATGTGTGTGTGTGTTTGTGTGCATGTACCATGTATGAGTTAAACAGAGTGTAAATTGAATTTCCCCACTGTGGGACTAATAAAGGTTGATCTTCTTCTTCTTCTTCTTCTTCTTAAATATCTATGAGGAGGAGGAGGAGGTACGGTTTGAACTGAGCTACCGAAGGTTTTTCATTGTTGCAGGTTGTTGTTGTTTTTTGGCATAAATGTTATTTTGTGGCTTTACATGAAAGATGAATAGAGAGTTTTCTGTTTCTAGTACACACATTACTATACAGACAAATATAATATATACATACACGTGTGTATATCCTTTTTCTCTGTAGTTACTACTGCGTTGACTTTTCCCAGTGAGGAAAAAAGTATATTAGAAACATTTTCAGGGTTGATGGTGAAAAAACATGTAAACATTTTGACCAGTACGGCTCACCAATGAAACACTTTCATTTTGGTGGCGTTTACTGATGCAGTAACTGGTTTAGAAGCATGAATGAAGAAGTTTGGGTGAGTTAGTATCTTTAACAAACATGCAGTAGAGTTGTGACTCTATTATGAGCCAAAACGACGGAGATGATTTTGTCTGCACTCGGAGCTCTGAGGACCAATTTGAGGTGATTTTTGTTGTTTGTTTTTTTTAAGTGAGGACTTTTGGGAAATTAATAATCGTCTAATGCATGTTTAAGGAAAGTGTGCTCCTTTTGTGGGACATTAATTGGAAAGTGGCTCAAGAAGGTGCTGTTGTCAGTGAGGGTCCTCACAAGTAGAGAAGTTGTGAGGTGTGTGTTTTTGTGTTTGTGTGTGTGTGTGTGTGTGTGTGTATGTGACATATTTCATGAGACCCACAGAGCTTCTGTATTAATGAGAGTCAGAGATCAGCAATTATTCAGCACCAAACCAGTGAAGTCATGCAAACCAGGTCCTCTTCACACACACACACACACACACACACACACACACACACACACACACACACACACACACACACACATTATGACCGCCCAAGAGCTTAAAACTTCTAACATGTAACTACTAGAACTACTACTGCAACTACTACTATTACAACCACTGCAACTACTACTGCAACTCTTCCCTTTCTGCGTACATGCAGGCTGTTTTCAAACACTGTTCATACTTGTACTGTATGTGCAGTACTGCATTGTAATTTGTGTATCTCCAGGTATTACGAGCAGTGAATGTCACATGGACGAGCAGGACCGGCGCTTCCACCCCGTCATCACACGCCGTGGGTACCGGAGGGGGCGCCACAGTTATGATCATCATCATAGATTTTCTATTTGGCGAGTAACGCTCTGAAGGCTGTCCGCCACACACAACAGGCAAAATGACAACATGACAGTCTGAACAAGATGAGGCCGTTGGGAATATCAACATTTTCCTCAGACATACAGTATTATAAAAAAAACTATGAATAAAAACAGCAAACCACTAAAATTACAACATATTAAATTAATATGCACCAAACAAATGAACTTCCGTAGATGTCGCTATTTCTGACGGCAACAAACGCGTCACAAGTTGTGAACTCTGAGCTTTATTGTAATATTTTAATGTTAGTAATGTACTGTTGTTATGTCCTGTAGAGTACAGTTGCATAGAAAACACCTACTGTTTCTCTCCATCTCTCTCTCTCTCTCTCTCTCTCTCTCTCTCTCTCTCTCTCAGTATATAGTGTAGTCTCTTCCTCACCTACTTTCTCTCCCACTCACTTCATACTGTCTCTTTACAGCACACAGGAGGACACACGCCTCTCCCTCAATGTCTCCTCGTTGCCCTTTTGTGAATTTCTCCACTGTAAGACTAATAAAGGAATATTTTATCTTATCTTATTTCCTCCCATTGTGCTTGTTGTAACTGTAGATGTGGGTGAAGTCCTTCCAAAGTAAAAGCACCTTTATTCACTCAAGTTTCTGAAGAAGTTGTGGAGGCTTTCCACTGTCATTCTGCTAAGTTTACTCATCAGTTTCAAGAAGACCCTTGAGTTTCTCCCCTGTAATGGCCACTCTCAGTCTGTTAACTCAGTCATTTGTTCAGCTCTTCTTCTTCACATTAACATACAATATTTAGTACACACAAGTTTATGACGCTCTCACACACTTTTTGTGCCAGTATGAAGGATAGATTTTAAAGTTTTCACAACAGTTTTCTTGAAATAAGACAGAATATAAATCAAAACATCAATAACATACTCAGTAGTAAATAACCAGTATAATAAACTATAGAAATATAACATATTCCAGTAATTTACAAAAGCTTCAATGCAAACTTTGCTGGAACTCAGAAAATACAGCTTGTAAATTATGCTGACTTGTGGGTAGCGCGCAGGTGAAATTAGCCAGAATCACCTGCCAATGCTAAACAGTTTGTTCTCCTGTTGGTGTTGACTGTTGTACCTGATTGGCAGCACCTGTGTGCACGAGGCCTGCTGGGTGCTGCGCCCTGCTGAAGTGGTCGTTTTCATCAGCTGGAGGACGCTGTACGTGTCAGAGTGACCAACAGCCACGCTGGCCGACCTGCAGCGAATCCTGGTTGACGTCCCGCCGTGTGACCTTGTGACCAGCTTGGTGACCAGCATGGGGAGGAGCTGCCAGGCTGCCGTGGCTGCGTATGGACCCGTGTGAAGCTAAAATTAACGTTTATTTTGTCGTCAGTCTCGTCAGTCAGTCGCATGAGACGCTGGTCAGTGAAGTTAACATCAGCCACAGCTGTTTCCTAACCCTCGTAACGCTGCCTACGACAAATGGTTGCTAGGTTTTAAAGGGGGCGGGGCTAAAGCGTAGGGGCAGGAGCTCTCTGTTGATGCCTCCGACAGTGATGATAGGATGAGTTATGAAATGGGCTGGGACTAAAGTCTATGATTCGTACTGGAGTGTAATTATCCTCAGACTCATCACGGCTGAGAAATTTGGACAAAGTCTGGTTAACATACAAGAACTCCTGTTTTATGGCAAAAGGCACCTTTTCACTGTTTGATCAGTTTTGACCACAAAGGTTTTTAGTTGGTGACGACCAAATTTGAAATCAATCGGCCTGTAAAATGCTAAAAATGGGCAAAAATGGCACATTGAATTGAAAATGGCAGGTCCGTTTTGATACCGAAAACAAAACGAAGGATGTTGCTCCTCGTTTCCCCCGACGTCGGTCATATCCACGTTTTACAGACGACTACACGCACTACGTATAACTTCGTGTTTATGTGCTGGCGTTGGGTTTCTGTCTGAGTCTGAGTTGTGGTGGCGGCTGCTTGTTCGTTAGCAGACTCCATTTCTAACTGAATGTTAGCTGTGGTTGCAGACTGTTCGCCCTGGAAGCGGAGCTGAGGAGAGTCAAGGTTCTCGTGATCTGGAACGTCGTCACATCTGTTGGATTTTCCCGAACAAACGTCCCACATAGTTCACAGTAAAGGAGAGGAAACCCAGGAGGCTGCTGAAGGTCTCATTTTATAGATTATAGGTTACAACCTGTTCACACATTGGTAGTAAAAAAAACTATTTAAATGATCTGTAAAACACATTCATTTCTTTTTTGTGTGTTTCTCATAATTTGATTTGATCTCTCTGGTTTTCGTCCACTTACTTTCTGTCTGACATTTTTTTGGTTTTGTTATTTCGTTCTTTCTCTTTGCCATCTGTCTATCTCTCTCTTTTACTCATTTATTTCCTCCCTCTCTCCCTCGTCTCTCCCGTCTGTAGACTGACTCGCATGCAGCAGATATACCTGCCCACACACACACACACACACACACACACACACACACACACACTCCTCACACCCATTAGATGCTCTATTACAGCAGTATACAGGAACCATCTGTTGGTCGGAATTGAATCCTGCTCAATTAGCATCTCATTTGCATCTGATTAGCATGTCATTAATGGAGCGTTATGCAGAGTAATGTGATTGCTAAACGAGTTTCGCTTCCCCCACTGAGTAGAAACCTCTGTTCTGCTAATCGCTGCTGGCTCAGCCTCCCTCCTGTCGACCACGAGTGTGTGTGTGTGTGTGGGGCTGAACTCTTGTTTGTGTGCATGTGAGAAGCTGCTGTTACCATACCGACCGCCAACACTGGAGGTGTGTTGGACATTTCAACAACGTGTCGACGCTCAGAAGCTGAAGGGGCATTTTCACGGTCAAACACAAGACAAACTATCACATTAGTCTGAATACAAGAGGACATTTTTTCAAGGAATTATGTTTGAAATAGCGATATTTATAATTGAGCATGTGACATTACAAGACAGATCCTGATGTTCATGCAGATGTTCTTGTGGAGCAGATGAACGACGCCAGAGCAGATGACTGGTGATTGATTGATCTTTGCTTTGCTCATCTACGAAGACTCATTGGCCTTAATTAATGTCTTCTTGCTCCTCGGGGGACGTGGAGGAGGGACGAACGAGGACTCACTAAACGTCCCTCATGGAGGTCTTTAATCAGACGACACCCCTTCATTAGTACCTCATCAGCTCATACAAATCATTTATTCATACAATAATACAAATACAATAATTTATCCATTAAGATAAACCTTAAATATATAAATAGGTATTTGGTGTGATCATATCTGGAGTCTGGCAGAGATATGAAGAGCTTCCACATCTGGTCCCCAGCAGTCAGCGTCACTCACAAGTAGTAGTACAACCTCATACTATACTAGTACAACCTTATACTATACTAGAACAACCTCATACTATACTAATACAACCTTATACTATACTAGTTCAACCTCATACTATACTAATACAACCTTATACTATACTAGTTCAACCTCATACTATACTAATACAACCTTATACTATACTAGTTCAACCTCATACTATACTAGTACAACCTTATACTATACTAGTTCAACCTCATACTATACTAGTACAACCTTATACTATACTAGTACAACCTCATACTATACTAATACGACCAGGTACTATACTAATACAACCTTATACTATACTAGTACAACCTTATACTATACTAGTACAACCTCATACTATACTAATACGACCAGGTACTATACTAATACAACCTTATACTATACTAATACAACCTTATACTATACTAGTACCACCTCATACTATACTAATACAACCTTATACTATACTAGAACAACCTCATACTATACTAGTACAACCTCATACTATACTAGAACAACCTCATACTATACTAATACAACCTTATACTATACTAGTACAACCTCATACTATACTAGTACAACCTCATACTATACTAGTACAACCTCATACTATACTAGTACAACCTTATACTATACTAGTACAACCTTATACTATACTAGTACCACCTCATACTATACTAATACGACCAGGTACTATACTAATACAACCTTATACTATACTAATACAACCTTATACTATACTAGTACCACCTCATACTATACTAATACAACCTTATACTATACTAGAACAACCTCATACTATACTAGTACAACCTCATACTATACTAGTACAACCTTATACTATACTAGTACCACCTCATACTATACTAATACGACCAGGTACTATACTAATACAACCTTATACTATACTAATACAACCTCATACTATACTAGAACAACCTCATACTATACTAGTACAACCTCATACTATACTAGTACCACCTCATACTATACTAATACGACCAGGTACTATACTAATACAACCTTATACTATACTAATACAACCTTATACTATACTAGTACAACCTCATACTATACTAGTACAACCTCATACTATACTAGTACAACCTTATACTATACTAGAACAACCTCATACTATACTAATACAACCTTATACTATACTAGAACAACCTCATACTATACTAATACAACCTCATACTATACCAATATGACCAGCTACTATACTAGTACCACCTCATACTATACTAGTACAACCTCATACTATACTAATACAACCTTATACTATACTAGAACAACCTCATACTATACTAATACAACCTTATACTATACTAGAACAACCTCATACTATACTAATACAACCTTATACTATACTAGTTCAACCTCATACTATACTAATACAACCTCATACTATACCAATATGACCAGATACTATACTAGTACCACCTCATACTATACTAGTACAACCTCATACTATACTAATACAACCTTATACTATACTAATACAACCTCATACTATAGTAGTACAGCCTGATACTACACTAATAGTACCACCTCATACAGTACAAGTATGACCTGACACTATACTAATAGTACCACTTCATACCATACTAGTACGACCTGATACTATACTAGTAGTACTCTTAATGGAACATTACTTTACTCTTAACGGGACATTATTTTACTCTTAACGGAACATTACTTTACTCTTAACGGGACATTATTTTAGTCTTAACGGGACATTATTTTACTCTTAACGGGACATTATTTTACTCTTAACGGAACATTATTTTACTCATTATTTTAGTCTTAACGGGACATTATTTTACTCTTAACGGGACATTATTTTACTCTTAACGGAACATTATTTTACTCTTAAGGGAATTATTTTAGTCTTAACGGGACATTATTTTACTCTTAACGGAACATTATTTTACTCTTATTATTTTAGTCTTAACGGGACATTATTTTACTCTTAACGGGACATTATTTTACTCTTAATGGAACATTACTTTACTCTTAACGGGACATTATTTTAGTCTTAACGGGACATTATTTTACTCTTAACGGGACATTATTTTACTCTTAACGGGACATTATTTTACTCTTAATGGAACATTACTTTACTCTTAACGGGACATTATTTTAGTCTTAACGGGACATTATTTTAGTGTTAACGGGACATTATTTTACTCTTAACGGGACATTATTTTACTCTTAACGGGACATTATTTTACTCTTAACGGAACATTACTTTACTCTTAACGGAACATTATTTTACTCTTAACGGAACATTATTTTACTCATTATTTTAGTCTTAACGGGACATTATTTTAGTCTTAACGGGACATTATTTTACTCTTAACGGAACATTATTTTACTCTTAACGGGACATTATTTTACTCTTAACGGGACATTATTTTACTCTTAACGGAACATTATTTTACTCATTATTTTAGTCTTAACGGAACATTATTTTACTCTTAACGGGACATTATTTTACTCTTAACGGAACATTATTTTACTCTTAACGGAACATTATTTTACTCATTATTTTAGTCTTAACGGGACATTATTTTAGTCGTAACGGGACATTATTTTACTCTTAACGGGACATTATTTTACTCTTAACGGAACATTATTTTACTCTTAACGGGACATTATTTTACTCTTAACGGGACATTATTTTACTCTTAACGGAACATTATTTTACTCATTATTTTACTCTTAACGGAACATTATTTTACTCATTATTTTACTCTTAACGGAACATTATTTTACTCATTATTTTACTCTTAACGGGACATTATTTTACTCTTAACGGAACATTATTTTACTCTTAACGGGACATTATTTTACTCTTAACGGGACATTATTTTACTCTTAACGGAACATTATTTTACTCATTATTTTAGTCTTAACGGGACATTATTTTAGTCGTAACGGGACATTATTTTAGTGTTAACGGGACATTATTTTACTCTTAACGGGACATTATTTTAGTCGTAACGGGACATTATTTTACTCTTAACGGGACATTATTTTACTCTTAACGGGACATTATTTTACTCATTATTTTACTCTCTTTCTTTCTTACTCTTAATTACTCTTTTACTCAGGTCATCTCCTCTGACCTGCATGAACTTCCCTCCATCATCCCTCTTTTCTTTTGTTCTGTTTGCTTCCTGTCCATCCCTCAGTCCATTTACTTCACTTTGATTTATCAGTTCATCGCTCCTGAATCATCCAAACTTTTTCTTTTATTGTTTCAGCTGTCTGCTCAGTGTCTCCTGTCTGACTCGGTTCATCCATCTGTGGCTTGTATTTTATTGTCTGTTCCTTTATTCCACGTCCATCATCCATCTGCTGTGTCACTCTCTGGGTTTTAATCATCATCCTGTCCTCGCTGTTTATCACTCCATCTTATCCTCTCACTCCTTCATGTAACAGTCGTTCCTCTCTTTAGACACCAGTCCGTCTCTCATCCCTCCATAATTCCTCCACTGACTCTTTTCTCCATCCTGTCCACCCCCTCCCCTCTCTGGCACTATTTTTGGGCATTTTTATCATTTTTCTGTTTTGTTAAAACATATTTTTTAAATAATTTGATCAACTCAATTGTGTAACGTCCCGCAGGACTTAGACTCTGTGTTCTGTGTTGCATGTTTTCTTCCTTTTTTTTTTTTTTTTTTTTCCCTCCCCTCTCTTTTCTTTCCCTTCCCCCCTCTCCCTCCTTCTTCCCCCTTTCTTTTTTACCCCCCCCCTTTCCCTTTTTCCCTCCCCCCTTCCCCTTTTTCTGTTCCCCCCCCTGTTCTTCCCCCCCTTTCCACATTTATTCCCTTCCCTCCCCATTTTTTAACAGCTTCTCCCTTTCCTCCTGTCCAGATCGTCTCGTTATCCCCCTTTACAGCGTTCCCGCATCCTTCTGACATTTGATTCCTCGTGTCTGAACATTCTGCTCGTTTCACCGACTCTGCCTTTTGCCTGCTGACTTGGATTTGTTTGAAAGTGAGTGTTTGCCTGCCTGTGTAGCGACCCTGTTTCCGACAATAAAGACCCAGCGTTGTTCATCTAACCTGCTTTCTGAGTCTTTGCGTTTGAGTCCAAGCCTGTCTGCCACCATTATCGTCACACATTTGCCTAGTTGGAAAAATAAGAGCCTACTCTCCGACAGCTTTGCTTGGATTTGCTGAAGTTGTAGGTGATTTATTTTGCTTTAAGGTCTGTTGTTTGGTTTCTTTGTTGGGTTTCTCGCCACTTTAACATTACATACTGCTTTTGTCCAAAGCAACTTATATTCGTCTTCGCTCACGAATGACCATTCACCATTCAGCTTTCATTCAAAGTGCTTTCCTGCTCAGTGAGAACAGTCTGGAGCTTCAGTGATTCAGTAAATGCAGGCTGGGGGATTACATGGAGCAGCGTTATGTAAAAGGAGGGCTGTCAATCGATTCAGATATTTAATCCCAATTAATCCCATGACTGTCCATCGTTATAGTGATTAATCACACGATTGTCCATAGTTAATCGTGATTAATCACAAATAAATATATATTTTTTCATCTGTTCAAAATTAACCTTAAAGGGAGATTAGTAAGCATTTAATCATCTTATCAATGTGGGCGACAAATATGCTGCTTTATTTAAATGTATGTATATATTTATTATTGGAAATCGATGAACAGCATCAAACAAAGACAGATTTTGTCCAGAAAACCTCACAAGTTCTGCATTTAGCATAAAAAATAAGCTGAAATCATAACATGGCAAACTGCAGCCCAATCAGTCAGTCAATCAATACTTTTATTGCCATGTTAGTGACAGTTGATTAGAAGTTGTCTCGGTGCAGTGTTTAAAATCAGACAAAAACACACATATAGAAAAACAGAGTACACATTAGACAACCACATATGTTTATACAAACCAATAGGATCCTAAATGCTAAAATGCTGTGAGGAGACTTCCCTTAAAGGGTCTAGTGCAAAGCGTTGCTACAGTGCGTGTTGGCTGGAGCTTACTTTCCTCCTGCACAGTGCCTACGCATTAAAGTTGAGGTTTCTAACAGCTCCAGGGTCCGTGCTGTTCCTGAGGCAGGAAGTCCTACACCTAAGACTCTGAAATCTCCCTCCAGAAGGGAGGAGTTGGGAGGGGGAACCAGCGGGGCGGGAAGGGGTCGGCGGTCACGGTCTGCGCCCCGCGGCTGATCCGTGTGCCATAGATGGAGGCCACAGATGGAATGTCGCATCCGATGATTTTAGAGGCAGTTTGTGCCGCTCGGACTGCGACAGGGAGGACCAGGACACCCTCCACTGTGGCTCTGAAAAACTGGAGCGTTGGCCGCTCTGGCGCAGGAAGTGAAGCCTCTGGTGGGCCTTGCTGATAATAAGGCTAGTGTTGTCCTCCCACCTCAGAGTGTGGCATATGGTGGAGCCAAGGAGTTTAAAACTAGCCACTCTGTCCTCTACCTAGTCGGTAACGTCCAGCAGAGGATGGACCGCCTCACCCCTCCTCACATCAGTGATGATTTCCTTTGTCTTTTCAATGTTTAAAACCTGCTCATTCTCCCTACACCAACCACTGAGGCCTCTGTAGTCTGATTGGTCTCTGCTCCTAATCAATCTGCTGTTGTGTCATCAGCATATTTAAAATATGTACACATTCAGAGTGGGACACGCAGTAGTTGGTGTAGAGGGAACAGAGCAGCCCAATAGGCAGCTGTCAGTGTGTCAGAGTGCTGACTTGACTAGGACTTGATCCAGACTGACTGGGACTATCAGAAAGTGGGCATGTCTGTAAAGGGGAGACTGGTGGGGACCCAGAGAACCCATTTACATTCACACATCTGGAGGTCAGAGGTCAAGGGACCCCTTTGAACATGGACAGGACAGTTTTTCCTCAACAAACTTTCGTTGGTTTGGAGCGTTATTATACTTCCTCCTGCCGGGTTAGGATGACATGGTTGGTACTGATGGATTCCTGAGGTTCTGGTTAAACTGCGCTGTGCTTTTTTATGTTAATGGACAGTGCTTTGAATTTGCCTCTCAGTCAGTGCAATGGTAGCGGAGCCGCTTGGAGTTCAGTGTCTTGCTCAAGGCCACTTCAACAGTGAAATCTGGGGGTAGAACCACCCGCCGTATTACTGGCTGACCTGCTCTCACAGTCACATATCTGTCAAACCGAGGTCTGACCAAATAAAGCTCTGAATTCAGAAACTCTTTTGATCGTTTAGAGCGTCAGGTAATAGTGAGCGGCTCTCTGCATGTCACACTTTGAATACAGTTCATATGTCATGCCTCACACATGAAGTTAATGTTGACTTTTTCAGTGTTTAAACCAAACCATGATCTTTGCTGGACCTGCAAGAGTAACTCAGAGTAGCTGAAAATCTGTATTCTGTATTGTCTCTCTAGCTGAAAGCTTCAAGTCTGATGTTGGCGAGTTTGGAGGTGGTCAGACGTGAGTACACCACTGTTAAGGTAAATGATAAATGGAAGGGTTAATGTTAAGTTAAATGTTAAATGGAAGGGTTAATGTTAGGGTAAATGTTAAGTTCAGTTAATGGAAACATTCCTTCCCTAACCAGTCAGTCCTGTACGGTTCATAGACTCCTGTATATAAAGTCAGTTTATTAATAATCTGCTGTTTGGAGGATTTTCAGTCGAATAAATTATTTGTTTGGCGGTAAGGAGGATAAATAACACTCCAAAGAAACTGGCATGGGTATTTTCAAAGGGGTCTCTTGAAATGTAAATGATGTTCGTCGCCATAGGAGCCATTTCATTGATCACTGTAAAATGACCTGTGGTGACCTCTAGGATACTACTACTACTACTACTATTACCTCTAGGATAATCACAGCCTCATGAGACTTTACAGCCACAAACTAGAGACCTACTACTACTACTACTACTATTACTACATCCTGGTAACTAGAGACCTAGAGCATTCAGAGGATGGGGTCTTTCCTAGCTACACTGACTACTACTACTACTACTACTACCACTACTACTACTACAGAGGATGGGGTCTTTCTTAGCTACACTGACTACTACTACTACTGCTACTACCACTACTACTACTACAGAGGATGGGGTCTTTCCTAGCTACACTGACTACTACTACTACTACTACTACTACTACTACTAGCTACTCTGACTATCAGGGGGTTTCTGAGACTTTTACACAACACTAGTGATCAACATTCAATCAGTGAAAAATACAGAAATCTCTAAATGTCAAAAGTTGTTGATCCCAAATCCCAGCATGTCTTCTTCTGTGGTGTTCCTCAAGGTCTTGGTGTCTTAATGTGGTATTCTGGAGGATTATTGATCATTGTTATCAATTCTCCAGTGGTTAAAAAATTTAGCACCAAATCTGTGGAACAAATGGTATCAACCCAAAAATTACTGCAACAGCTGAAGAGACATAATAGAGCAGGAGGATGGACATCAGGTACTGATATCATAACCACCAGAAGTGATTTAAAAACAAGTTAATCAATGTTGACCTCTGGTTATACACAAGACACAACCAGCAGTCTCCTTGTTAAAAGTCTGGTGTTTTTTTGCCCAATATGACTGTTTATACCTCATTCACAATTAGATGGATTACATATTAATTGATTGCTATATATACTCAGTGCATTTCGTTTAGGTATAGCTATGAACGGTGCATGAAACCAGGCTGTGCCCCCCCCCCCGGTCGGTGTGCCCCCCCCCCCCCCCCGGTCGGTGTGCCCCCCCCCGGTCGGTGTGCCCCCCCCCCGGTCGGTGTGCCCCTCCTCCTCCTCCTCCTCCTCCTCCTCCTCCTCCTCCTCACTCTGCTGCTCCTGCAGGTTCAGTCAGTCCATTTCCACTCTGTCTCTCCCTGCAGACGTCTCATTCATCTCAACACCTCCTCTCTCTGGACTCTCACCTCACATCCATCTGTCGCTGAGCTGGGGCTGATGGAGAGAGGAGGAGGAGGAGGGCAGGAAAAAGAGAGAATACTCTCCATCCTCCCCTCCCCTGACTCTCCATATGAACTGCTGCAATGCAGTTACAGTGACAGGATCGCTGCTTTTGACACTTGCAATGAATTATCAATGGATTGGCTGTGCGCTAATGCCATTAAGTGTCATCTAGTCATGGGAGGCCGACTCAGCATGTCGGATATAATATATTTTTTAAATTATTAGAAAAGTGTGTGAACTATAATGGACTCGTGGTTGGTAATGCAGTGTGGCGTGCCGAACACAGATGTGTGTGTGAGGAATATATATGAAGAATTTATGGGAGTTGTCCACATTTTTTTACTACTACTTTTGTACTGCATGGATTTAAACCCCCTGAGACCCACGATCCCAACTGACTGCACTGTCTTCAGAGGCTCTAGTTGGTTCAGCTTTAGGGCCCAAGTGAAGACATGGATATCATATGAAACTAGAACACCTGAGGAATCCGTTATAGTCTTTTCCAAAGGGGTCCGTTGACCTCTGACCTCCAGATGTGTGGATGTAAATGGTCTCTGGGTCCCCACCAGTCTCCCCTTTACAGACATGCCCACTTTATGATAGTCCCAGTCAGTATAACTGTGTTATTGTCTCCTAGTCTACATGGTGTATCTGAGTATTTCTGCAAACTGGGTCCCTAAACAGTCCTGAACCCCATAAACTGGGTCTCAGTGTAAAGCTGAGACTCTGGTGGATCCAATGAGTCCAACTGGATTCATGTGTGATGATGTTAGTCCCCATAGGAGCCATTTCATTGATCACTGTATACAATGACCTGTGGTGACCTCTAGGATACTACTACTACTACTACTACTACTACTATTATTACTACTACTACTACATCCTGGTAACTAGAGACCTAGAGCATTCAGAGGATGGGGTCTTTCCTAGCTACACTGACTACTACTACTACTACTACTACTACAGATGATGGTGTCTTTCCTAGCTACACTGACTACTACTACTACTACTACTACTACTACAGAGGATGGGGTCTTTCCTAGCTACTCTGACTACTACTACTACTACTACTACTACTACAGAGGATGGGGTCTTTCCTAGCTACACTGACTACTACTACTACTACTACTACTACTACTACTACAGAGGATGGGGTCTTTCCTAGCTACACTGACTACTACTACTACTACTACTACAGAGGATGGGGTCTTTCCTAGCTACACTGACTACTACTACTACTACTACTACTACTATTACTACAGAGGATGAGGTCTTTCCTAGCTACACTGACTACTACTACTACTACTACTACTACTACTACAGAGGATGAGGTCTTTCCTAGCTACACTACTACTACTACTACTACTACTACAGAGGATGGGGTCTTTCCTAGCTACACTGACTACTACTACTACTACTACTACTACTACTACTACTACAGAGGATGAGGTCTTTCCTAGCTACACTGACTACTACACACACTACACCACAGAGGATGGGGTCTTTACAACTACTACACTACTACTACTACTACTACACTACTACAAGGAGGGGTCTTTCCTAGCTACACACTACTACTACTACACACTACTACTACTACTACAATGGGTTAGTAACTGACTACTACACTACTACTACTACTACTACTACACAGAGGAGGGGTCTTCCTAGCACACTACTACACACTACTACACTACTACTACTACTACTACAGAGGATGAGTTCTTTCCTAGCTACACTGACTACTACTACTACTACTACTACTACTACTACTACACAGAGGAGGGGTCTTTCCTAGCTACTCTACTACTACTACTACTACTACTACGACTACTACTACCAGAGGAGGGGTCTTTCCAGCTACCGCTACTCTCGACACTACTCCTACTCTACTACACACACACAAAGGAGGGGTCTTTCCTAGCTACTCTGACTACTACTACTACTACTACTACTACTACTACACAGAGGATGGGGCTTCTAGCTACACTGACTACTACTACTACTACTACTACTACTACTACTACTACAGAGATGGGGTCTTTCCTAGCTACTCTGACTACTACTACTACTACTACTACGACTACTACTACTACAGAGGATGGGGTCTTTCCTAGCTACTCTGACTACTACTACTACTACTACTACTACTACTACAGAGGATGGGGTCTTTCCTAGCTACTCTGACTACTACTACGACTACTACTACTACTACTACTACTACTACAGAGGATGGGGTCTTTCCTAGCTACTCTGACTACTACTACTACTACTACTACTACTACAGAGGATGGGGTCTTTCCTAGCTACTCTGACTACTACTACTACTACTACTAGCTACTCTGACTATCAGGGGGTTTCTGAGACCTTTACATAACACTAGTGATCAACATCCAATCAGTGGAAAAAGCAGAAATCTCTGCAAGTTGGCAACTCTCTTTTTTCTGCACTTGCCCTTTTTTTTAAGCCATTTTTTAATGTAAAGCACAATATGTTGCATGTAATTAGGTATGAAGTGTGCTACATAAAAAAGATGAGCTGACGTGATCAGCAGGTAGAGACTGTTTCCGTCCTCACCGTCACACTTGTGTTGCAGGAACATAAATATCACTCAGTGTGAGCTGTTAGCTGTTTTCTCTTTGTGCCTCACTGAAGGAGCCTCAGAGCACCTGAAGGAGCTCACATCAAAAAGAAACCTGCTGCCTGTGTGTGTGTGTGTGTGTGTCTGTGTGTGTGTGTGTCTGTGTGTGTGTGTGTGTGTGTGTATGTATGTATGTATGTCCGTCCTATTCAGAGTTGTGGGGGGGCTGGAGCAGGCAAGGGGTACACCTTGGACAGGTATCAGGACTGGCACAGAGACAACCATTCACGCTCACATTCACACCTACAGGACGTTTAGAGTCATCAGTTAACCTGCATGTCTTTGGACTGTAGGAGGAAGCCGGAGTACCCGGAGCAGACCCGGCTAACACGGGGAGAACATGCAGACTCCACACAGAAGGACCCAAAGCTGGATTGAAAACCTCGATCCTCATGCTGTGAGGTGACAGTGCTAACCACTGCACCAGCCTCGTCTCAGACATCTTGAAGATTATTATCATCTCTGTTCATTGCACACATTGTTTATTTTTCCTGAACGTTTGAACCTTCTTTGTTTAAGGCGCTTCCACTTCCAAGTCGAGTGAAGTTCTGCCCTTCGCTACCACAACCTCCAGCTTTCATGGGGCTTTTGTTGGGTTGGGGTTTGGGGGGGCGGGCGGTCCGGTCCGCCCAAAATTTTAATTTGGTGTTTGGTGGGGGGGGGGGTTCCTTTTTCCCCCTCGCCCCCGCGCCCCCCTCAGCAAGGCACCCCCCCCCCCCTCCTCGCGCCCTCTTGTGGCCCCCCCCCCCCCCCTACTTCTCCCCTTTATTCTTTTTTTTTTTTTTCAGGTCTGCATTTACCATGTATGATTTTAACAGAGTGTAATTTAATTTTCCTCATTTTGGGACTATTAAAGGTAATTATTCTTCTTCTTCTTCTTCTTCATCCCTGAACAGGACTCAGCTCCTGTATGATGTCCACAGAAACTAGAGACACTTGACATCATGTATAGCAGGTGGTCAAAGTGCTGAGGAATAATTTATAAATGTTGTGGTTTGTTGAGGTTACATGAAATTTTACCTGTGAGGAAGTAGTATTTACCATTGTTCCGACATCACATGAATGCAGCACAAATGCCCTATCTCTCAAATGACATTAAATATTTGTTACACCACACAGTTGTAAACCTGGTGCGTGCAGTGCTAACAAAAATGTAAAAAAGCAGGTAGTCCGCCATCTTTGTCCTGAGTTCTGGAGGATGCACACAAAGCAACAATGGACATGCATGAGAGGAGAGGACGTCAAAAATGCTCCGTGTCACACATCCACACCAACACCGTTTTTAAAAGTCTGCACGAAAGCGTAGAGGAAATATCTGTTTTTAAAATGATCTGCATACATGTAGACAGGATCGTAGCTGTGGTGGCTGAGGTCAAGGTAAGGGGCTGGGCGATGCTGTACAGTTGCTGTACATGTCCTCACTCAGGCTGTGATATCAACAAAAACTAATCCAGTTTATCCAAAATGAGAGTTTTGTTCAAGGACCTAGTTTTTCTAAGGGTGGCAGATGATGCCTTCAAATGAAACTCGTGAACTTGTGTTTACAGCATGGGAAGTCGTGAACATGATCAGCTTGGCGTTCAAGTGGTTGAGTCATGAAGGACACCGCTGCTAAGCAACGGTAATATTAACCTTAAAATAAATGCTGGGCACCGCTTTATACTAAGACACTTTATAAAGGATTCACTGATAAATGGCTGCATTACAATCCGTCAGATAATTTAATTACACTTTTAAGATTACTCAAACACTATTCAGCAAACTTTTGGGTTGCCAGATTATAGAAAATCTATTTGACTGGTATACCAATAATGAGAAATACTTCAGTACATTATGCTGGAAATACCTCTGTACTTTTAATTGAAGGACCAATATGTAATGTATTTACTGTTATGAATCATAAAATGACCATTTTATGTCATCAGAGATTATGGAAACATGCTAAATTGAAATATTGACAACAATCAGTTCCTTCAAATGAAACTGGAGAACCCGTGTTTACAGCATGGGAAGCTGTGTACCAGATCGGTTTGGCCTTCAAGTGGTTAAGTCATGAAGCTCACCGCTGCTAAGCAACGGCAATATTAACATTGCTGTCCAAGTCTAGAAGCCACAGAGGCTAACAAGTTAGCAAGCTAGCTGGTGGGGAACCTGATGCAGGAAATGTAAAGACATAATGACAGAGGAGGAAGATGAAGTCGCTGAGAACGTCAACATCTTCCTCAGACAGATTATGAAATGACCAAGAATAGTAACATGTCTAAAATTACAATATATTAACTTATTATGCATCGATAAATGAACTTCCATGGCCTCCACTATTTCTGACAACGTCAACAAACACGTCACACGTCGTGAACTCTGACCTTTCAGAAACTTTCCACTGACGAGGTCATGAATGCGACATGAGGGGCGTTCAGGTGCAGCTCATAAACTCTGTAAACATGACCACATTTGAAGGCACCAAGACATTCAAAGCTTCATCCGAAAACCTCAAGAGAAGCTTTGAATGTAAAACAACAAAAAAAAAGACAGTCTGTCGCCTGTACAGCTGTAACTACAACACAACTGTTCTGGAGTGATTTGAGTGGAGCGACTTTGAGCCGCTGAATAGAGGCAACGAACAACCGGTGGGACGCACACGGCTTTTAAACGATACCCAGCCCCTGTCCTCACCGTGGTAGAAATACAGGGATGTGTGTGTGTAGGTGTGTGTGTGTGTGTGTGTGTGTGTGCGTCCGTCCTCAGGCTTTAATAAGCCTCGGTGTGATAAGTGCAGCTCTCTGCAGCCTGGAGGAACAGGTTCCACTGTTGAACTCGTCGTCTAACAACCTTTTGGTGTCTCAGTGAAATGAAATGCCAGATGCAGCCCGGCGCTCTGCTCAGCCCTCCAGCCTGCAGACGCAGCCCTGGAACTGCCTCAGCGCGCCACACCAGAGCTCTTCAATCTTTTATCATCGTCGTACGTCAGACCAGGCGATCAGCTCTTACTGCATCTGGGTGACCAGACATACAACGTGGAACAGAACAGGAAGGACAAAGTTTTCCTCTAAGTTTTTAAATAGCTACAAAAATCATCTGAACTAAACAAGAACATTTTGGCTACCATTGTCATTGGTTATGAAACCATGTCACTCATAAACTATTGAGCTCTGGAGACACAGGGACATAGCTTTGAACAGCCAGAGGATTCAACAGGCTGTAAACAAGTGAGATGATTTTAACAACTTTTGGACACATTGCTGAAGGCGTGAACCCGTTTTTCTGCATCACGGTTACGCAGCGATGGTCTCAGTAATGAAATGTTCCTCAGCTGGAAGAATGAGGTCTGACAGTTTGATAGACTTAAAATGTGCATCAAAGGACAGTGATGAGTCCAGCTTCACACCCTGGTTTGAGACATGTGAGTAGAGAGGGGTGGGATGACCACTGATGGAGATGCAGGTAATACCAGCCTTTTCTGTCTGATGGGGGATTCCAGTGAGACTGGCTTCTGACTGAGTTTTTGCTCATCCAGGCATCTGGTAACCAGGGATAGTGCTTGGCGTTCGTCAGGGGAAGTTTGCAGGTAGATTAGAGCATCATCTGCAGAGATAGTCACGATAGTTTATCTCAAAAGATGTTTATTGACAGTATTTATAATTCTCTCATGTGAAATGTTGCAGTTAATGGATATAAAGCATTTTAAAACATCAGTTTGTCACTTATGGAGCAATCAAATCTTTAATAAAATAAACTACTGACATCTCTGTGTTGTGTACATGGATTACGCAAATTCTCTTAAAACCTGAATTTTTGACTCAAACACCAGGGTTGAATGTGAAGACAGATTTCACATTCAACCTGGTGTTTGCCTCAGTTATAGTCAGTGTGATGTCACAGTCTGATGTCACCGTGTGATGTCACCGTGTGATGTCAGGGCGTGTGTTGTCACAGTGTGATGTCACAGTGTGATGTCACAGTGTGTTGTCACAGTGTGATGTCAGTGTGTTGTCACAGTGTGATGTCACAGTGTGATGTCACAGTGTGTTGTCACAGTGTGATGTCACAGTGTGTTGTCACAGTGTGATGTCACAATGTGATGTCACAGTGTGATGTCACAGTGTGTTGTCACAGTGTGATGTCACAGTGTGATGTCAGTGTGTTGTCACAGTGTGATGTCACAGTGTGTTGTCACAGTGTGATGTCACAGTGTGATGTCACAGTGTGATGTCACAGTGTGATGTCACAGTGTGATGTCACGGTCACGGTGTGATGTCACAGTGTGATGTCACGGTGTGATGTCACGGTGTGTTGTCACGGTGTGATGTCACGGTGTGATGTCAGTGTGTTGTCAGTGTGATGTCACAGTGTGATGTCACAGTGATGTCACGGTGTGATGTCACAGTGTGATGTCACGGTGTGTTGTCACGGTGTGATGTCACGGTGTGTTGTCACGGTGTGATGTCACGGTGTGTTGTCACGGTGTGATGTCACAGTGTGATGTCAGTGTGATGTCACGGTGTGATGTCAGTGTGTGTTGTCACGGTGTGATGTCACGGTGTGTTGTCACGGTGTGATGTCACGGTGTGATGTCACGGTGTGTTGTCACGGTGTGACGTCACGGTGTGATGTCACGGTGTGTTGTCACGGTGTGATGTCACGGTGTGTTGTCACGGTGTGATGTCACAGTGTGATGTGATGGCAGTCACCCTCTTGACCCTTCAGTTTCTTTAGCAGTTGCCCTTTCGAACCCACAGTTCCCTTTTTGTCTGCTGTCCCCTCTGCGACCCATCTTCCCCTGTCCTCGCATAAATCTAATGCTGCAGTTTTGGTTCCTCATATATGACTTACAGTTACTATATTGTGCCTTGTTGCCTTATGATAAGAAACCACGATGCTGACATTTTGTCTGGTATCATACGTGAAAAGCCAGACGGCTGACAAATGTCTTCCGCCCACGTATCCAATACACACTCATTTATTCTTCCCCTATAATAGTAGCTCAGTTTCCTCAACCTGTAGATCACTCTGTTGCAGACCCCAGACTCTGTACACTGTGTTCTCCTGGTTGCAACCTGAATAAATCTCTTTTGCTTGTACTCCAACGACTCAGAGCAATTTCTCCGTCTCACCGTGACAAGATTTTGCCACCACAGTGATGTCACAGTGTGTTGTCACGGTGTGATGTCACAGTGTGTTGTCACAGTGTGTTGTCACGGTGTGATGTCACAGTGTGATGTCATAGTGTGATGTCATGGTGTGATGTCAGTGTGATGTCACGGTCTGATGTCACAGTGTGTTTTCACCGTCCTTTCTTATCTGTCTTCCTCCCCTCTCTCTCTTTTTTCTTCTTCCTCCTCTTCTTCCTCCTCTAAATGCCCCGACCCACAGCAGCGTAGCAGCTATAATTAACATATTGGTTTAGGGGTTAGTTGGATGTGTGGAGAGGCTTCTCTCTTTGGTAAGAAACTCTCTCTACGCCTCTCAAACTTCTCCTCCTCTTCCTCCCTTCTTCATAGAAGCAGCAGCCCTCTCTTAGCCATTCTGCTCTCTGATGAGCTTTCACGTCTTCAGCAGCAGCATCTTTGATCTGACTGAAGGAGGTTTTTACTGTACTTCCTCACTGAGAGCCTCTGAACACACAGACCAAACATAAGAAAAGCACCGATTTGGACTTAGTTATATTTCCCATCATACAGCTCTCATTGCGTCTGCTGTGTTTAAACAGTGCAGGAGGATTTGTTCAGAGGAGCTGCTGCTTTAAAGTGCAGACTGACCACCAGTCCAGCTCTGGGATCATTATCACTGTGGGTGGTAAAAACTCAACTCCAGTGGCTCATTTGTAGGATTTTAAAAAAAGCCCTAAATGAAATGCAATAGCTTGCAAAAATGCAAAACGCAAGCTGAAGTTTCAACATGGCGCATTTGTCAAAATCTTAAGTAGTAGTTGTAGAAACACCTGCTCTTCTATCCATCACTGATTGGCTGATTAGCTCCAGGTGGGGAGCTCTACCTTTATGCAAGAAGTCTGACCGACAAGGTAACAACTCATCACATTAAACAGTTTCAGATTTATGGCATTATGTAAAAGAATCATGTCCTATACTGTCAGTGACACAGTTCTGCTCAAAAGTTTACACACCTTGGCAGAATTTATGATTTCTTGGCCATTTTTCAGAGTATATGAATGATAACAGAAAACCTTTCTTTCCACTCATGGTTGGTGGTTGGGTGAAGCCATTTATTGTCAAACAGCTGTGTTTACTCTTCTTAAATCATAATGACAACAGAAACTTTCCAAATGACCCTGATCAATAGTTTCTGGTGATTTTGGCCTGATAACGTGCTCACTAGCTGACACAGAAAGGTGTGAATGGCAGCTAAAGGTAACCATCCTCACCTGTGGCCTGTCTGCTGTA
Organism: Pterois miles; assembly: GCA_947000775.1. Taxonomy (NCBI): domain Eukaryota; kingdom Metazoa; phylum Chordata; class Actinopteri; order Perciformes; family Scorpaenidae; genus Pterois; species Pterois miles. Next base: position 1,768,957 of record CAMQGK010000607.1, on the reverse strand, counting down.
ATCAATGAGTTTCTGTCCTCCCGACAGACCCTCGTTTCTTTCATCCAGAGCTGCACTGACGTTTCTGGATTCGGAGTCATGAGAAAAGCAAAGAGCGGTCAAAGGTTTCTGCCGCTGCTGCTCTTTCTGCAGTTTGACTCTGATAACGACCATTTCATATCATTATAAATGTCATTTATATTTGTTTTAGACAGAGCAAGGAAAACATGTGCTCATTTGTAAATAATAATAATAATAATCCACAATTAAAACCCCACACTACAGTCTTTCATGGAGCCCTGCAAGTCACTGCATGTTCTACAACACTGTCCTGCACATATTTCAGAATAAAAGCCTTGTGTTAACAAATGAAGGAGTTCTGTCCACAGCTAAAACACTTGAGGGGTTTCAGTTTGAAATGAAAGCAGGAAGTGTTGATTTACAGACAGTTAGGAGATCAGCTTCACTGTCTGTTGCTGCCGTGAAACATGTGGCTCGTGTCAAAAATAGACGAGACCTCTCTCATGTGGGCGGCGTGGCTGCTCTGATCTGTTAAAATGGACTCCGAAATGAAAATCAACAGGTAACACAGCCGCCACACGCTCATCATGCAGCCGGTCTGGCTGTACCGTTACAGATAAAGACTAAATTCATTAGAGGCAGCCTATAGAGATCAACTCTCTATAAACAGGACCAACAAGGCCTTTCTTTGAATAAGTTCAGTTATCAGATAGCATCCCGTAAGAGTCTGTGTCCTGGTGGAGATGGTGGATAGCGTTGGAGGCTGAGAGCTGCTGAGCTTCTGCAGAGGTGTGCATGCTGGGATGTAAAAACCTAAAAAAAAGTCAGTACAGCAACTTCAAGGGAGGAGGTCCAGTGAGTTGCAGGAGCGAGCTGCCTTTCTGAGTCACAGATGAAAAGAGAGCTGAAAATCTCAGTTTCACGCTTTGTACTCGGCAGCAGGGCTCCACTTGTGGGAGTAATTAACGCCGCCGCTTTCCTTTTGAAGTGAGCTCGAAGAACCAGAATCACAGAGCTGCTGCTGCTTGTGAGGGCCACGCGGTGACGGCGATACGAGGAGCGGGAAACAAAAGCCAAGCTGGAGGTGACGGTTAGGCTGCAGTCATGTGATTCATCACAAAGCAATGCATTAAAAAAGGATAAATGATATGGATTCTGTGCAGCAGCTAGAAGGGAAACCTCCCACTGGTCTCTGGAGAAAACAACACAATGAAAGAAACACATCGAGATATTTGTTCTTATTTCACTGCCAAAGCAAATGACACGCAATTATCCACATCTATCAACACAGATATATTATTAAAGTTTTGCACCATGAAAGAGATAAGATTATAAACCTGTAGTCTGATTTCATGTTGGAGCAAATGTTCTTCTCAACAGGCTTCTTCCTCTTTGCTCAGATGGTGACAGTTGGCTTTTAAACATCCCGTCAGTTCAGCTGTGGGCTTCAGTCTATGAACACAGCATATTATTTTGGGCTGGATTTCATGTCCTGTGTCAGCTGAAAGCCTGACATTTCCATGGCCGATGTTCCCAGCATACCCTCCCACACCACAACTCACTCTGTGGAGGTGAAAACCATATTTTGGACAGATTGGTAGAGACTGGTCTCTGGTGAGAGAACTGAAAGGATATAAGGCCAATTTGCATGTTATGTTCCCAAATACAATTGTGGTGTCATCTGCTCGTGTTTGTGGAAATAACAGGCAACACAGATGACAGCGGTGGCCAGAAGGTGGCTGCTGAACTGGACTTTCCTTTCTGTAAGGCAACGAGCAAAATCATCTTGTTTCTGCTAGATTACTTCTCCACAGCGCTGTGGACACTTTGTAACACTTTGTTTCAGCCTCCGTCTCCAGTGTTCAGCCTCCGTCTCCAGTACCAGTTTTTAAGTGGAAACTAAACAAACTGTTCAGAGAGCTGATACAGATTTCTCCTTCTGCCAAAAGTGAAAGTACTACCAAGTGTTGTTTCACAGCCTGATGAATCCTCCTCTGAGCCACAGAAACATTAAAACACATCACTGGGTGACATTTTCCTTCATCACCGCGAACACACACTGTAGATTATACTGACTCACACACACCGGCCCACTACGACCAATACTCACTACAGCACCACATGTGGGTTAACCACTGCTGAGCAATAATAATAATCCAAAGCAAATCAAAACATTTTTTTTAATAAAAGTATTTGTGGTTGCAATAGCCTGAAGGCCTGAAGTATGGAGCCAGTTTGTCATACCGGGGTATCTTCAAGTTATCTGGTTTAACTGACCCTAACAAAGTCTACTGTCAGCAGAGCAGCACTGTAACAAAGCACACTTTGCTACCAGAGACTGATGGCTTTGGCCCTGTAAATGCTGCACAGTAGGGTTTTGTATTTGTACTTTTAATAAATAACTATGCACATTAATAACGGCACTTTGCACTTTGGTAGCGATATTTGCACTTCATTAGTAAGAGCTGCGCAGGACATTTTACACATTGCATATTTGCGCGTGGACTATCTATTGAATATTTATGGCGCATTTATTGAACGTTTTAAATAGTGAGGGTGTGATCTTTTGGCAGATGCTGTGGTGGGTACTCGGTTAGATCAGGCTCCGACAACACCGTTTCTGAAACACATTCAGAATGACAAACAACAGTTCAATAGTGTTCTGCGTAAGTTGATTTACATTTACGTGCTATAAATGCTAGTATAAAGTGTGTGTGCTGGTGCATTAGTTTAGTGGATTTGTTAAGTGGCACAAATATTCACTTTTCCTGTCCTTTGTCTGCTCCAGGGTGTTCGGCCAAAAGAGTCCCCAGGTTTACAAACACCTTCATAAATGTTCCACCAACCGAGTGGGAGGATAGGAGAGGGGGGGGTGCACTTTTGTTACAGCATCATCCAGCTGCTAAATGGTCATTCTAACAGGCACATTTTACAAACTATAACATGAAACAAATACCAAGAAGTTAAACATATAATCGGACCAATGGTAACACAGTCCCGACTCTGGTGGTGTTCAAAGCAGTAATCACCCACAGCATCCAGCCAGCCGTCCTTCCTGCAGCTGTCACTTTAAATGTGTAGTTCGTATTCTGGATTATGGCTGCCACTTCTTCATATTAGTGTGATAGTATCATGAAAGCCGCTCACCGAGCTCTGATTGGTCAGTAGGAGGTGCTTTTATAGCAGTTGATCTCTTATCTGGAACATAACCTGCTCCGGAGCAGGTCAGGTGTTCAGCATCAGTTACCATGGCGGTTGAGCCCTGAAGGGTTAAACCTAAAGTTGCCTCGCCGACCCCAAATCCTGGTCCCTGGTACCGGCCTCTGGTCACATTCAGGCTGGAGATGAAAGTAAATTACAGTGACATTTTGAGGCTGATCGTATCGTAAGGATCTACAGCCAAACTGATCCTCATCCTGTGTGTGTGTGTGTGTGTGTGTGTGTGTGTGATGCTGGTATAGGCTGATATCACACACACTAATTACAAGCCTGGCTCACTGTCTACTTGGTTTAATCTGCTGGCTGGATGGTTGCCGTGGCAGCCAGAGGCTTCCAAAGTCGTAAGTGTGTGTGGTGATTATCGATGTGTGCAGGTGTGTATTCATAGATGTGTGTATTCTGCTGTGTGTGTGTGTGTGTGTGTGTGTGTGTGTGTGTGTGTGCTGTCCTCAGGATGCCTTTGTTTCCAGTTTCGACAGTTTCACCATCACTCATTAGCTTTTAGATTCCTAATTAAAAACCGCTGGAAACCGTTAACAGTAAAGGAGAAACGATAACTAAAAAGTCTCTGGAGGTCTTAATGATTCAGTTTCTCTGTTTCTGTTTTTCTTCTAAATATTCCAGTTTTTCAGTTAATACATTCTGATAAACTCTCCAATTTGTTTTGAAACATTTAAACCAAACAAAAGGCCCATAAATAAGTCTCACTATCAATTCAATTTCACTGTCAGGTACATTATACATTTCTTTGACAAAACAAAATGTGAAAGAAAGAAAACACCAAAAGAAAAGACGTCTTAATGTTTAATGGCAGAAAGAGATGAAAAGGAGAGAAAAATAAAGTGAGAGAAACTGAGGTGATTTTAGAGTTCATTAAAGGAACATAAAGGGAGAAAAGGGACGGAAAATTAAAAAAGTAAAGGATGGGGTTGAAGTGGAACGAAGAGGGGTGGAAGGAAGAGGACAATGATTGGAGAGACCAGAGAGAAAAGAAAGAGATGGGAAGGAAATAAAAGATAAGAAAAGAGGAGAGGAGCGATCAACAACAGGTGAGAAGTAGTTAGGTGTGGGAACGGTTCAGGTAAAAAACCAAACCGTTCGCTTCTCTAGTCACGGTTTTGGTTGGTGTTTGTATCGTTCGGTTCATCTGAAATAGGTTATGAGTCCGATTGTGTATTTTCTTTGTCACGTTTATTGTCCCAGTAGAAATCAAGGCCTATGGACAGAGGCTGGGACACGGTGGACAGGAGTATGAGGTACAACACATATAACCTATGATCAGTGTAACTGAAGCTGAGGTCGTGCTTTGTGATTGGCTCAATGTTAGCGAGGGCGGACCAGACTTTACTGAGCATGTCTCTCAACACCGTCACTATGTTCACACTACCACAGCTATTAACTCGCCGCCGCACGTTAGCTCAGGGGCTAACAGTGAATGCTAACCGTGTCAGTAAATGACTGTAGCTCCTTCTAGTAAGTTTGTCATGTATCTTAGTAGTAAACTAAAGCTGGCAGTAGACTCTGTAGTCTGACTGTTTAGGTTAGTTTGTCATGTATCTCAGTAGTAAACTAAAGCTGGCAGTAGACTCTGTAGTCTGACTGTTAGGTTAGTTTGTCATGTATCTCAGTAGTAAACTAAAGCTGGCAGTAGGCTCTGTAGTCTGACTGTTTAGGTTAGTTTGTCATGTATCTTAGTAGTAAACTAAAGCTGGTAGTAGGCTCTGTAGTCTGACTGTTTAGGTTAGTTTGTCATGTATCTTAGTGGTAAACTAAAGCTGGCAGTAGGCTCTGTAGTCTGACTGTTTACGTTAGTTTGTCATGTATCTTAGTAGTAAACTAAAGCTGGCAGTAGGCTCTGTAGTCTGTTTAGGTTAGTTTGTCATGTATCTTAGTAGTAAACTAAAGCTGGCAGTAGACTCTGTAGTCCGTTTAGGTTAGTTTGTCATGTATCTTAGTAGTAAACTAAAGCTGGCAGTAGACTCTGTAGTCTGACTGTTAGGTTAGTTTGTCATGTATCTTTGTAGTAAACTAAAGCTGGCAGTAGACTCTGTAGTCTGACTGTTTAGGTTAGTTTGTCATGTATCTCAGTAGTAAACTAAAGCTGGCAGTAGACTCTGTAGTCTGACTGTTAGCTTAGTTTGTCATGTATCTCAGTAGTAAACTAAAGCTGGCAGTAGGCTCTGTAGTCTGACTGTTAGGTTAGTTTGTCATGTATCTCAGTAGTAAACTAAAGCTGGCAGTAGACTCTGTAGTCTGACTGTTTAGGTTAGTTTGTCATGTATCTCAGTAGTAAACTAAAGCTGGCAGTAGACTCTGTAGTCTGACTGTTTAGGTTAGTTTGTCATGTATCTTAGTGGTAAACTAAAGCTGGCAGTAGGCTCTGTAGCCTGTTTAGGTTAGTTTGTCATGTATCTTAGTAGTAAACTAAAGCTGGCAGTAGGCTCTGTAGTCTGACTGTTAGGTTAGTTTGTCATGTATCTTAGTAGTAAACTAAAGCTGGCAGTAGACTCTGTAGTCTGACTGTTAGGTTAGTTTGTCATGTATCTCAGTAGTAAACTAAAGCTGGCAGTAGGCTCTGTAGTCTGTTTAGGTTAGTTTGTCATGTATCTTAGTAGTAAACTAAAGCTGGCAGTAGACTCTGTAGTCTGACTGTTAGGTTAGTTTGTCATGTATCTCAGTAGTAAACTAAAGCTGGCAGTAGGCTCTGTAGTCTGACTGTTTAGGTTAGTTTGTCATGTATCTTAGTAGTAAACTAAAGCTGGCAGTAGACTCTGTAGTCTGACTGTTAGGTTAGTTTGTCATGTATCTCAGTAGTAAACTAAAGCTGGCAGTAGGCTCTGTAGTCTGTTTAGTTTAGTTTGTCATGTATCTCAGTAGTAAACTAAAGCTGGCAGTAGGCTCTAGTTTATGTTACTGTTGTTTAAACAGATCTAGTGCTGCTGACCTTTTAGCTGATGATTAGTTTTTATTTATTGATTCTTGTTAATAACTCAGAGTCACTTTTCTGTTGATCAGAAGTCCAGCCGTCAGATGTGACGATGAAGAAGAGTTTTGTTCCTGATGTTAGTCTGCTGCTGAGAAGACAAACAGCTATTATTATTTTATTACTTATTCTGACAAATAAATGAAAAGTATGTTTAAACTGAAGCTGGAAATTTGCCTCCTGCTGGACCATAAATGTACCGAACTGAACCGAAAACCGGGACCCCAAACCCTGAACCGAACTGTGAATTTTATGAATCATCCCACCCCTGGTAGTAGTAGTAGTATTGTAGTAGTATTTTTTTTCAGTCATCTCACAAATACAATAAGTATGAACAGTAGAATCAGTACGAACAGAGACAGCAGTCTTTGTATTAAGTAGTGTCTGAACAGGTAGAAGCTAAATGCTTCTATTTACCTATTTAACGGATATACATCTCAAATTAAGCTTTCCTCAAGAAATAAAAAACAAAAAAATGAAAAATCATTCAAACTTGTGACCCTCAAAACTAGTTTTGCTAACCATTCTTTTAAAACCCCAAAGTGAATCACACATTATTAATGTTATATTATCATTCCTCCATAATTTGACCCTTTAATCCCTCTTTTATCTTTTTGTACAGTAAACTGATCAATACCTGTCTGATCAGATTTGCTCTCCGTAGTGATAAAAACCTTTGTTCACCATCTGGCAGGGACTTTGGTTTGAACATGATTTGCATTATTTTATAATAAACCAAATCATTAAATTTCATAACGTGAACTAATAAACAGTGGATTAGTGTGATCACAGTAAGCAGCCTTATTGATAATACGTACGGCTGTTTTTACAGTAAAACCATTGAATTTATAGTTGTTTTAAAAGTTGACCCCCACAGTTCCACACAGTCAGAGATTTAAGGAAGTAGAAGTGATCAATAAATTACATGCAAGGCCTAATAACTGAAAAAGGAGGAAGGAGAAGCAAAGGGTTGTCGTCACAGGAAAACACTCTGGAGAGGAAAAAAGACAGAAAGAGATTCATGGGAAAAAGCTCCTGATGACACAAACACATAAACCAATTGGCCACAGTGATAGAGGAGAGGAATTAATTTTAGCTTCACTTAAATATGAAGGACGCCGACGCACAGAGAGGAGAGACGAAGGGAAGATGCAATAAAACAAGCTAAAGAAGGCAAATCCTGAGTCAGCGTGTGATCTGGATCACCCTGATCACCAGCACTGTGTGTTAGGAAACACAGCGTGTGACGTTTTGCTTTATGAAAGATCAGCTGCTTTCTTCGCCCAGGCGCTGGGCCTTATTTGGCCCGCGGGCCTCGAGTTGGACACCTGTTCTAGAGAGAGCCTTTCATGTTTTTACAGTACCCGAAGGCCACCGTAGTTCTCCGACAGGCTTGTGAAACTGTGGTAACGTTAGTCAAAGACGGCAAAACCGCAGTACGACGGCCACCGCCTGACTTCCGCTGCTCCTGAATTAGTGTTATTAAGGAATGGATGGACTCTGAGCAAGGCTCACAGTGTTACCTCAGTTTTACGCTCAGTGGCTCACATTTCCACAGTCAGTGAGCAGACGAGCACTCAGGTGGTTGCAGTCTACACCCAAATCCTACACACTACAGTTAAAAAATATAACTATGCATTTGTGGGCCATTTTAAAACATTCACATCTTCAGCAAGAACAAACAGGCTTCAGAGTCCGAAAGACAAACTAATGAATAACTGGCTTTGCTGACCATAAGAAAATGTAAAATCACACCAGCCTTATATCTAAAGCACCAGTGTCACCGTGCAGATGAAGCCGATGATCCAGAGAGCAGACGGGTGACTGGCTGAAGGCCGTCACCGAGCAGATCAGGAGACGTCACATGACAATATACCTGCTCTTATTAACCAGCCATATTAAAAGAAGTGACACTGAGACGTAAACTATGCTCAGAATCCCCGACAGTAAAGGATAACCGTGGTATTTTTCTACCTGGACTCAAGATACAATATATTGTGCCATGTTTTTAAATGTCGCCATTTTAATGGGAAGAAAATACCAAAAACATAAAAGAAGAGATTTAGTATTTCCTCCAGAATTGTATTTGCTTTATTTTTTTGTAAGGGACCATGTACAATATACAGTAAAACACACATAGCAGGCTAGAGAACTTATTATACGTTACATATTAAATGATTAAAATCATAACCTCTTTTACCTAATACAGAAGATTTCTGCACACTTAGAACGAAAGCTGAGTATTAAAGAAATGTAGTGAAATACTGCAGAGATATCTGTCAGACCTCCATCAGAGGACAGGCTGGTAGAAATAACCATTCCTTCACTGGTAGTAAGCAGAACACCTGACAACCTGACGGATGGCTGACGATCGCAATGACATGCAAATACCAGATTTATTAATATACAGTATACACTGATTGGATAGTTATTATATAGAGATGAAGTATAAACATTAATTTTCTTTTATTTAAATTACACTGTATATATATATATTACACGAGATATACTATACACATTCAGACTAGTGGGGACTAGTCTGACTAGTGGGGACTAGTCAGACTGTAGGACTAGTCAGACTAGTGGGGACTAGTCAGACTGTAGCGTTGGAACTGATGAAGCCACTTGGATAAGGGGCGAAACGTCTTCAGAGACAAATCTAAGTCCAGTTGCCTTCGATTCAATTTTTTGCCAGAATGAATCTGACCTGGATGAATGAGAACCTTCACAGACTGATACACAGTACACTATGTACATGTGCAATAGTAGTACTACCCAGGTGTAAACTTAGTAGTCAAGTCATAGTAATAGTCATAGTCATTGTCAATAATGTACAGTATACATTGATTTGATTTGTATATGTACTATTTGTATATAATGTATATATTGTTCCTATTTTTTGGTGTGTTGTATCTCACTTGTTTCTTACTGACACAGGACCTTTGCTGCTGAGCACCATAAATTTCTCCACTGTGGGACTAATAAAAGAATATCTCATTTTATCTAATCTAATTGATTTATTGGTTATTTATTATATAGAAATGAAGAATAAACATTTTTTATTCTGGCATGAATTTATAAATAACTTTTCCACATACATATATATGCACATTACACTATATATATATATATATATATATATATATATATATATATATATATATATATATATATATATATATATATATATATAGTTTACAGTATATATGTATGTAAGATGTAAGTATATGCACATTATACATTTTTTTCTGAATATTTAATTTTCCTAGAATAATATTCTGTAGTTGTATAATTTACATCAGGGGTGACAAACTATAATTGTAAGACTATATAAATATATCTACTCTTGATCAGATTACAAAATTATCTCTGCATTTGATTTTTGTTAATTTTGGTAATCATTTATTTAATAACTAGTCCTGAAAGCAGAAGTCTAGGAAAATAATTGCAATGAGAAATATTGTACAATTTATTTAAGAATGAGTTCAGTAACAACAACACATGCTTGTTCATCAATATATCTGCAGCACGTAGACACTAAAATACTGTATGTGGACACACACTCACATTTCTATGTTATTATAACATAAATCCATGAATTTATGAGATTCAGAAACCCTCATCATTACTCATCCATCAGAGATCAAAATCATCCTCTAGTGAATAATAAAGGTCTTTTTTTACCATCACACAGATATTATCAAACCCAGTTTATTCCATTAGCTTAGTGTAACTTTGTGGTGGGAGTTGAGAGGGGCAGAACTCTAGTCCAACAGATCATTTTCACTGTACAAACGTAGTAGATTTAAGCCCAACCAAGTAGTTATTTCCTAAACCTAACTATAGTGGTTTTATCACATTGTTATGTTATTATTTGAACACAATTTCTGATCTTTTTTCTAACGTTAAACATTTTGTTGCCAAACGTTACCCATTGTTTCTCAACATTAACCATGTGGCATTGTGTTTCTGCAAGACTGATAATAAATGGAGTTATGACAGTTTTGGTTCAGAAATGTCCAATGTCAACGTTTCTTTCAGACGGCTGAGTTGTTTTGTCCCCACAATGCAAGGACAACTCTGAATACTTCACACTAACCCTGACAGACTGCACACACAGCCTTTGTATCTACCTTATAAATATGTGAATGATGTTTGTTGTGTTATGTCTAAAGTGATGTTGATGCTACTGACACTGTGCCCACCATGTACCGAGAGCTAATTCCACTGACGTCTGGTTGTTAATAAATGATTGTTTGAAGAAACTGTTTTGATCAACATGAAGCAGAAAACAAAGGAAATGAAGCTGAGACTAAACTGAGACACTCAGCCTTGTCTTAGTGATGCACCATATAATCACACAGTGTCTTGTACAATCATTACATCCTTAGTAAAGAGTCAAGTCACAATGGTCTTAATTAACCTTGAGATTGGGGAGGTTGCGCTAGCATGTAGCAGGGACAATAGGTAATTAGATTTAATTACATCTCTCCTGCAGCATTGTCATTGTTGAATGTCTGACTTGATCTTCATCTTTTATAACTGGTTCACTTGTTATTCAGTTCAGTTTGCTTTATTGGCTTGAGTTTAACAAAAAAACTCATCCAATTCTCCGTCCATCTTTCTTTCAGACTCTGGTCCTCCTTAATTTATTCATGTTGTGTTGGCAATCCTGAAAGCTTTTTTCATCTCCCTAAAAGAGTTTTCAGATTCATTTATTTGGACCTTCTAAAACAGGGAGTCAAACTGGGACCAAGTCACGGGCCAGACTCCATATTGATTGAAAAATTGACTACAACTGTGCAAGTTTTCCTCTCTCTCTCTCTCTCTCTCTCTCTCTCTCTCTATATATATATATATATATATATATATATATATATATATATATATATATATATATATATATATATATATATATATATATATATTAGTGCTGTCAGGCGATTAAAAAAAATAATCTAATTAATTACAGGATTTGTAATTAATTAATCTAATTAATCACATTTTAATCTCATACCTGCTAAAGGCCCCCAAATAAAGAATTTGAATTCTAGGACATTACAAAATCGTAGTGCATGACTAATCAATAGAATACACCAAGAAGAGAAGATTTGAAATCCCCATTTTTATTGGTTAAGTGTGCTTTATAAATGAAATTCAAAAGAAAAAAGGTCAAGCACATCAGCAAACCAATTAGGCCAGGTGCATTTCTCAAAAATGCAATACAAATACAGTTAAATAAAATCAATAAAATTCAGAAATAAAATAAGGCTGAGTCTCAAATAGGCACATAAGCAGACTCTCAATCAAAATGAATACTAAAGCTGACTCAATACAGCAATTCAAAATGAATAGTATAACATGCCTCTAAATAAGGCAACATCAATAGCAAGATGCCAACAGCATTTCCTTTAAAAGGGTCAGCTAACGTTACAGGAACTGACAACAGACAACTCTATGTGTCCTTGAGCCAGTTGCTCAGACAAACAAGCTTGTTTACATTGTGTGAGTGTGAGGCTGCTCTCTTCTTTTCAATGATGTTACCTGCAGTGAAAAGAGTCTCTCACCTGGCCCAGACGTGGCAGCGGTAGCCAGGTAGGAGGAGAGGACAGCTGTTCATCAGCTCCTGGTGAGCTGCCACCACTCCAGTGGACACTCATGCATTCAATGCACGGCTCAGCTTTGTAGCGGACTAGAGGCCCCCGCTGCTCCTAGTCCGAGTCCGAGTCCGAGTGACAGGTCCGAGCGGGCTCGCCTCGCTCTCCTGTGTCGCGTCCATCTCTGTTGTCAGTCACCCTGCTTTTGACTAGTGGCGCAGGTACGAAGTGACGCCACTGCAGCCTACGGGTCACTCAATGGGCCAAATTTAAAATGACTGACTTGCCACTCATGATTAATTGCGTTAATTTTTATAGCGCGTTAATTTGCAGCGTAATTAATTAATCTAATTAACGCGTTAAACTGACAGCCCTAATATATATATATATATTTCATGTGGAAACAAACTTAAGTTTTGCTTAAACACTGAATCTGGAACAAGCAAAGCTTAATATTATGAACAAAAACAACAACAACAAAAAGAAATCAGATTTCATATAAAAGATCCATCGGTGGCATTTGTTTCTTATTTTTATTTAAATGAATAAAATAACAGAGTTCTTCTGCCTCTCTCTATCTGGAACCTTTCTAGTTCATTTTCAGTGGAAACCTTTTTCACAGGCCAACAACAAAACAACCAAAATAAAATAATAATTTCCTTCAATGAACATAGTGAAACCAGACCTCTTTTCATCTCCTCTACTGTCCAGAGCTTCTGGTCCAGGTCCAGGTCCAGGTCCTTGTCGTGATGTTTGGTTTTATAGAGTCTTTTCTGTCCTAGTCTCTGGTCCAGCCATGTTGTCTCCTCCCAGACAGTCAGGTCTGTCCTTTACATGGTGGACTAATCTTCTTCCTCCCTCCTGTCTTCAGACTTCCTGTCGTCCATCTTTCTTTTGGTCATTTTTGAGGACAGGTGGCTTCAATGTTTCTCCGGTGACGGTAATATGAGGTTGATAATGAATGTCAACAGATGTGGGAGGAGACGGCTGCCTGCCTTCATTGACGTGCCAACGCACCAGCAGAGCATTCTGGGATGTGTAGTATTAACAGTTCATGTGCTAAATACCAACGGGCCAGCTCTAATAGATGTTTGATATCATCTCACGGGCCAAATATAATTACACCACAGGACAAATGGGCCTGAGTTTGACACCTATGGTTTAAAGGAACAACTGGCCTTGTGAAAGAGTTCAGTTTAGGCAGTTTGTTGGTACCAAGATGAGCAAGTTGAGATACTGTGGTGGCAGAAATAAGGGACAGGAGGCACCTGGACAGCCCAGCGGGACGTCTTTAATCTCACAATCACACATACAAGACAATAAGATTTCAAACTTAACAGCCAACAACCTTAGTTTCATTTTTAACCAGTAAACACCCTGAAGTCATTTTTCACCAATCCAGCTCCGTCTGGATATGCCAAAACAGGATATATCTGGTTATATAACCTCTGTTCTTGTCAATGTCCCACGACCATCCTGCTTTTCGATGTGATCGACTCTAGAGGTTATCAGACGGGTCGGTTTCACTTGTTCTCATAAACAGTTGAGTGAGGTGTAATTCTGGTGATATGAGGACATGAAATTGACCACAGTACTTTCTTTCATTCTTGTGTTGTTGTTTTAGTCAGTGTGTCCTCATGCAACAGTTTGGATGATATTTTACACAAAGTTTTTTGTCCGTATGTGTTTTCGTACAAATGTCCAGCAGCACAATCTACGCTCATTACCTGCAGACAGGCTTAAGAAGAAGAAGAAGAAGAAGAAGATCAACCTTTATTAGTCCCACAGTGGGGAAATTCAATTTACACTCTGTTTAACTTATACATGGTACATGCACACAAACACACACACACACATGCATTAATGGAGAGATGTCAGAGTGAGGGGGCTGCTCCAGACAAGCGCCCCGAGCAGTTGGGGGTTTGGTGCCTTGCTCAGGGGCACCTCGGCAGTGCCCAAGAGGTAAACTGGCACCTCTCCAGCTATCGGTTCACACTCAGTTCTTGGTCGTGTCGGGACTTGAACCGGTGACCCTCCGGTTCCCAAGCCAAGTTCCTAAGATGGTGGTTTGGGTTGATGTGACAGATAAATCACACAAATTGTGGGAAATGTTATGTAAAAATTAATTATTTTTACTTATACTTGCAATTGTTCCCCGCAACCCCTAACGTGATAAGCAGTTGCAGATAGATGATGTTGTATTTTATTCTTATTCAGTACATTGTTATGCTTTTAAACAGCCACATCCACCTGCTGAAGACAACCCGGTGAAATGAAGCTTGCTGTCATGAGACCCACGGCGTTTGGTCTTCAGTAGCCCAGATCGACATCAGCATAGCATTATGAAGAGGGAGAAAGCTGACTGACATTCAGTCATCTCTGGAGGATCACTCAGCTAATCAATGAGCTTTTCATGTACATATCATTTACTTGCTTGTCTCTCATTCTTCATTTTCTCCCCCTTGGTCGCTAAATCTCTCCAGTTTTTTTTATTGCTTGTGTCATATAATTTCTTTTTGTTCATGAATCCATTTCACCCCTAAGGATTAATGAAACTGACTGAGATTCCAAATGTGATTATAAAGGCATGGAAAAGGTCCACATTTACTGTCGTTTACATATCAAGGAACTCTGTTTTACTTGGGGATATGTATTAATCTGTGCAGAATCTATGGCCCCGACCACGGCTCTGAAATGTCAGTAATTAGAATCTATGGCCCCGACCACGGCTCTGACATGTCAGTAATTAGCATCTATGGCCCCGACCACGGCTCCGATATATCAGTAATTAGAATCTATGGCCCCGACCACGGCTCCGATATATCAGTAAGTTATAATCTATGGCCCGACCACGGCTCTGATATATCAGTAAGTTAGAATCTATGGCCCCGACCACGGCTCCGATATATCAGTAAATTAGAATCTATGGCCCCAACCACGGCTCCGATATATCAGTAAATTAGAATCTATGGCCCCGACCACGGCTCCGATATATCAGTAAGTTAGAATCTATGGCCCCGACCACGGCTCCGATATATCAGTAATTAGAATCTATGGCCCCGACCACGGCTCCGATATATCAGTAATTAGAATCTATGGCCCCGACCACGGCTCCGATATATCAGTAAGTTATAATCTATGGCCCCGACCACGGCTCCGATATATCAGTAATTAGAATCAATGGCCCTGACCACGGCTCTGAAATGTCAGTAATTAGAATCTATGGCCCCGACCATGGCTCCGATATATCAGTAATTAGAATCAATGGCCCCGACCACGGCTCCGATATATCAGTAATTAGAATCTATGGCCCCGACCACGGCTCTGAAATATCAGTAATTAGAATCTATGGCCCCGACCACGGCTCCGATATATCAGTAATTAGAATCTATGGCCCCGACCACGGCTCCGATATATCAGTAATTAGAATCTATGGCCCCGACCACGGCTCCGATATATCAGTAATTAGAATCTATGGCCCCGACCACGGCTCCGATATATCAGTAATTAGAATCTATGGCCCCGACCACGGCTCAGTAGTTGAACTGTGCTGTGCACTGACATCCATGGCGCTGTCTGTGGTGCTGAAGTAGTAAACACTTTTGTAATCGTGATGTTTTTCTCTTTACAGATCTTCTCTCAGCATTAAAACAAGCAGAGTCCGTTCCTCTCTGTTAAAAGTGAACAAATTGCCTACTGCATATGATTATGACTTCCCTGACAGCATAGTGTTAGTCTGACAGCTCTCTTGGGCCCCCGGTGCTTACCTTCAGCTTTCCAGCTGTCGGATGAAGCCTGACGGGCCCCTCAGGACCGATGCCTGTAAACCAGCTACAGCTTGTTAGTTCAGAAGCCTCGCACACCAAAGGACACCTGTTACAGCCTGTGATTCAGACTCAGGAGTGTGAACAGGCGTACTGCCTGAATAGTCGGCATGTTTATTGGTCTAAAAATCCTCATAGTCCTTGTTGTATTATTGGAAAGTACCTGCATTTCATTTTCCGGTTCGCTGGCTTTGTTTACTGAGTTAATGTCTTGCTGGCCTCTCGTTGGAGGCGTGGCTTCTTGAGTTTATTAGAGAGTATCTGATGGCCAGTCAGTGAGGTCGGACATGTCGTCGGGCAGCAGTGTTGCTCTTTCTCTGAAGCCCTTGTTGCTGTTGTCATGCTGTGCTTCTGAGTTTCTGAGTAACAGAAACCTGCTGTTTTAGCAGCAGGTTTCTGTTACCTTCAGCCTGCGAGAAAAACAACTAACCTGCCATTTCTTCTCATATTTATCACAGTCTTCTGATAAGTAGCAGTGTTTTGTTGCATCAAAACCAACATTTTTAATCATTCTGATAAGTGTTTAAGGTTATCAAATGGCACCTACAGTATCTGCCACCTCTCTGTAATCCTCCAACAGTCAGCTCAGACTTTCATTAGTCTCTCCATCCATCTCCATCCTTTTTTCCATTTCTTTAATCTAGTCTCCTCTAAACTTTCCATCTGCCACCACCCTATTCATCCATCACACTGATCATGTATTTATCTTCACATTTCTAACTCTCTAATGAGTCACACAGTCCAGTTTGTTAGCAGGACTGAATGGAAGAGGTGGCTTCCTGCTGTATTCTGCGTCATTAGCTCTGGGTGGAGCGTATTGACATGGATGTGAGTACATTGTAGTCAGTAGGATGACATGACGTACACATGACATGCCAAAAGCAAGAATGGCATTGTTATTGCACCCAGTTTGACATTACAAATTGCCTCGTAATTCATATGCCATTTAATGAGACTGGGCTGGGTTGAAGGCTCCAATAGCTCGTAATTGGGCCTTTTAAATGTACATTACTTTATTACACTGTTTTCTGGTGCAGTGAGGGATTATAATTGACATTTCATGTCATATTGCATGTTATATTATTGACATTGCGTACACTGTTAGACTTCAGCATAATGTAGTTTAGATCATCTGTCAGAATGCAGGCCTGTAGAGGCTGCAATGGGGCTACTGGATCAATAGAGTTCGTATCATATTTATTCAAACAGAACATCAATGCAGCCATTAGAAGAAGAAGAAGAAGAAGATATTCCTTTATTAGTCCCGCTAGGGGAAATTCAATTTTTTCACTCTGTTAACTTATACACACACATGCACAAACAGGTCCATATACATGCAACAATTGGAGAGATGTCAGAGTGGGGGGGCTGCTCCTGACAAGCGCCCTGAGCAGTTGGGGGTTTGGTGCCTTGCTCAGGGGCACCTCGGCAGTGCCCAAGAGGTAAACTGGCACCTCTCCAGCTACCAGTTCACGCTCAGTTCTTGGTCCATGTCGGGACTTGAACCGGTGACCCTCCGGTTCCCAAGCCAACTCCCTACAGACTGAGCTACTGCCGCCCCCAATGGAGGAAACAGGCTCTGCTGGCTATGTAGATAACTCCAATAATTTCAATAAAGCATTATTTCAATCCTCCTCATCAGGCTTTACTAGGTAAACAACAGCCACACACAACAGGTGATTTCAATCTACATAACAGAATAACCTTACACCCATACAGGGCCAGTCAGGAGGGTGGTCCATTTTGAGGGGTTTCATGACATATTGATCTAGCCAATATTCATGGCTTCTCAACCTGCTAATGTCTCTTTATTGAAAATCAGGGACACACCAACTGTGGTCTTTGACACCAGATTGTCCATACACCGTGTGTCGTCCACAGGACCACACAGGACGAAAGGACTAAAGGTGTTAGCTAATCTGGCAACCTATAAGTTCCAAAACAGACACAAAGTGATCAATCATTGCTGCTCCAAATTAAAGGTGCTTCGTGAAGCATTTTAAAATCAATAGTGCAGAGAGTGAAAGGACGTTTCTCTCCACCCAGGCTGAAAGAGGGAAGGCAAGGACAGTGTCTATGGTCTGTAGTCCAGCTTATTTGGAAGCATAAACAACTGCTGACAGAATCGAACCTAAAATGAGAGGAGGATGTGGTTGAACAACCTGCTCTCATGGGAAGGCGTTTCAAGGACAGTCATGATAACAGCATGTTAAGCTTTTCTGTGTCGTTTCACACCACGTTGTTACCGTGGAAATGCTTCATGGTTGGCCTTAAAATAATGGTGTGACTTAAGTAAAACATGTACTTAAACCATGTAACATAAGTACAGAAAACACATCACAGACGTCAGTAATGTAACTACAAAATAACTCAATAACACTTGGGACACGGACCCCGGTCTCCCAACCCCTTCTCATCCCGACTCGTCACACACTGACGCTTCGTCAGACCCTCAGCGTCACTTTTCGGTCGCAGGAAAAAACAACATGGTTGGGCTTGAAACTGCTGCATTAAAACAGTGAAAATGATGCTGAACGCGGGACACGAACAAAGAGCTGATTGTAACGTGACGCTGATCTGCAGTTTGCAGTAACACAAACCATCAACAACTCTTATCAGACAGCGGCGACCAGTCTGTCATCTTCTCCATAGAAATACTAATTACACAATTATATACTCGTGGAAAAAATGATCCATACATCTCTGTTGTATGATTTTAAATTCTTTCATTTATTTTTTGTGGACCCTGTGAATCCTCTCTGTGCTTTTCTCAACATTTCCACCTGAAGTAATACGTTAAACCAGAGGTGTCAAACTCAGTTTCATCCCGGTCACAATTGTAAGACTATATAAATATCTCTTGAACTCTGGATCGTATTACAAAATTGCCTCTGCATTTGATTATTATTATGTAAAACGTTACATAGAATGTTTTGCTTTTAAGTTTCACTTTCACAACGTAGTAGGTGTAATATGCCCCTACTGACCCATATCTATGGTGTTCATAGCGACTGATAACGCCTATTTAATGGCCTGATTACAGTCGAATTGGGCAACATGTAACTCACGATGTCAGGGATATTCTGTCAAATGACCACATGAGCACTGAGCCCAGATTGTTTTCAGTTTTTCTAACCAGCAGGTGTGAATCTGTGTGTAAGTCTAGGCTCTAGTGTGTATTTTGCACTTGTGAATGTGTGCGTTTGTGAGAAGGAAAGCAAAATCAAAACCATCTTTTCTTGTTGACTTCACAAAGGCTGAATATTAAAAATGAAAGACCGTGTATGTGAACAATAACAGCATTTATAATAAGAGCATGTCTCACAGCATAACTATGAGAGAAATATTTATTGAGTGTGTGTTGTTAGACGTTAAAGCGGCATATTGATGAACTGGGATCTCAAAGGGAAACATCAGGGGCAACATGACCTGAAGGACATATTAAATATTGAACACTGAAAACACGCTCACACGTAGTAGCTGTTTGCTGCTTTATTAATGCTCTGGATGTTGTATAGAGCACCTTTAACAAGCAGACAGACAATTAACAGCGAGCTTAGCTTTTTGTGTTTTTCTGTTTATTGTACTTTTAACTGTGGGAACAAAAATGCACAAAAAGTTACCGATAATAAAGTAAATAATCTCATGATTTTGGCATCTGCACTTTGTCACCATGGAGACCAATTAGGGCTCAGAGTGCTAACATCAATCAGTTCAGGTGCACTGCCTGTCTCTCATGTTAATCTCACACAGGTGTTCGAGTCGGCCAGTGGGACTGCCTTTCTGTTACACTTGCGTGTTCATATCTCCACCAAATTAGCTGTGCAGCGGCGGAGCTAATCCTCCAGGAGAGAGCGGAGCAGTGAGTTATTAGCCAGGCAATCTCTGCTCAAATATGTCAAACAATTCATTTAATCTTTTAATGCACATGTCAAACTCAGGGCCCACAGGCCAAGTTAGGCCGGCCCCTCATTTTATGTGGCCCGCGAGGGCTTGCAGAGAATATATTATGTTTATCCTACAACTCTATGCTGCTTTACAGAGGTACGGTGTCCTCAAACTACATGTCCCACAATGCATCTCCACGTTGTTACATGAAGCGTCTCAGTATCAGCGGTTTCCAGCAGCGGCGCTCTAGCAGAGCGATGGAGTCATAAAATAATCTGAATAAAAGCAAAATGTTGAAGAAAAGCAAAGTTGGAGCAGAGGGAAGGACAGAAAGAGGATCCATGTTAGTGGTTGATGGAGACCAGCCGGTATGTCTTCTTTACTACGAGGCAGTAAAACACTGTCACACCACTGTCATCTACCACATGATCTCAGCTGATCAGCTGCTGATCAATAACAGTTTATACGCCACAGACTGAACGTTAGATCAGAGCTCGAATGTCGTGAACACGGGACATGAACGGACAGCTGACTGTGATGTGACATAGAGGACTTACTGACTGAACACAAAAATGTCAACATTCAATGTATCTCTAATTTGCAGAAATGTCCATGTGGGCTGGAATAAAGCGATTTTAAAACAGTAGTGACCTATAGCGCCTCCTAGGTGGTGGGCAGGTTGAGATGGTCAGATTAGATTGTTGTAGTACTCGAGACCGGTGTTTATCTCACGACCACTTTTTGACAGTGGGTTCTTTCAGAACAGCTCCGCTTCAAATGAAAAGTAAGCTGAAGGTCTTTGTTGGCTACAGTAGTTTTATCAAATCATTGTGAGTGACTGATATCTTTGGGAAAATGAGCTTCTTTCTTTACTTGTCGTCTACCCTAGAACAGCAGGATGGAGAGACCAGGCGGAGAGCTGCAGTGTCTGTTTATGCTGCTGTTTCCATCCTGTTATTGGCTGGGATACTCATTTTTCTTACTGTCAACAAATCCCATGAATGCACCAAAACCACCATGTACTGATATTGATGTATCAGCTCCCTCTGTACCATAGAGCTCCATTAAAAACGCATCAGTGATCCTCACTGTGTCACTGGGTGACTTGTTCCTTCATTACTATGGACACAAGCATGGTCGTTTATTTTGATTCAAGCCCACAAACACTGGCAGCAGAGCAGCTGTCATAAAAATAACTGCAATCTCATTATAATGATCTCAGTCATGAATTCTGCTGGAAAGCCTCAGTATCTCACATAGACATACACTCAAAAACAACACATATATGCTAAAACATTTTCAAAGATGCTCACACACAGATACCAGATGTATGAAAGAATCAGGCAAAGAAGTAAAGAAATGACGTAACCTAGTGGTCCGATCAGTCACACACAGCAGCAGCTCTGTACTTCAGAGACATTGACAAACTCGCAGTAACTTTATTTTGTGATACGCTGCAATAATTCCTCTGGAGCTAAAGGTTATGTGAACATATTAATGGCTGAAAAGCGAATTCCTTCACTAACAACAATCAGGAGCATAGTGGAAGTCAAAATGTGATGCTCTTACAGTGGAAAGATCTGATCTCAATGAAGAATAAAATACTTTTCTCATTATGTCAGTGCCGGCTAGAGCTGAGTGTTACGATTATGAAAATGAGACAATGGAGATAAAACGATTATTATGTTGTATTATATATTATTATACACCCATTTCTTTTACAGCGGTGCACTTTTGCCCCACTCGGCGGATCACGGACGGCCCCGGAGCCGCGACCGACTACAGCTTGGCTTGGCTCAGACTCTGAGCTTTATAATTTGTGTCGTTGTCCTTTCCACGCTTGCCGTATCTGGAAACTCCAGAGAAACTTGGAACTAGATGAAACTAGCTTAGAACTAAACTCGATGTCAATATGAAATAGATTCAGCTGTGTGGATTACTTCTCACATAAAGTGCTTTCAGATACACATTTCTGTGAAATATTTTCATGATATGAGAAGAAAAAAGTTTCCAAATGAGCCACCATGTTGGTTCTGGTATCAGACCTGGGAGCAGCAGCCCACAAGGGAGAGTGTTTGTCCAATCAGGTGTCTTGTGTCTAGTTGCAGCCCATCAAGTGTCCAATGCTGGGAAGCGAGATGATCCCTCATGATAAATAAATGTCCCTGTGGACGTGTAGCTTTACAGTCCCCCTCGCCCAGACTGTGCCGCTTCAGCCGTGGACTTAGCGCTCGCTGCTAGCTGCACCTGAGGGGCGGGGCTCCCGACTAGGATGGACTGACCGGTGCATGGTCCGTCCGTGGTAATACTGACAACGCACTCACCCCGTCTTCAAACACGAACCCCGTCTTGTTCACCATGCTTTGTGGGTGGGACTTTTTGCCATGTCAGCCAGTCCTCATTCCAGGGCGCCAAATAGCAGCAGTTTGTCACAACCGACAGTGTTCGATACCACCTCACAAAGAGCCCTGTACTAGAGACCCCCAATGCACAACAACACAAAGCTTTCATTGAGGACACTGTTGTTCATGTCAAGTCACATTTTCACTGTTCAAGTGTAGTAATTGTCAACTGAAATATGTATTTTACCTAAACTTAACTATAGAGGTTTTGTTGCCTCGTCCTAAACCAGTGTTTTTGTTTAATTCACAACATTAAGCTTGTGTTTACTGTGTGTGTGTGTGTGTGTGTGTGTGTGTGTGTCATCACCCTCTGGACGTCCACAGTAGGATATAAATGTAGAGCTGAGCAGCGTTTGAGCATGTCCCCCGAGGCCGGAGGCTAAGGGGTCTCGTTGCCTCTGCCCATTTTCATACTCATGTAAAATACATCAGTTTCACGACACGCTGGACGGGATCAACAAAGAAACTGGACACATAACGAGATGACAGCAGCCTCTGGAGGCTTTGTGACCGCATGTATCCTCAATCTCTCAGCAAACACAGCTTGTGCAGTAATGGAGGTCCACCGCCGAGCGACCAGACTGGAAACGAAGACGCAGCTCTACTTCCATTCAGTGCTCGCTGGTTACCAATACTCCTACAGTCTGCTAGCATCTTCCATCAGTGTGTCACTGCATCAAGTAGCAAACCAGACTTGACTTTAAAGAGCCCGTCTGTTCACATAAAAACAGTGGTGTGTGTGAATGAATTAAGAGGCTTGATGTTGCTTTATTTACGACCACAACAGAGAGAAGCAGAACCTCAAAGTGTGTCTTTCTGACCACTTTTACACAAATGAAATAATTAAAAGCAGAAAACACTGAACACAAATCTCCACAGTCTGAGTAGTAATAAGCATGACGAGTCAACTGGATCGTCCGTGGACTCCTCGGCTGATTACAGATGCTATTGATTACTTTTCAATACTCAAATGTTCAGCCTTTTGGCAAAACAAAAAGGCAAATCAAATGCTGAACATGAACACAAACGTCGCAGAAATCCAATAACAGACAGTAGATACACATCTCCCTCCGCAGAATATAAAATGAAGACAGAGATGAACCTTTATTAATCCCCGTAGGGAAATTCAGTTTTACACTCTGTTGTTAATTTCACACAGTACATATACATGCGTCAGTGGAGAGATGTCAGAGTGAGGGGGCTGCTCAGAGCAGTTGGGGGTTCGGTGCCTTGCTCAGGGGAACCTCGGCAGTGCCCAAGAGGTAAACCGGCACCTCTCCAGCAACCAGTTGGTCTTGGTCCATGGGAGACTTGAATCGGTGACCTCCGCCTCCTGAACCAAGTCCCGACAGACTGAGCTACTGCCGCCCCAAAAACTGAAGGAACGTTGTCGGCAGGATCACTGTGTTACACAATCAGCAGCTAATACAGATGTCTGTTCACACCTTCGCACACACACACACACACACTTCATCCAAGGTCTCTGTAGATTATTCTTGAGCCAACCAGTGAGCACGTTCACACTGCAAAAAATAACTAAGATGGGACAGATATCACACAAAGACCAAACAGATGTATTTGACAAGATGGGAGTGAGAACCGGTTGGCACAGTTCAGATCATCAGTGAACTGGGAAAATGTGGGTGAAGAAGAAGCTGAGTACAGATATCCTCGCCTCCCTTTAAAGGCTGAACTACAGATGTGTAGCATCCAGATGACAATATGAAGACAGCGACAAAACTTACTGTCTCTGAAGTATTTAAGTTTATGAAGTATATGAAGTTTTTTTTTAAAGAGGCAGCTCTCCACAGTGTTGTGTGACTGAACATGAATCAAAATTTAGTGCACAAACAGCAGCGTGGATGTGGATTTAGCCTGTTATATGTATATATATATATATAAGATAAGATAAGATAAGATATTCGCACATTATTTTGGTTATCATCACCTCCGGTAAGTGGTACAGTGGTGTGGTTTCATCTATTTTATTCACCAGGACCGTGGGAGTTAGACAATGACGTCACATACTTCAGTTATTCAGTTAGCCTTATCGTTTGTGATTGCTTTCATTTAATAAACAATAAAACGCATCTGGACTTTTGAAGTCACACAGTCAGGAGCTACTTCAGCCTCTTAAGTTTGACAGAGAGGTTGAAGCTTTACTGTGATAATGAGACACGCATGAGATGTTTTCTATCAACAGTAATAGATTAATAGAGACGTGAAGAAGGAGAACAGGAGGATCCTGAAAAGGCTGCAAGCTCATCAGTTTAGGCATGAACCCTTAAACCCTTACCTCAATGGAAAACAGCTTTTCTTTCTCTCTCTTGGTTGCACACACACACACACACACACACACACACACACACACACACACACACACACACACCCCAAATCCTCTCCTTAATCCATCCTGCTCTTTCCTCCTCAACATCCCTCGTCCTCTCCTACCCTTCACCCATTCTCTCCTCCCCTCCTTCCTCATCCCATCTCTCTTTCTCCCCATGTCTCCCACCATTCTCCACCCCCTCTCTCACCTCAGAAAAAAAAGAAAACACCACCCCCATCCCCCCCCACCCGGCCTTAGGTGACCAGCACCCCAATCAGGACGAAAAGACCCCCCCCCCCGAGGCCCACGACGGGAGAGAGAGAGAGAGAGAGAGAGAGAGAGAGAGAGAGAGACGCCCCGGCGGCGCCGCCCCGCCCCGCGCGGAGCGCGCTGCGGCGGCCGGGCGCCCCCCCCCTTTCCTCCCCCCCCCCCGCCCCCCACGGAGGACCTAAAACTGCAAGCCATCAGTTAGGCATGAACCCTTAAACCCTTACCTCAATGGAAAACAGCTTTTCTTTCTCTCTCTTGTTCACACACACACACACACACACACACACACACACACACACACACACACACACACACACACCCCAAATCCTCTCCTTAATCCATCCTGCTGCTTTCCTCCTGCAGAACATCCCTCGTCCTCTCCTGACTCGGCTTTAACACCCAGATTCTCTCCTCCTCCTCTGCTTTCCTTCATTAACTCCATCTCTCTTTTCTCCCTCATGGTCTCCTCAGCCTGAGGATTCTGCCGACGCCCTCAAGTTTCTTCTTCATCCTCATGGAGAATAAATAAAAGAAAATCACACATCCTGCGTTGACCTGATATTCTGCAGCATCTTGACTCTCTCTGTTTGTAACAGCTTAAAACCAGGAAGCTCATTGTGATTATTAGAAGGTGAACCATGAAAGCTTACTCAGGCCTAATAATTCAAGTGATCTGAGAAATTAATAGACTTCTGCTCCTCCTCGTGGCTCCGTTTTCAGGATATGGAAAATCTATCAATCACAGATACAGATCATTTGAGAGAGAGAGAGAGAGAGAGAGAGAGAGAGAGAGAGAGAGAGAGAGAGAATCCTATTGGCTGTGCTCTGGCTGGTGGGCGGTGCTTGGTATTTTCTCAACAGATCTCAACATGGCTGCCGGGTCACAAACTTTTTCCTTTTACAGCTAAACAGTAACTACGAGATGTTTCTGAGAACATGTGAGGAGAGAAAGTCATTACAGTAATAGAATATTGATTCATACAGTTTGTGATCAGCACTGCCTAGTTTGATGTTTGATCGAAGCTGGAAAGTGATTGACAGCTGATCAGAGACAGCAGACTCCAGATCAGCTCTGATTGGTTGTTTTGCTCCGGTCTGTGAAATCTCGTAGACGTCCTTAGCAGCACCGGAGGACACTTTCAGATGACCTGTCTCATGCACTATGTCAGGATATAGTGACCGTTTTATAAAAATAACTTTTTTTTTCATATTTGCTCCATTTCTACCAACTGCTGCTGTAAACCTGTGGTAAGATAGTTTAATATTTCCCATCTGGCAAGGCTGCTGGCAGTGAAAATGATGCGTTCTACACACTGCAAGAGTACATTTTCAGCCATGCACTGTGGAAGTGCTGATATAAAAGATACTATTAAGATGACCATATAGTTATATACAATTTTGTGCCACTGCCAGTCGTTTAGTATCTGACAATCAGTAGTTCTATCTATCTATAATTAAGGGTCCCGGTCTGGGGGTGGTCAGCATAGGTAACAGGATGTGTTTTGATGCACTACAGTGGCGTTTGATTAAAGTGGATCTTCTCTCAGTTCTGATTACTGTGATTAAAACAATCAAGATGTGACAGCATCCACAGCCATGATGAGTGTTTTATGAAATGAATTTGTGCTGCAGCTTGAACAGAACATGTATGTTTCTGTCCCCACCGAGCCACAGGGCTGCCTCTCATTCAGCTATTAGAGGCAAAAGTAGTTTGTCTGATTAGTCGAGTGTTTACCAGCCGGGCCCGGTTCCTGACGGAGCCCCTGTATCCAACCGCATATCCATTTTAATTAACACTTCATGGCAATTAGCTGTGTGATGAGCTCCACGGTGGGCTGGGGTGAACACACACATTCACTGCTGCCAGTGACTGAAGAGCCCAGAAAGGCAGCGCAGTGGCATATTTTCCATCGAGGGGCTCAGAGCAAAACATGAAAACATAATGGAGGTCAGCTGACCTCTCTACACTCCACAGTGAAAGAGTCATTTTGAACCCAGTTTGAACTTCTCTTTGTCTGCTGAGCAGTTTTGATAAATGTAAGAAAAGCCAAGGTTTCGGGTCAGACTCAGATTTTGGGCTTTGCATTCAAATTTTGACAATAAAAGCCACATTGTTGTGTTCAATAAATGGTAGGTACATGTAAGGTAACTGTACATCTACACATCCAGTACAGAGAAGATGTTTTATTCAGGATATGACCAGTGGCTGAATACGGTCCCGCTGCTTTGAGCTCCCTCCCTGGATTGAAGAATTGGATTTATCCACATTTCTAAGTGGTTTGGATAGATGAAAGGTTTACATCAAGACAAGCCAAACTTAATCTGTATAGCACATTTAAAAGCAACCACAGTTGTCCAAAGTGCTGAACTTATACATAATAAAATGAGTACAATTAATGTAAATGACAAGAACACTGCAAAATCAAGGACTTTTCAGAGTCATCAGATCACTATCCAGTTCACGCCACACAGCGTGCCATCTTATAATCAGGAGTCTAAGTCATTGTGATACTACTACTATGATACTACTACATGTATAAGATGTATGAGCAGAGACAGGGGAGGGAGGAATCCCTGATGAGGTCTCTAAACTAGGTACTTTCATAAAAACACCAGAGAAGTTCACTGTAAATGATGCGTTACGATGTGCGAGACACTGCTGATGTTGGCATGTTTACGGAGTAGCCTGTCTGGAGCATTCAGGGGATGGACGCCCTCTGGATACAGTAACAAGAGTCTCAGCTTTACAGTCTGGACGAGCCCCCAGATCATGTTACGACTCCCAGGAACACTCGTTAACAAGGAGGTCGAACATGACCACATGACTCCAGAGTTGCAAAAAAAAGTTTCCCCAATATTAACTGGTGAGCCGGCAAAAAAGAACAAAAGAGGGGAAGCCACCTCAGCCCAGCCCTGAAGGGCCGGCGGAGCCAGGTGCTTCCCTCTACCCCTACACAGCAAATCCCCAAACTAAACCCTGACAAACAGAAACAAACCGCAAAAACTAAACTACCGGACCCACCAGAAAAACATGAAGAACCATAAAACAAAAAACTACATGTGGTCACATTTTCAGTGCTGCTGCCACCAAGCGTGAGTGGAGGAGAGAGTGAGCACAGATCCCCTCCCCCTCTTTATTGGTTCCTAATCACCAGAGCAGCCTCACCTGGAGAGGAAACAGGCCATGAGTGAGACAGGTGATCAGAGGGGGAGCATGAAGCAGATACTCAGTTTATATAACTGAAGACTGTTCAGGGACCCAGTATGTAGACATATTCAGATTCACCGTTTTACAAGGACAGGAGAAAAATAATAAATTTATACTGCATTCATAAAACTGACTGGGACTATCATAAAGTGGGCATGTCTGTAAAGGGGAGACTGGTGGGGACCCAGAGAACCCATTTACATCCACACATCTGGAGGTCAGAGGTCAGGGACCCCTTTGGAAATGGACATAACAGTTTTTCCTCACTAAAATCAATCCTTCCTAATCACTTCCTGACGAGCTAGTATGACATGATTGGTACCAACAGGCTGACTCAAAAAGTCCAGGACCATTTTTCATTCCCAGTTCGTCCCTGGCTTAGTCACAGTGTTTGATTTACAGCCAGTGCCTCAGTGTGATTTAGAAGAAGTACTTTATTAATCCCTCATTGGGGAAGTTCAGTTTTTACTCTTTGGTTGTTATTCATTACACACACACACAGGCCTGAAACACATGCACACAACGAAGCCACAGACATTCATTAATAGAGAGGTGTCAGAGTGGTTTATGGGCTGCCACGTAGTCTGCAGCAAAGTCCCTTCAGACTGAGCTGCTGCCAACCCAATTATCAATTACAGCTGCAGAGAATGTGTGGTTTTTCATGACATCTGTCACTTTTACAATATATAATTACATTTACGCGATCAAATAACTCTATGAACTCAACCCACTTCTACTAGGTCAATAGTGGTCTCTTACTAGAGATCCAGAGTTAAATGATAAAGCATGAAGGATGTGTCTGTTGAACAAGTCCAGGAGACCAAAGTCCTTGGATAATAAATACTCGTGGACAAAACACGTTGAGATACTTGCTAAGGTGCGATTGGTATTTCTGTTATTAAAATATGATTACTATTCTTGACACAAAACTAGAAACATGATTCAAGTCCAATATTGTCCAGTCTTGACTACTGCCCAGCAGTATGCTCTGATATGACAATGGAGAAGAAAAAAAAAGTAAGTGATTTGCAATTTCTTTGGAATGTCACCATCTTGTTTTTTGGTCGTCACAATCCTGGTTTTAGCACCATCTTGTTTTTTGGTTGTCACCATCTTGGTTTTAGCTGTCACCATCTTGGTTTTAGCTGGCACCATCTTGGTTTTTAGTCGTCACCATCTTGGTTTTTAGTCGTCACCATCTTGGTTTTAGCTGGCACCATCTTGGTTTTTAGTCGTCACCATCTTGGTTTTTAGTCGTCACCATCTTGATTTTTAGCCGTCACCATCTTGGTTTTAGCCGTCACCATCTTGGTTTTAGCCGTCACCATCTTGGTTTTTGGTTGTCACCATCTTGGTTTTAGCTGTCACCATCTTGATTTTTAGCCGTCACCATCTTGGTTTTAGCCGTCACCATCTTGATTTTTAGCCGTCACCATCTTGGTTTTAGCCGTCACCATCTTGGTTTTTGGTTGTCACCATCTTGGTTTTTAGCCGTCACCATCTTGATTTTTAGCCGTCACCATCTTGGTTTTAGCCGTCACCATCTTGGTTTTAGTTGTCACCATCTTGGTTTTTGGTTGTCACCATCTTGGTTTTTAGCCATCACCATCTTGGTTTTAGTTGTCACCATCTTGATTTTTAGCCGTCACCATCTTGGTTTTAGTTGTCACCATCTTGATTTTTAGCCGTCACCATCTTGATTTTTAGCCGTCACCATCTTGGTTTTAGCCGTCACCATCTTGGTTTTAGTTGTCACCATCTTGGTTTTTAGCCGTCACCATCTTGGTTTTTAGTCGTCACCATGTTGGTTTTAGCCGTCACCATCTTGGTTTTAGTTGTCACCATCTTGATTTTTAGCCGTCACCATCTTGGTTTTTAGCCGTCACCATCTTGGTTTTTAGTCGTCACCATCTTGGTTTTAGCAGTCACCTCTTGGTTTTTAGCCGTCACCATCTTGGTTTTTAGCTGTCACCATCTTGGTTTTAGTTGTCACCATCTTGGTTTTTAGCTGTCACCATCTTGGTTTTTGGTTGTCACCATCTTGGTTTTTAGCCATCACCATCTTGGTTTTAGCCGTCACCATCTTGGTTTTAGTTGTCACCATCTTGGTTTTTAGCCGTCACCATCTTGGTTTTAGCCGTCACCATCTTGGTTTTAGTTGTCACCATCTTGGTTTTTGGTTGTCACCATCTTGGTTTTTAGCTGTCACCATCTTGGTTTTTGGTTGTCACCATCTTGGTTTTTAGCTGTCACCACCTTGGTTTTTGGTTGTCACCATCTTGGTTTTTAGCTGTCACCATCTTGGTTTTTAGCCGTCACCATCTTGGTTTTAGCCGTCACCATCTTGGTTTTTAGCTGTCACCATCTTGGTTTTTAGCCGTCACCATCTTGGTTTTAGCCGTCACCATCTTGGTTTTAGTTGTCACCATCTTGGTTTTTAGCTGTCACCATCTTGGTTTTTAGCCATCACCATGTTGGTTTTTAGCCATCACCATCTTGGTTTTTAGTCGTCACCATCTTGGTTTTTAGTCGTCACCATCTTGATTTTTAGCCGTCACCATCTTGGTTTTAGCCGTCACCATCTTGGTTTTTAGCCGTCACCATCTTGGTTTTAGTCGTCACCATCTTGTTTCTTGGTCGTCACCTCTTGGTTTTTAGCCATCACCATCTTGGTTTTTAGCCATCACCATCTTGATTTTTAGCCGTCACCATCTTGGTTTTAGCCGTCACCATCTTGGTTTTAGCCGTCACCATCTTGTTTCTTGGTCGTCACCTCTTGGTTTTTAGCCATCACCATCTTGGTTTTTAGTCGTCACCATCTTGGTTTTTAGCCGTCACCATCTTGGTTTTTAGTTGTCACCATCTTGGTTTTTAGCCGTCACCATCTTGGTTTTTAATTGTCACCATCTTGGTTTTTAGCCGTCACCATCTTGGTTTTTAGCAGTCACCATCTTGGTTTTTAGTCGTCACCATCTTGGTTTTTAGCCATCACCATCTTGGTTTTTAGTCGTCACCATCTTGGTTTTAGCCGTCACCATCTTGGTTTTTAGCCGTCACCATCTTGGTTTTAGTCGTCACCATCTTGTTTCTTGGTCGTCACCTCTTGGTTTTTAGTCGTCACCATGTTGGTTTTTAGTCGTCACCATGTTGGTTTTTAGTCGTCACCATCTTGGTTTTAGCCGTCACCATCTTGTTTCTTGGTCGTCACCTCTTGGTTTTTAGCCATCACCATCTTGATTTTTAGTCGTCACCATCTTGGTTTTTAGCTGTCACCATCTTGGTTTTTAGCCGTCACCATCTTGGTTTTTAATTGTCACCATCTTGGTTTTTAGCCATCACCATCTTGGTTTTTAGCCGTCACCATCTTGGTTTTAGCAGTCACCATCTTGGTTTTTAGCCGTCACCATCTTGGTTTTTAGCCGTCACCATCTTGGTTTTAGCAGTCACCATCTTGGTTTTCAGTCGTCACCATCTTGATTTTTAGCCGTCACCATCTTGGTTTTCAGTCGTCACCATCTTGATTTTTAGCCGTCACCATCTTGGTTTTTAGCCGTCACCATCTTGGTTTTAGCAGTCACCATCTTGGTTTTCAGTCGTCACCATCTTGGTTTTTAGCCGTCACCATCTTGTTTCTTGGTCGTCACCGCTTGGTTTTTAGCCGTCACCATCTTGGTTTTTAGCCGTCACCATCTTGGTTTTTAGCCGTCACCATCTTGTATCTTTAGCTGTCACTATCTTGTGTTTTGTGACACAAAGATGGCACTAAGTGGAGGGACTGTCTGAAATAGAGTGTAAAAGATAATTTCAGGTGTTTTTGTTATTGTCAGGAGCTCGTCTTGTCAGTCTGTGTTCAACTCTGGTGCTGTTCTGTAATTTCATGTTTTATTATTCTGTGTGTGTGTGTTTTTGTCTTGTTCTATATTCTGACACTATCACATTGTCAGTGTGTTTGTGGACCTCAGGAACAATAACTGCAATGCTGCTAATGGGGATTTTAATAAACTAAACTAAACTAAACTGAACTGAACCACAGCTCTTAGCCTACAGGTGCTCAGTGTTTCACACTAACGAGATAGATTTGAGTTGGAGGTGTTGTGATCTGTGTTTGTATGCAGCGATTCACCTCTGCAGTAAGTGAAACGCTGAGAGGAATCACACACACACACATACATAGAGAAACACTGATGAAAAGGGAGAGTGGTGGCAATACATCTTACACATACAAGAACTCTATTACAGTCGGCCTGCAATTAGAGTCAGTGTGATGGAGTGCACACACACACACACACACACACACACACACACACACATACACAGTGATCACTCTATTTGTCAGTGAGCCAGTTAACCTCATTTACTTTGCTGAGAAGAACTCTCTGTGGTCCCGTCTCAATCAACAAGTATTGATCTGCTTGTGTGTGTGTGTGTGTGTGTGTGTGTTTGTGTGTGTGTGCAAACATGTTATTTCTATGGTCTTGTTTGTGTTTATGCAGAGTGTGTATGTGTGTGTGTATACAATAAATGTACAGATTTGTGGTCTTTACAGCTGTAAATATGTAGGAGGAGCTGGGTTTGTGTGAGTTATGGGTTCAGAGAGATGCAGTATAGAGCTGTAAATCACCACTCCTCAGTATATCTCTAATAACAGTGAATCAATGACTACATGTGATGTGAAACTCATAGTGATGAACTCACAGATTCTCACCAACTTTAGCCTGATTTAGCACATACTGAATAGTAGACTGCATTCATCAGGTGGACACAAACACGGTGACAATGGGGTGTTTATGTTGCTTTATATCTGCTGGATGAGTAAATAATACTGGACCATGACTGGCTTATAAACTAACCTCACAAGATCTTACTCATAGATAGATACGACTTCAACTTTTGGTTGTTAGTTCTTTATTTGTGCATAAATAACTGATATTTCAGAGCCATGTTTGTCAACTTGTCAACTTGTCCAGTTGTCTGTCTGTAATCCCTGTTTTGAATTGTGTAAACTTTTAAATCCAGCCTGCTTCTCTGAGTCATGGGTTGTACTACTGTATCTGCAACGACAACAGAAGTCTGCAAAATAAGCCTCTAGAGATATCAGATTTAGGCTGGAAACCACGGATGTGCACTTTGGTATCCTGCTTACTGTAAAACCAGCTTCAACCTCTTGCTTAGTTATCAGATACCACTTCTAACCTCAACCATGTTTTTGAATGGAGGAACTTTATTAGTGAAATATGATGCTGCAGGTTTTTGGGTCATATGTGTGAATTTAACAGCCAGCTGTTGGATAAAAAATTAATGTGGACTGAGACTGATGTAACTGCATTTAACACAGACATGAGATCAATAAAGATCTTCTCATCTAACTCAAAAATAGCAAACATTTTCCAAAAGATTAACTATTCCTTTAACTGCACCTGCAAGTGTGATTTAAATATCTCTCTTTAGCCCTGTAGCCCTTTAACCCTTTAGCCCTGTAGCCCTTTAACACTTTAGCCCTGTAGCCCTTTAACCCTTTAGCCCTGTAGCCCTTTAGCCATTTAGCCCTGTAGCCCTTTAACCCTTTAACCCTTTAGCCCTGTAGCCCTTTAACCCTTTAGCCCTGTAGCCCTTTAACCCTTTAGCCCTGTAGCCCTTTAGCCCTGTAGCCCTTTAGCCCTGTAGCCCTGTAGCCCTTTAACCCTTTAGCCCTGTAGCCCTTTAGCCCTGTAGCCCTTTAGCCCTGTAGCCCTGTAGCCCTTTAACCCTTTAGCCCTTTAGCCCTTTAGCCCTGTAGCCCTTTAGCACTGTAGCCCTGTAGCCCTTTAGCCCTGTAGCCCTTTAGCGCTGTACCCCTGTAGCCCTTTAGCCCTGTAGCCCTTTAGCCCTGTAGCCCTTTAACCCTTTAAACCTTTAACCCTTTAAACCTTTAGCCCTGTAGCCCTGTAGCCCTTTAACCCTTTAGCCCTGTAGCCCTTTAGCCATTTAACCCTTTAGCCCTGTAGCCCTTTAACCCTTTAAACCTTTAGCCCTGTAGCCCTTTAACCCTTTAAACCTTTAGCCCTGTAGCCCTTTAACCCTTTAAACCTTTAACCCTTTAAACCTTTAGCCCTGTAGCCCTTTAGCGCTGTACCCCTGTAGCCCTTTAGCCCTGTAGCCCTTTAGCCCTGTACCCCTGTAGCCCTTTAGCCCTGTAGCCCTTTAACCCTTTAAACCTTTAACCCTTTAACCCTTTAGCCCTGTAGCCCTTTAGCCATTTAACCCTTTAGCCCTGTAGCCCTTTAACCCTTTAAACCTTTAGCCCTGTAGCCCTTTAACCCTTTAAACCTTTAGCCCTGTAGCCCTTTAACCCTTTAAACCTTTAACCCTTTAAACCTTTAGCCCTGTAGCCCTTTAACCCTTTAAACCTTTAACCCTTTAAACCTTTAACCCTTTAAACCTTTAGCCCTGTAGCCCTTTAACCCTTTAACCCTTTAGCCCGGTAGCCCTTTAGCCCTTTAAACCTTTAGCCCTGTAGCCCTTTAACCCTTTAAACCTTTAACCCTTTAAACCTTTAGCCCTGTAGCCCTTTAACCCTTTAACCCTTTAGCCCGGTAGCCCTTTAGCCCTTTAAACCTTTAGCCCTGTAGCCCTTTAACCCTTTAAACCTTTAGCCCTGTAGCCCTTTAACCCTTTAACCCTTTAGCCCGGTAGCCCTTTAACCCTTTAAACCTTTAGCCCTGTAGCCCTTTAACCCTTTAGCCAGGCCTCACTCTGCTCATCAATCCACACACACAGTGTGTGTTTAGCTGCAAAGTTGTGTGTGTTTATTGTCATTACTGCTGATGCTAATTGCTAGCAGAGAGAATAAGGAAGTAGTTAGTGTGTCTGTGTGTGTGTGTGTGTGTGTGTGTGTGCGCGCTCGCACACGCCCTCTATCATTTTGCTGTCGTTAGCACTGATGCTAATTGCTACTATGCAGAATAATGAAGTACTTCTAGTGTGTGTGTGTGTGTGTTTGTATGTGTGTGTGCACCATCAGTCACTGTCCTGTCATTAACACTGGTGCTAATTGCTAGCAGACAGTTTAATGGAGTGTTCCCTCTGGACCGTTTAACAACATCACACTTCAGCAGTGTGTGTGTGTGTGTGTGTGTGTGTGTGTGTCCTGATAGGAGGATTAATGAAGGAAGCAGGTGAGTTATGTTTGTGTGTGTGTGTGTGTGTGTGTGTGTGTGTGTGTGTGTGTGTGTGTGGCCTCCCTACTACAAACACATGAGGAAAGTACTCAGTAGGAATCTGTAACTCGTCTTCTCCATCAGGCCTAATTGGACTGAGGTTAAAGAGGGAAGATCTTCAAAGAAGCAGCAGCACAGTTGGCTCTCACCTTAAAGTTACACTTAAAAAGTTTACTTTACCTAACTTAATTGCCCCTTAAAATGGAGTTTAAAGATTTTTTTTACAGCCAGCAGTTTGATATGCTTAATTTATGTTCATAACAACTCACAATGATGTAATGAGTGCCCAAAATGGTACAGATCCTGTCAGCCCCATTTATACAAAAAGGTGAATAAATGCCACAATAATGTGCAAGACATTTAGCGTGCAATCCGTAAGCCTTTCTTAATTTCCACGTGTCATTTGTACGCCACGTATCCTGCATTGACTGCAGTGTAAATGCATCCACGTATAACGTATATGTACAGTAAGAGTTATAGCTGGCCCACACTAAAAGATCTTTAAAATCTTACCAGATGTGCAAAATGGGAGAGCCCACACATAATGTCATGTGTTAAGTTTAACGGTTTTGTTCCTGCAGTGTGTGGAGAGGAACGATTTGGGCAAAACAGCCAAAACTTGCAGATTCATTCATGAACAATAAGAGTCACCACTAAAAAAAAAAGTTGTTGTAGTTTTGTTGTCTAAACCTAAAGAGGTTGTAGTTTTACTTGTTTAAAAGAAGTTGTCGTTTTATTGCCTAAAACTAAAGAAGTTGTAGTTTTATTGCCTAAAGTAATTGTAGTTTTGTAGGATATCAGTAGAAAATATGAATTTTGTCTTGGTGGTGCACTGGCTGGTTTCCACATATAGGAAGATCTACCACACTAAACCTCGATGATGTTATCAGGAATGACGTCATCCATTGTCGATGGAACAGAACGTGATCTAATCACCATGGCGGCAGTAAAATGCAGACACTCGAGCTGCCGGCGCCTCAGTCTGCCGCCTTCGGTGTCAACGTGCTGTCGCAGCTTTACATTAAGAACATCAAACATCAATTATTGCTTTGCAAATCGTTTGAGCTCAATGATTCCTGAGGAGGAAATTCATCAGCGCATTATTTCCATCTATGACGCTGGCGAGCAGATTAGCACGCAGCGTGGACACTCCACTTCTGGACTTTAATTTCTGGGATTTGTTGCCTTAAAACTGATGTTGACATAAAATGTGTCATCTGTCAAAATGTCAGTGATGCTGACAGATGATGATGATGATCTATCTGCAGTGTCTGTGCTGTATGAAACATATTCATATTTATTTTGAGTCATAATTCCCACGTCTGCTTGCTGGAGGGTGACTTGAACATAAACACCTGTTGTTTTTGGGGATTTCATGAACCACTAATGTCTTAGATTCTGTTGGGGCTGCAGTCTCAGACGAACTAGAAATAATAAATTTATCCTCCTCTAATTTATAAGCCTGTCGTGTATGTTTCTTAACATCATGTTAAGCGGACCAGCTCTTCACTCTCACAAGGATCCTTGAGGGGGCCTGAGAATATGCCCATCCAGTCTACATGTGTTTTGTAGACTTGGAGAAGGCGTACGATCGGGTCCCCCGGGGTATACTGTGGGAGTTGCTGCGGGAGTATGGGGTGAGGGGGTCACTTCTCAGGGCCATCCAATCCCTGTACTCCCAAAGCGAGAGCTGCGTCCGGGTTCTCGGCAGTAAGTCAGACTCGTTTCCGGTGGGCGTTGGCCTTCGCCAGGGTTGCGCCTTGTCTCTGTTCGTGATATTCATGGACAGGATATCGAGGCGTAGTCGGGGGGAGGAGGGTTTGGGATTGGTGTGCTGAGGATCTCATCGCTGCTTTTTGCAGATGATGTGGTTCTGCTGGCATCATCAGTCTGTGACCTCCAGCGCTCACTGGATCGGTTCGCAGCCGAGTGTGAAGCAGCTGGGATGAGGATCAGCACCTCAAAATGGAGGCCAGGTTCTCAGCAGGAAACCAATGGATTGTCCACTCCAGGTAGGGAATGAGTCTTTACCCCAAGTGAAGGAGTTCAAGTACCTCGGTGTCTTGTTCACGAGTGAGGGAACAATGGAACGTGAGATTGGCCGGAGAATCGGAGCAGCGGGGCGGTGTTGCAGTCGCTGTACCGCACCGTTGTGACGAAGGGAGAGTTGAGCCGGAAGGCAAAGCTCTCTATCTACCGGTCAATCTTCGTGCCTACTCTCACCTATGGTCATGAGGGCTGGGTCATGACCGAAAGAACTAGATTGCGAGTACAAGCGGCCAAAATGGGTTTTCTCAGGAGGGTGGCTGGCATCTCCCTTAGAGATAAGGTGAGAAGCTCAGTCATCCGTGAGGGACTCGGAGTAGAGCCGCTGCTTCTTTGCGTTGAAAGGAGCCAGTTGAGGTGGTTCGGGCATCTGGTAAGGATGCCTCCTGGGCGCCTCCCTAGGGAGGTGTTCCAGGCACGACCAGCTGGGAGGAGGCTCCCGGGGACGACCCAGGACTAGATGGAGAGATTATATCTCCACACTGGCCTGGGAACGCCTCGGGATCCCCCAGTCAGAGCTGGTTAATGTGGCCCGGGAAAGGGAAGTTTGGGGTCCCCTGCTGGAGCTGTTGGCCCCGCGACCCGACCCCGGATAAGCGGTTGAAGATGAAGATGAAGATGATGACAAATATAGAAAAGCTCCAGAAACATATAAAGCGTACTTTTTAAACCACAACAGAAAAATTAAGAAAAAAAAATACGTAGAATCACAGTACCGTAGTCAGTACAAAGTTACTTATAAAATCACGGAAACAAAAATAATTGGAGTTAAAATACAGTGTAATGGTAAACAAAAAATGTATTGTAAGGCAGGGGTCCCCAACCACCGTGGGTCATTTGGTACCGGGTCTGAAAGATGTTTTATTTTTCTGCAGTGACAGCGATCAAAATTATATGATGGAGTAGACAGCTCAGGGCTCCCGCTAAAGCAGCATGATGGTGAGTTTATATTTGTTTTTATGCCAGTAGTATTGATTTATTTCCTCATGTTTATCCCCCACACCTTGAAGGCTCGTGAAAATATTGTCTTGCATGTGGCTGGTCCGTGGCGCTAAAAAGATTGGGGACCGCTGGTTTAGGGGATGGTTTTTGAATAGACGTGTTTGCCCAGTAACTAAAAAGAAATTGCATTCTTCAACAAGTGTTTTACAACAAGTGTGTTGCAGAGCTGCAAACAAAGTGCAAAGCAGAACATGTGTTACTTTACTTTTAGTGCCTTTTGTTTAAGCATGGGTAAAACTGTTGTTTTGATGCATTAGTCCAAGCATTCACTTTCAGCAATTTTTTGGCAAATTTAGCAAAAAAACCTTTACCAGTGTTAAAGCAATCACGAAAAATAACTGTTATAAAGTCTTAAATAAGCCTACATGCTACAAGCTACATGCAGAAATTATGCCAACCATGTAACGCTGAAGGTGGCCTCTGTTTGGACAGTTTTCTCAATTCACAAATAAAATCCCAGCTACCTCTAGTGGTGTCCATCCATGCAGACATATCTGTCTCTGATAAGTCTGCCTCCAGTACTGCAGTATTTCCATATGTGTAAATAGTGTGAACCATTAGCTGACACCATCTTGTCTTCTTTCTTTCACCAGTATGTCCTGAATCCCTCTAAGCTGGTTATGGTTGTGACATAGATACTAGCTGCTCTTTTCTTCCTTTGTAAGCCTGTAATCATTTAAATCAGTGTTTCATGTCAAGAGATAAAGCCTCTATTCAGCAATCAACAGCTTTGTGCTCAGTGAATAGTGGGTCATTATGTCAAACATCAGTCTGATATTCACAGATGACAGACCACAGCATGGCTTCATCAGCCAATCAGAGCAGAGAAACGAGCTGAGCTGCGTGTTAAATTATTCAAATTCAACTTTTTATGCTCCGACCTGACAGCTGCCATTCTGATACCAGCGGACACACTGCACAGTACAATACACCACGTCTGCATGAACACACAGTCAGACACACACCTGCAGTGTACTAAGGTGAAGATGTTGAATTGTTCCAGACGTTTTCTCAAATCTAAATCCAGCTGAAATGCTGGGTGTGTTTATGAGTAAAGAGCCTCAGAGACAAGACGGCATATGTAAGTGAGTAAATGTGTTGATTTAAGATTACGACAACAGCAAACACTCAGAGAAAGACGATGCACCGGCAGTGCGGTGACGTAATTTAAAGAGCAAAAAGTTATGAGTTATAGTTATGATATTAACTGTGTTTCTTCTGACGTGATGGAGTCTAAATAATGAGTTTAATGCACTTCTTCTCGGCAGCTCCTGCCACAAATATGTGCAACTGTTGGAGCCTGAAGCAGAATAGCGTTGACAGAGAGGATGATATTCCCTTACCTTTAAAAGTTAAACGTAATACATCAAGATAGGCTTAAAGGCATTATACAAGAGCATCCAGAGCTGCAATGACTTCCAAAAACCCGTTAACTTCATGTCTTAATATTTCCCCCTGTGATGTGGTCGAGGCTGTTTACAACCGACCCACATCAGAAATATTACAACCCCCAACACACACAGTTCTGCTTCAAGGCATCTGAAGTGTTAACCCCATTACACATTCACAAACCACACAGTTTCATAGCAGCACCATAAATATTATTTTAAAAATACATCTATATCCAACCACGCTGTGAATTCTGTTTCATTAGACAGCGAAACCCTGAGGGAAACATGGAAAAATTAATATGTTATTAATCCTTTTGACACCCATGTCTGCAATATGTTATATTTTCTGTTTGGTTCAAATTGAGGATCCCATACCATTTCTCGAAAGTATACAAGGTCATTATTTATTTGAGAAATTTTGCTCATAATTTCCCAGCTATTTAGTGTGTTATCAATCCTTTGATTTGTGCATCATACATTTTGTCTGTATAAGGTATTGTTTTCCTGGATATAGGTATGGATTCTTTCTCAATTGAAAGCCACTTTGCTTCTGCCCTGTCTTTTGGCCATGTCATTATTATATTTATTTGTACTGCATTAAAATACCTCTGCAGGTTAGGAGCAGCTAAGTGCTTAATTATTACACGAGCACGTTGCAGATATTAAGAGTCACAACCTCAAACATGGAGAAATGTATTAAATGGAGCAGAAACGTTTCTGTGGATCTGTTACCATACGCCTTTACATTTACATTTGACCCACATTATACATATTATAATTTCTACCACATCATGATGTAATTATGAAAAAGCACTAACTTATTCATGAAGGCATCTATAGTCTGTCTACAATTATCTGTTTAAAAACAAGATGAGATTCCACATTTTAAATATTAAAATGAAGTTATGATTTTCTATTTCATCATCACACAAACATGGTCCCTGATGTTTGACATGAAAAATCAGACAGATCATATTAAAATGGCCACATATCAATACGCAACCGCTGACGGTTAGCTGGCAGCCTGTGCTGCAAATGACAAATACATTGTTTGGTTTTAAAAGGTAACAGTCATTTTATGATGCTAAAACTAGTGTCATTATACAGTTTTCCAATAAACCGTCTTGGTTGATTTTTGGAGACAAAACATAATTTTGCGCTTGCAGAGGTGCTGTCCATGGTGCTGAAATGATAGCCTTCCATCCTGATGAAAACATCGATGATATTTGCATTAATTTAGTTTGTCACCCACATCAAAAAGGTCTATCCTCTGTGTGGTGGTCATCCCAGAACACAGCTCATTCTCTCCATCAGTCTACAGGTGAACGTCTATATTTCAAAAAGCAGGTACAAGAAATAATACAGGAAGCTAATGTGGGTAGCAGGCTAGCGACAGCTTTCTGAAGTTGCACCATTAAAATTTGGGGCCGGTCGTCCCCCCAGGTCAATCCCTCCGGATCGGATCGGGCGGCGCTTCTCTCGGCTAAATAACTAATATTAAAATGACGATGTGCGTCTTGATGTCAGGTTTTGTGCTCACATACAGATTCATTAGCTCTTTATTCAATTTCTAAAATAAAGAACAAAATGTCAAATAGTGAGAAGAAGCAATACAGAGGTCTGAATTATTCATTGTATTGAACTGATGTCTGTACTCACGCAGAGACTGACCTCATTTCCTGCAGTTGCCCTTGTTCAGCATTGTTTTCTATTAGTGGTTTTAATCTGAATGTATGTTCTTTGTTCTGTGAAGAACTTGAAGCTTTGCTGGTGACTAAAAATGGAAATAGATGAAGACCCTATCATACATAACCTCATATCAGAGTTTTTTTCCAGCTTGGCAGGAGCTGTGTCTTTAAATCCAGCTATTGTTCAGAGTGAGTTGAAGAGACAGCTGATCATCTCATCATCTGATTACCTTACAAACAAAGAGCAGCAACACTGATTATATTCTCTGACCTAGAAATAAGCTGGAGAGTGGCCACTCCTTCAGTTTGACGAGCCATGATAAGATAAGATAAGATAAGATAAGATATTCCTTTATTAGTCCCACAGTGGGGAAATTCACCACGTAATAACTCTGCTTTTATTTTCTTTCTCTCCGCTCTAATCCACCTTCCTCTTCTGTCTTTAGTGTGTTTTCAGCCCTCAGAGCAATTAATCACAATGTTCTGTGCATCTATAACTACAGATATCATCTATAACTACAGATATCATCTATAACTACAGATATCATTTATAACTACAGATATCATCTATAACTACAGATATCATTTATAACTACAGATATCATCTATAACTACAGATATCATCTATAACTACAGATATCATTTATAACTACAGATATCATCTATAACTACAGATATCATTTATAACTACAGATATCATCTATAACTACAGATATCATCTATAACTACAGATATCATTTATAACTACAGATATCATCTATAACTACAGATATCATCTATAACTACAGATATCATCTATAACTACAGATATCATTTATAACTACAGATATCATCTATAACTACAGATATCATCTATAACTACAGATATCATCTATAACTACACAGCCTGATGAATCCATCTGTACCAACCAGGTCATACTAGCTTGGTGAGAAGGAGGTTAAAAAATACTCCTAATTTAAGCAAAAAAAGGCCTCTGACCTCCAGATGTGTGGATGTAAATGGTCTCTGGGTCCCCACCAGTCTCCCCTTTACAGACATGCCCACTTTATGATAGTCCCAGTTAGTATACCTGTGTTATTGTCTCCTCCTCTAAATGGTGTATCTGAGTATTTCTGCATACTGGGTCCCTAAACAGTCCTGAACCCCATAAACTGGGTCTCAGTGTAAAGCTGAGACTCTGGTGGATCCAATGAGTCCAACTGGATCCATGTGTGATGATGTTAGTCCCCATAGGAGCCATTTCATTGATCACTGTATAAAATGATTTAGTGACCTGACCATCTGCTGTTTACCTGACATCTCCCCCAAAAGACCTCCTGTACCCCCTAAAAAGGACTAAAACTGGTCTATTGTGTGTCTCAGAGGGTCAGGAGTTGGTTTGTTTAAAAGGACCCTTATAATCACATTGAATGTGATGTTTTGGGATGATTGCAGTCTTTAATCTGATGCGTGCAGCTTTGTCCGTCCCCCTTGTTTCAAAGGTAGCTGGACCACTTGGCTTTCTTGACATGGTGGACGACACGCTGTCCAACCTTGTGTGTAAGCTTTTATGGAAAGGCCAAGTGGTTTTCTAAGATGTAAATGTCGGTGGCAGCTTGTCTGCTCTCCTCTCTTCACCCTGTCACCACACCTTGTCTTTCACCACCCCCCCCCCTCTGTCTGTCTGTCTGTCTCTTTTTGTCCATCTGTCAAATCCTTTCTTGCTCTACATCTTTTCTGTGGTTGTCCCACAGCGGCGGTCTGCCCTCAGCTTCACCTCTCTCCATGAGAGGTAGTCAGTCACACATGCACACACACTGTAATGTCTCCTCATCAGCTCTGCAGAGTATGGGAAGTTAAATGGTCTGTCTTTGTTCTCCTCTGTCTCTCTATCACACACCCGTTCATGTGTTCTTTTACTATTTACCATGTTTCTTCTCAACACATTTCATGAAGTAAGGCTATGCGTCATCTCTTCCCAGACAGCCACAGTTCACAACAGATCGATGCATGAACTGATTGACCGACTCGCTCGATCCATCTGGTTTCACGTGGATCCGACTGCTGCTTGTTTCTTCATCCGGAGCCCAGAGATGCCATTCATTCACACAGTATAACAGCCCCTGCTCAACATAAAGGACTGAGAGAAGAAAATTATTAGGTAGAGCAGTCAGGGATGGAAATGACTGCATTTATCTACGTAGAGGGTCTGCTATAGAGAGAGAGAGAGAGAGAGAGAGAGAGAGAGAGAGGAATCACATGAGACAAAGCCTCTGGAGGAACAAAACTAAAAATCTCTAGCCTGACTAGAGGCTGTAACCGGGAAGTAAAACCGTTGTAAAGCTGAGGAAAAACAACTGTGAAATATTTATATTAAACCCCCCATCTTCTCAAAAATATGTGTTTACTTCTTGTTACTCCGCTTGAATGTTTGACCTTCACTGAGCAGAATGATGCATGAGCACAGTTGGACACAGGAGGCAGTTTTCATATTTATCTGCAGATGGGGAAAGATCTGCTCACTATTTTCTTTCTACCGGTGGAATAAAATACAGTCAAGTCTTCAGTTTTTGTCCTCCAGTCCAACCCGTCTCTCTCAACTCGTCAAATACTCCTCG
This sequence comes from Pterois miles, assembly GCA_947000775.1. Classification (NCBI taxonomy): domain Eukaryota; kingdom Metazoa; phylum Chordata; class Actinopteri; order Perciformes; family Scorpaenidae; genus Pterois; species Pterois miles. The sequence continues at coordinate 1,725,316 of CAMQGK010000607.1, read as the reverse complement.
GCATTGGAGACCAACGCAAAGCGTACTGCTCTAGTGTTACTTTTGGACGGGCCAGGGACGGTGTGCTCATATTCGCTCGTTACATGCATAGTGTCCTTTCAAAATAAACTTCCTCTTTCACAGTAAGGCCCTGAAAGGACTCACGCTATGAATACTATGTCACTGTTTGGACCCTTGAATAACACTGCAGGTATTAATAGTGTGACAGTCCTCTTGTGGCAAGTAGCAGTGAAGTTAACATCAACCACGACTGCTTCCTAACCGACCTAAAAGGCTGTGCTGCCTGAGACCTAACTTCCTAGAGAGGTTCCCCGTGCGTCGGCCTCCGATGCCGAGGGGCTCTGAGCGAGCGGCGCTCCCTGACACATCCAGATGTCTAGCATGCTCGATATTGGGATGTGTGCAATGCCGTCTTGTAACAGTTTGCCAGACCAATGCGCATTTCTCTCTGATCTTTGAGATCAGGGTTAGGGTTAGGTTTAGGGTTAGAGTCATGTACATACAGTTACATTCATGAAATCTGACCGCTGCATTTAACCCTTTCTAAGTATTTTAGGAGCAGTGGGCTGCTGTAGTGCCAGGGTAGAAACAAGGGGGTTGGCTTGGACACAGTGTTAAGGACACTTCGACATGTAGACTGTAGGAGTTGGGATCAAACCGCCAACCTTGTGGTTAAAAGATGACCCGCTCTGACCACTAAGCTGCGTGAGAGGGTCTTTACGGGGAGCTCCATGAACTGTCGGATCAAATCAAGGTTCATGTGGTGTGAACTAGACATTAACAAGCAATGGCCGTGATATTTGCTCAATTCATTCAAGCTACCGAGGGACCATTAATGTTATGTTATCAGGCATTCACACTGACTTGGTCCTCTGTAGCCTGAGAGTAAAGGTATGAATAAGGTCCACACAGTTGATGTGTTCTCTGTTTTCTAGATAATATCGATGCATTTCATGTTGGTTGAAGTTTCAGAGGTGCTGTCAGAGGCTGGTTGAAGTCCAGCAGCATTGTAAGTTTAATACCTGATGCTTAATTCATAGAGGTTAGTTTTAACTTCAGCTGTGCTCAGAGAGGTCCTCCCACTTCATGCACACATTGACCAACAGTCTGGAGATGTGAAGGTTTGAATCTGTCAAACACCCTTTTTTTAATTCTTCACACATCTGCTGCGACGCCACGGCTGCCTTTGAGGAGAGAGCCTCCCAAATCCCCATTTGCACAATTTGCTGCAGCGAAACTACAAAAGGCACAAAAAGATGTTGGGTGCATCTGCGCTTCCCTCACTTTCATCTTTTCCTCCCGTCTTCAGGGGAGGACAGAGACAGAAGGACAGATGCAGGAAAAGATGATGAAAGAGTAAACACGTTTTTAGAGAAGCATCATCTGAAGCAGCGTCGGTTTCTGAGGGCGATGACGTGGCTCCATCATGTCAGTCGGCTTCTGTATTCATCTGATGCAACCATGCACGTGTTTCTGTTTGCATTTATTGATATGAATTATTAATAATCCAGGTTATGAAGAGAGTGTCTCCTGTAATATTATCACTGATATAGGGTAAAACTATTCCAGCTGACTGATTCAGTGTTCTTTTGTTCATCAGATCAACAGTTTAAACACATCCAATGATTTTAATTAAATATCTGAACATGGGGAATAATATTCTATGTGAGCTATTGGTCTCAGTACAAGACAGCGTTGCTGTGACGGGGTTTCAGAGCAGCAGCAGCAGCCTCCTCTGTACAGACATAAAAACTGTCATAATAATACATATTTATTCACTCATGATGAAAATAAAAGTAATGCTGAGTCACTGATATGGACCACCCTGAACCTATCTCGATATTACCCGGGCAAGCTGTATGTCATTCATCGGACTTTAACCTGCCAGCTGTGTGGTACAACATCTGTGTGACGTCCAGTTGAATGTGTGAATGGAGAGATGAAGACCCGCCCCCTTCCTGTGGACCACTATGGGACCTTATTTCACAAAACAGCTGGCTGTATATATACTAATACATTAAGACATTAATTAAAGAGTGTAAACATTTATGTTAGGAAGATAGTTTTTACTATTTTAACTGTGATGAAAACCAGGACATTTGAATGTTTAACATAAGACATTTCAAATCAAAGGTCCATCAGTGACATTTGTTGCTTATTTTTATTTAAGTGAATAATACACTAGTTATTCTTCCTCTCTCCATCTGTAACCTTTCGAGTTCATTTTCAATAGAAACCTTTTTCACAGGTTCGTCTCACCTCATACTTTCTTTTTATGTTATATTCTTTGGTTACAGCCATGTAACCAGCTGTCTTCAAAGTTCCTGTTGTCCATCTTTCATTTGTCCATTAATGTCAACAGATGTGGGAGGGGACGCTCGCCCGCCTTCACTGACGTGCCAACGCACTAGCAGAGCATTCTGGGATTTGTAGTATTAGCAGATCATGCGCTATACAGCGGGCCAGCTCTAATAGACATTTGATATCATCTCGCGGGTTTGACACCCCTGACTTAGAAGAACCAAAATTCATATGCACACATCTCCACCCAGAGATCCTCCCGGTCTACCAGCCCAAACAGCTGCTTATACAGCCTCCTCAATCCCCAGCAGTCCCTCTGCAGTAGACCACCATCTTCCTGAGGGACCAGACCCTTCTCTGATAACAGATACCTTATCAAACGTTTAGTGGGTACTTCCCACTAAAACTGAGAGTACAACACTGGAAGTCAGTTTAAATTCACATATTGTAACCAAACAAGTGTGGTTAAATTAATATGAAATATTATGTTGAATGTGGGGACAAATGGTGTTTTCTCACCCACTTTGTTACAGATTAAATGATAATAACATCGTATATGAGCATCAATATGGATTTAGAAAGGAGCCTATATGGCACTTTTACAACGCGTAGATAAAATACTTGCAGCGACAAATGATAAACAACAAATCTGCAGTCGGTATTTTTTAGTATTCAACATTAGTAATCATATTATATATACATTACAATACATTAGATTAAATTAAAAAAATGTTTCCAGGGTAATACAATAAAATGGTTATCCAGTTATGAGTGGAAGACAGAAATATGTATTAATAGATGGTTGTGCTTCAAATTCAGTTCATACAACATGTGGTGCACCATACTGATCTATTTCAGGACCCTTATTTCTTATTTACATTAATGATTTGTCACTATCTTGTAAATTTTCTTTCCTATTTAGTTTGCTGATGATACAATAAGATTTTATCACATAGTGACTTTCACACTAATAAATAACATGAATGAGAAATGGAGAGAGGTGCAAGATGGTTTCAACTCAATAAGCTCTCATTAAATATTAAAAAGCCAAATTTCATAATATTTGCGCGAAGGGACAGGAGGTACATTAGGATGAGAATGTCAGCAGATGGATGAGAAATATAATAATAAGTATAAGTATATAATAATAATAAGTCCCTCACACTCGTTTTTTAGGTGTTTTAGTTGATGAAAAATTAAACTGGAAAAAAAAAACATCCATTTTATTTGTAGCATAACTGTGAAATCAGGAGGAATCATCAAACTAAGAAGTTTCATAAATGTTTCTTGTTTATTAACCTTATATTAATCCATAATTTATCCCTATTTGATTTATGGTAGTATAGTTTTAGCAGCTGCATGTGGTCCATCTATTGGGAGAGATGGATCTCATCTGTTCAGGAGACCAGTGACAGTCCTGAATCTGTTTGTGGAGGCGAGAATTAACCATATTATACAGAAGCAGGGATGAAACAGAGGAACAGCGTTCCCATATGAAAGGATAACACACTCTCAGCTGACCTCACCTTGTTGAACCCGCAGACTACTTATTAATACTCCCCTCCCATCATACTTATCAATACTTCTTGCTGCTTGATAACATCATCAGATTCTCGGGTCGATACTCACCACTGTTGTATTAAATTATAACTCTCTGTTATCATTACCCAGGAGTGTGTGTATTCAGTTAGGAAGGAGGGTGGATCAATAGCCAGCAGCTACTGGAGCCAATCCTGAAGCCTTATCAATGCTGATAAATGATAACTCACATGGATCAATAGGCTATGTTGATGATGACGTCACCTCGCCAAGGTGTAAGTGAAAGACTGTAATGTTTACGCTTTCTAATTCATTAATTCATTAATTCATTTATCTGCAGGAATAAAGAAATAGTGTCAAAGTAATGGGCTTAATATGGTCTATTATATATTAATTCATTCTAAATCAGTTGGAATTATTGATTATGATGTTTGTTTCAGTCACATACTGTTTAATATTCATACAGATGTTTTTTGAGGTTTGCCTCAGTGATGCATCGAGACCAATACTGGATCAGATATCGGATATCGGAAAAATGGTCCTTTGATTAAAAAAAAAAAAAAAAAAAAAGCGTGTGGACACATAAAACCTTGGACCGTCTTTTGTCTTCTGTGTTACATTTACAGTAATTATGACATTATGACGTGGTGCATGGTGTACTGTGGTGATGTGCACACACATTATGTCACAGACCCCCAGGTGATACCGTTTGGTGGTTAAATGTGATTAAAGATAAAACTCTACGGAGGTCGACGACAGCTGAGGAGATAACGGTGAAGGAAGTGAAACCTTTGATCAGTAGGACCGTGTATTGGCATGAATCGAATTATACGATAAGTATCATGAAACAGAGGTATCAATTCAATATATTGTGATAAAATGTGATACTGTAAGCAAGGCAATGTGTTATTTTTTTAATCAAATTTTAGGAAGATTGTCGTATGAAAAACACACCACAATATGTATAAAATCTGAGTAAATAAAAGTCACTATGTGAAATGGCTCCTGTGGAATAAAACAGACCTTTATTAATCCCACAGTGGGGAAATTTAGTTCTTACAGCAGCACATTACAAAAAACACACCCAAGTGTACATAAATATATATGGAAAATATAGACAAATGTACAGGAGTATATACAGATATACAGGAGTATATACAAATATACAGGAATATAAACAAATATATAGGAATACAATTACATATAAAAAGGGGAAAAAAAGAATAAAGTAAAGTAAGATTGATCAGAAATCTTGGAAATTGTAAATTCACAGGATGGTGAATTTACAATTTATAGACTTACATACAGGGTAACAACAATATGAAAAAACAAGAAAAGTATAAATAACACACAATGCTCATTAAATACATTAAACAGAAATGAATGATGGTCAGTAGTCACTTTTATGACTCTCACTCACATTGGACTCACTTATTATTAATTAAATAGTGAAAATAAAGGATTCACCATTCATCTGGAGACCCCCAGAGCTCTCCCAGCGTCCTCTAGGGGTCCCCGGACCACGGGCTGAGAATCACTGGTGTAGTGCATGCATGTGTGGGGAAAGGCGGACACGTTTCAGAAGTCTAATAAAATATCTGATGTGCCGATCAGAATAATTTGGGCCGACTGTCTGAACTAAGAAAGCGGTAGTGACAGTATGGTGTATAATGAAGCTTTCTTCACCTTCTTAGCTGCTCATCCCTGTCAGGTTGCATTATGGGAAGGAGGTCGGTCAGAGCGTCAGGTTCAGTCTGTCAGCAGCTCTGGAGATTTAACCTGCAGCTGTAATCACTACCGACATCAACAGCAGTTCCCACCAATCACGGGGCAGGTTCTGCCCAGGGGGCATCACAGGGTACACCAGGTAGAGACACCTGTCTACTGTATCATCATGTTGAGCTCCTCAGGTTGTGACTTATTTCTTGGGCCCTTAAAACAGAATACCCACATCATTAATGATGCTGATGGAGGAAACTGTGGTTCATCTCATAAGCTGTATATAAGAAGTGCAGCCACCGGGACGTCACCCATTGGTTTGTGGCCCGCTGTTTTAAGGCCTTTAGTTTGGCATTATGGCCGTCGCCATCTATCGTCAATCACCAGGTAGCCCCGCCCTAAAGCATCCCCTGCTTTATGGTCTATCTGACTCTAAATGGACCATAATTCACTAAATGAACATCCTGCTGTATTGAAGAAGACTGTGAACTAGTGACTGATCCCAGAAACTGATGTTTACCATGTTTACTGAGGTAATAAATCAGAGCGAAGTAGGCTCATTTTTCATAGACTTCTATACAACCAGGTGGATAAAACTAACTGTATGTCGACGTGACCTGTCAGAGAGATAACAAACCACTTTTCGTCAAACTTGACAGGTTCATTGATATGCAAATGAGGCCCGCCCCCCGGGTGACCTTTGACCTAATGAAGTCACGCTAAGGAGGCCTAGGGTGGGAAATTTGAAAAGTAGACGCATGCCAGAGTCAGCAGGAGACGCACAGCTACACAAAGAGGGGCACACACACACACATACACACACACAGAGAGCTATAGAGAGGGTCCTGTATGATGTGAGGGTAAGTAAGTAAGTAAGTGCATATAATATGTAAAGAAAGATAAGTTTTGTTTGTGGTGAATAAAGGGAGAAAACTCTGCCTCTGCCTCAAGCTTCAATAAACCCAGCTTGGGGTCCTTCTGTGTGTGTTGCTCCTGTTTTGTTTTTGGTTTTTTTAGATTGTTGTGTGTATGAAAGGGTTAACCCACGTTGATCGGAGACCAGGGTTGGACACTGCATTAATAATAACACACACACGCTCTTTGCTAGCACCTGAGCTAATCGTCATGCATCGCTCCCGGGTTGCGACCCAGCTCAGATAGCCTCGGTCCAACCCTGGAGATCATGAAATAATGCAAATATGAAATATTTGAAAGTCTTGGTTCAAATACAAATAAGTGTGTTAAAGCAAGTCTAACAATGATGAGATACTATGTAGTGGATCATGACTGAAAAATTAAGAATATGAAATGTGATAATAAAAGTAATGATGAATCCACAGTACACATCCCAACTTTTACATCCTTCCAGTTTGTTTGTTTGACCTCTCAGGGCTCAAAGTGATGAGACTCTTCATTTCCAACCAGCCTGGTGAATCTCACCAGATACCAACCCAGTCTGGTCCTGACCAGATGAAGGTTTATGTGTTACAGGTCAACAGGTCAAATACTTGGTCTTTGTGGTGAAACACAGACACATTATGGAGGCAGATCAATCTAATTCTACCATTAAAATGTGCTACATCAATATCTTTACATGTGTATCTCATATGCATATTATATATGATCTTAGACATAAAGTTAGGTGCACACTAATGCCTAGATAATCTTATATTTGATATACATTTTAATCTAGTTGAAGTGTATCACACCATTTTATGTTGATTGTGAACTATACATAAATTGACTCATTTTATTACACATGCTCAGATTTGCTCATGCTCAGTAGTTCAGTCTGTAGGGAGTTGGTTTGGGAATCGGAGGGTCACCGGTTCAAGTCCCGACACGACCAAGAACTGAGTGTGAACCGATAGCTGGAGAGGTGCCAGTTTACCTCTTGGGCACTGCCGAGGTGCCCCTGAGCAAGGCACCAAACCCCCAACTGCTCGGGGCGCTTGTCAGCAGCAGCCCCCTCACTCTGACACCTCTCCATTGATGCAGGTCTGTGGGTCCTGTTTGTGCATGTGTGTGTTCAGGTCTGCACGTCCTGTGTATAAGTTAAAAATAACAGAGTGTAAATTGAATTTCCCCACTGTGGGACGGATAAAGGTTGTTGTTCTTCTTCTTCTTCTATAATAGCTTTTAGAACAAAATGTAAAAGGTTTAACCAGGTTTAACTAAATGTAATAAGTATAAAAAGTATTTAAAATAGCTCACCTCTGGCGCTCTTCATCTCTGCTCACGTTGAATCTGCCGATGTCTGTGACTTCAACCCTGATGCTGCTGGCTCTTGTATATGGTTTGACTTCATTTTTATTGGTCTTTATTTTGAATGTGCTTCTTTTGGAGCGTCTTTTTCACACAACGCTGATGTAAAGAGTTTAAAGCTTCCCACCTTTATGATTGGCTCAGAGCTTTCTCCCTTTATTCACTACAAACAAAACTTATCTTAAAGGAGCCCAGGAGGTGTCACATCTTTCTTTACATATTATATGCACTTACTTACTTACCCCTCACATCATACAGGACCCTCTCTATAGCTCTCTGTGTGCGTGTGTGTATGTGTGTGTGTGTGCCCCCCTTTGTGTGGGGGGCGGGCCTCATTTGCATATCAATAGACCTGTCAAGTTTGACGAAAAGTGGGTTGTTATCTCTCTCCTGTCAAACCTAAAAATTCACCCTCTAAGTTGTGTTCAAGGTTAGTTTCATTCTCAAGCCAACTATTCCCAACAACAGCAAACGCTGACAATGCAGCGGATAATATCTTATATCAACCATCGACTCCACATTCATTCTTCAAGAGACAAAATCCACCACTTAGTCTGTAACAAGCCTGTGGTTCAGCAGGGAGTCCCTGATCGCTGCAGCACCAGCACAGAGCCAGGCCCAGGTCCATCCTGCCAGCGCTGGCTTCGCTCTCCGTCTGAATAAAACATGCTGCTGAGTCAATTAAAGTTCAACATCAAAGCTAAACAGAAGAAGAAGACAGAGAAATCAACTCCTGGTTGAATCCTGAACCTCAGTAGTAGTTTTATGAATCATATCTATCTCAGAGTGGGCAGACATGTTGCAGCTCTTGTGTGTTGGAAATAGAGATGGGTCAGTACAAATGTGGATAAGAGAGTGTTTGTCTCTCTGAGTGTGACCAGGCTGAACAATCACACATAGTCAATGCAAAGATGCAACCAGACACAGGACCACCTTGGGCTGTGCAAACCGATGAGCAGACTCAATTACATTATGGAAACGCTTTCAGCTGGAATATCCTGAGGGTTTATTACTTCAACATAAAAGCAAGTTGGAGCTGTTACACGTGGTTGAAGCATCGCTAATAAGCTGCAGTGAATGTTTCTATGTACAGGATGCACAAACTGCCTGATGGACTGGAGCAACATTTGAGACGCGTTGCTGGACATTCATAGAAAAACACACTAAAAACACGTTGTTGAAAGTCGTGCCGCGCGTCAAAAAGGAAAAGGGAAATTTGTACATATAAATGGAGCAGCATTGGCTCAGAGGGCGGAGCAGGTCGTCCACCAATCAGAAGGTCGTTGGCCGACGTCGTCGAGGTGTCTTTGGCCGTTTATTACTGAAACTTGTATTTTTTCTACTGAATTGTATTCCTCAGGACCAGAAGGTCCCAGAGACTCGGGACCAAGACTGTCGTGTTCAGCCGAGAGCAGGAAGCGCAGCAACATCTCAAATCCCCCTCGGGGGTTTTGAGATGTTGCTGGTCCATTTGAGTTTTACAGCGAGTCTCTTGGAGATAATGCACTTTTTACCCCCGACTGAAATGTGTATGTCCTAGAGACTCGGTACCAAGTTGTACTAGGGGGTTTTCAGGGGCGCTGAGAATGCTGTAATTAAGTATCTCTAGGAAACAGAAGCTCGTAGAGACTCGGGACACGGGCTGGTGTTTTCAGTGGCCCCAACAACCTACATATGAAAGTTGTTTCCAAGGAACATTGGAGATGTAGATTGAGTCCCCCAGCTGAGTATGTCGGGAATGGAGGGTCCTAGAGACCTGTTACCATGATTGGTATGTTCAACTGAGCATGGAGGGTTCAGCAACCTGTTTTGAGGTTTTCTGACAATGCTGGTCTTCACCGCAAGTCTCTGGGAGCTTTTGTTCCCGAGATAATGCACTTTGAACTGGTCTATTAAGTTTCAGTACAACCAATATCTGAATTTCAAATATGTAAAGGTATATGTACCAGTATTTAATACACATGTTAATACATCCATGGCCATATATCAGATGTTTGTATGTGTGGCCCTTATAGGTTTTCCACAGACTGGTTAGTAAAGTTTTAGGTTTTCTCCAGTGGAGCGACTTACAAGCAGTGACTGTTTTTCTGGGCACAGAAGAGGTCAGAGGTCAGAGGTTATGATCACCAGTGTGCTGCAAAAATATTGAACCGTCACTGATGTGTTTGTTTCTGCCAGGACCTCATAGGAGGTAAACACAATAAATGTGTTGCACCTCGAAGACGTCAGCGTAACATATGAGGGTTTAAGATAAGATAAGATAAGATATTCCTTTATTAGTCTTTATTAGTCTATTTAAGTCTCACATTAAGGTCTCGTCCTCTTTGATCGCCTGAATAAAACAAGCTCTGTGTTAAAAAGAAACAAACTAAAAACTTGTGTAAAGTCTAGAAGGACTCCCTCCTCACCTCACCTCCGCCCAGAAGGCCCTGACCCGTCCCCCAGCTTCCTCTCCTCCCTCCTCCCTCGTTCATCGAGGAATGCCGGCTTTAATTATTCAGTGATGTCGTGGGAGGCGGAGGAGGCGGAGGAGGCGAGGGAGGCGGCTTCATGCTCGCTCTATTTGTCTGAATTAAGAATCCATCGAGGTCACGAATAATGACCTGCTTATGAGTCTCAAGGATGCAGTGTGGCGATCAAATCAATGTCATTAATAAATGTATTGATCTGGCATGCTGTGTGATGTTCAAGGGCTTATAACTACAGTCATACAAGGTTGGTGCTTTATGTGTGTCAGCAGTCCTGAATGTGTCGTCTAGCACACATTCCTCAGTACAATGATATTTTTTTGTGTTTTTCAGCATGTTAACACAAACACATCTGATTTCATGCTATCAGAATCATTTTCGTGTCAAACATTCGCCGTCTGTGCGTTACATCCTGGGTTCCGGTCCAGTTTTTCCCCAGTGTTTTCCTGGTGTTTCCGCTGCCCTTGGTTTCCTGTCTTGTCTTCCCGTCTGTCTCCTTGTATGGTGGTGTTTGTGCAGGTGGGTGGAGTTACCTGTTTCCTCCTCAGGGTGGTGGCAGCTGCAATTAATCAACCTGATTCAACCCAGCAGAAGAAGAAGAAGAAGATATTCCTTTATTAGTCCCACGCGGGGAAATTCAATGTTTTTTGTTTTTTTTTCACTCTGTTGTTAACTTGTACACGGTACATGCAGACCTGAACACACACATGCACAAACATGCATCAATGGAGAGATGTCAGAGTGAGGGGGCTGCTCCTGACAAGCGCCCCGAGCAGTTGGGGGTTTGGTGCCTTGCTCAGGGGCACCTCGGCAGTGCCCAAGAGGTAACTGGCACCTCTCCAGCTACCAGTTCACACTCAGTTCTTGGTCCATGTCAGGACTTGAGCCGGTGACCCTCTGGTTCCCAAGCCAACTCCCTACAGACTGAGCTACTGCCGACCCCGGCAATACATATACCAGCCCCACCGTCCACTCATTACGTCACCAGTCTTGGATCTTTGCTCAGGCTCATAAAGGTTCATAAAGGTTCATCTTAATCTTAATCTTAATCTCAGGCCCTTGTTGACAGTTTTTGAATATTTTCTCCTCCGTTGAGAGTTTTGTGCTCACCTGCTTTTTCCCCTCAGTGTTCAGTCCCGCTGCCTGCCCACCACCTCCGCTCCCTCCCTGCACCCCGCCTACCTGCTTTCGTCTCATCCATCCCCGCTCCATTTCCCGCCACCCATTCGCTTGTCCTTGTCTTCCATCACCAGACCACGATGGAGAGGACCAGCCGGTTTCCCCTCCGCTGTTCCTCTACCCAAACCGTAACCAACGCTAGCACATTTCATTCTGTCATTATTTTAAATAAAGCCTTTTTACTTTTAAACCATCATTAGTGTATAATCACCCGAAACTAAGAATCATTGTGGGGTTTTTTAGCTTAAAATGAGTTGTTTATATCTACATCTCTGAATAAAACAGATTTAAAAAGCTTTATAACAAATCTTCAGAATGCATGTTGAAGCTGCATGATTTTAAACTACTAAACAGAGCTGTTCATCCTCAGAAACAGTTTGTTTTAAGAGCAGAGATGAAAAGAGCCTGTGAGCGAACACACAAAGGCGGGAAAAGAAAATTAGCCCTCAGAAGTAATGCATCAGTAAATTGATGCTCTAATACTGCCTGGTGATCTGAGTCTTTGATCCAAATGATGGGGACAAAACTAGGCAGTGCAGCTTCAAACAAAGGACACCACTGAGGATTCAATCTGACCTGAGAGGAACACACTGCATCTGGTGCTTGTTCCCCATAATGTGCTTTACATGTCTTTATATGAAAGCTGTTGTGAAGGAGGATCCAGAGAGAGACGTTTCAGTCCATAACAGCATCAGACACATTCATATTTTATGACAAACAACTGCTATTGTGTCTCCAAATAAAGTTTGGATGTTTCTTTCCATTGAGAAATTACTGTTTCAAATATGTGGATGATTTATCAAAATAATATCTAGATGAAATTATACCAGGTAAGGCTATGTGGTCAATAACTGTGGTCATCCGTAGGGCCATCACCATAGTTTCACCACATGATTATCATGGTCAAAAGAATTCACAATAATAATATTATCTCAATATCTATAAGAAATTTGAAAAAAATAGTTCGTTGTGTAATTTGTGTCTTTTTTGCCAAATAAATTGCACTCGAGCAACCCAGTTGCCTGAAGAAAAGTTAGCATTGGATGTTTCTGCAAACCACAACATGTGCCGAATGTTGATTATTGTGAGCCAAAACTCTGCTTCATATCAGCCTTATATCGTGTTTGCAGAAACCCAACTTATTCTCCAAAAGTCTCCGGAGCACCTGGCGGACGTGGAGCTGATGTTGGGAGGGTCGATCAGAATGTCGTAGAAACACAAAATGGTCGTCACGTGGTTAACGCAATGAAACGAGTGGTTAAGGTCGGGCAGAAATAACACAAACAACATGTAACTACAGTAAATAGATTACAGAGAAACTTAGTGGACTTTCTTATGAAGCTTATGTGGAAGTTAAGTCATGAAGACTCTGGTTACTTTCATTAATTCACATTTATCCCTGGCTCTCTCTCATTGGTTCCCACTATGTCAGCTAATCAGATCTTACCATATCTCCCTAAACCAATCACATCGTTGCTGTCAAAAGTTTAAAAACTGTTCTCCTCTGTGCTGCTGTCAGTTGTCATTGCAGCACAAACCAACGCTCCACCTCCAGCTCATCACATCAGAGCTCCACCTCCCATCACCTCCAGCATCATCACATCAGAGCTCCACCTCTCATCACCTCCAGCTCATCACATCAGAGCTCCACCTCCCATCACCTCCAGCTCATCACATCAGAGCTCCACCTCCCATCACCTCCAGCTCATCACATCAGAGCTCCACCTCCCATCACCTCCAGCTCATCACATCAGAGCTCCACCTCCCATCACCTCCAGCTCATCACATCAGAGCTCCACCTCCCATCACCTCCAGCTCATCACATCAGAGCTCCACCTCCCCGTCACCTCCAGCTCATCACATCAGAGCTCCACCTCCCATCACCTCCAGCTCATCACATCAGAGCTCCACCTCCCATCACCTCCAGCTCATCACATCAGAGCTCCACCTCCCATCACCTCCAGCTCATCATATCAGAGCTCCACCTCCCCGTCACCTCCAGCTCATCACATCAGAGCTCCACCTCCCCGTCAACTCCAGCTCATCACATCAGAGCTCCACCTCCCCGTCACCTCCAGCTCATCACATCAGAGCTCCACCTCCCCGTCACCTCCAGCTCATCACATCAGAGCTCCACCTCCCATCACCTCCAGCTCATGACATCAGAGCTCCACCTCCTGTCACCTCCAGCTCATCACATCAGAGCTCCACCTCCCTCATCAGATCTTCATCAGATCTTCTTCACTCCCACCATCACCCGAGTCTAGACCTCGGGGGAATATTCCTAATCCCACTACAGCATCACTTCCCCCGTACTTCATCACGTTGGGTCTAAATCGCCAACGACTCATTCTTCATAACTTTGTGCACTTATAATAAATTAGCATTCATTTAATACACGTCTTTCCTGATTGAAATGAAACCTTGCATAACAAACGTAAAGTCAGTGTTTGCACAGCGGTACAACAGAAGTATCCTGAGTGAAGGTCCTGTGTTTGTTTGACCCATCTACCTGCCCTTAGTGGACTTTCCTGCCTGTTCTACAGGTTATCACAGCACACACCTGTCAGTAACAGTCGCTCGGTGTATTACGTCACTTCCTCCGACTGCGAACTGGTGAGTTACAAGTTAAGATAAGATAAAATAAGACAAGATAAGAGGAACCTTTATTAATCCCCGGAGGGAAATTCGGGAAGAGGACTTCACTTCATACATCTCAGAATTGTGACTTTTTTATGAGCATTTACTTTCACTTTCAATACTTACATACACTTATCCATCCATCAGTCCATCTGTTAGGGGTCTCGGGGGGCTGGAGCCGATCCCAGCTGGTATTGGGTGAAGGCAGGGTTCACCTGGACAGGTCTCCAGTCCATCACAGGACACATAGAGACAGACAACATCGAGACAGACAACCATTCAAATCCATGAGACATTCAGGGTCATCAGTTAAGCTGCATGTCTTTGGACTGTGGGAGGAAACCGGAGAACCTGGAGAAAACCCACGGGGAGAACATGCAAACTCCACACAGGAGGACCCCAAGCCGGATTCGAACTTGCGACCCTCTGACAGCGCCAACCACTGAACCACTGTGCAGTCATGAGTACATTTAACTTAAGAAAATTACTTTTAATTCTTAAGTACAGTAAATATCAGATAATTTTACGAAAGTAATGTTATAAAAAATGACCTTAACTTCTACTAAAGTAATTTTCTGGTTACATATCTGGACTTTACTCCAGTGTTGTGTTCAGATTCTTCATCCACCATTTCTTAAACCTTTTCTTAAAAAGATCAGTTGTTGCTTCTTGTCAACAGAAGCTTGTATATCAGAGAAATCGTTCTCCTGCACACGCACACACACACACACACACACACACACACACACACACACACACACACACACACTACTATAATTAATGTACTGCAGATCCGTTTGGCTGTCAAAGAGACGCTCAGCGTGATGTAAACGTCTGACACGACACACACGGATGAACACATCCACACTCAGTGTCACAGCTAAAATACACAACGTCTCAACAGCACACGCTCACACTGAGACTGATGTACAGCCGGTAATCGTCATGACAACTAGCATGTCTATAATTACACGGCATGAATCCACAGCCACCATTAAAAAGATGTGAGACAATTACTTCAGCTGTCAGTCTGTCTGCTCAGTGTGAATATTGATTTGGTCCACATTCAAATAAAAAATCTATTATCTTTTTGACTCCATCGTCATCGACGCTTCAGCTACAACACTGTAAATACACCGAGTTGTGGTAGAATACACTGGTGCATTAACGACAAGATTTTAATTCAAAAAGCCAAACTTCTCTTGACGACATAAAACTGTAAAATATGTGAGTCTATGAACTGCTGTCAGTGCACAAATTGTAATCTTGTCTCATTTTAATTACCCAGATCTCATCTCGGTGCCGATCGGCACAATAAAAAGCAAACAAACAATCATTTTAATGCTGACTGAAAAGCTCAACCGTGGCCTTGGGGGACTACAGCTGCACAGAAAACAACATTAATGTTCATCTGGGCTGTTTTTAACAAACAGACCTCCGTCTCTCCACACTGGAGAGCAACAATTACATAAAGTGGCATTAATAACTGCAAAATGGAAAGAAAACAGTCTGAATGTTAACTGGAAGCCAGATTTACTATAACACAGTAACATGATTTTACAACATCTTCTTCTGTGGTGTTCCTCAAGGTCTTGGTGTCTTAATGAGGTATTCTGGAGGATTATTGATCATTTTGATCAATTCTCTAGTGGTAAAATTGGTTCAATTTAGCACCAAATCTGTGGAACAAATGATATCAACCCAAAAATTACTGCAACAACTGATGAGACATAATAGAGCAGGAGGATGGACATCACTTTTATCATCATGTTCTAAACCCATATAAACTTTTGCAATTCATTTTAAATTATTTATTTATTTATGTGCATTTATTTCTGATCAATGACTAGATCACCTTGACTCTCAGAGCTGAGCTGCATCTCAGATTAATCTCCAGGTTTTTAGATGAAGTTCACCCCTTCTATGAGACATCTACTGTTGACCTGCTGTCTCCCCCTAAAGACCCTCTGGACCCCCCGAAAGACCCCCTGGACCCCCTAAAGATGCCCTGAACCCCCCCTAAAGACCCCCTGGACCCCCTAAAGATGCCCTGAACCCCCCCTAAAGACCCTCTTGACCCCCCTAAAGATGCCCTGAACCCCCCTAAAGACCCTCTGGATCCCCCTAAAGATGCCCTGAACCCCCATAAAGACCCCCTGGACCCCCTAAAGATGCCCTGAACCCACCTAAAGACCCCCTGGACCCCCTAAAGATGTCCTGAACCCCCCTAAAGACCCTCTGGATCCCCCTAAAGACCCTCTGAACCCCCCCTAAAGATGCCCTGAACCCACCTAAAGACCCCCTGAACCCCCCGAAAGACTCCCTGGACCCCCTAAAGATGTCCTGAACCCCCCTAAAGACCCTCTGGATCCCCCTAAAGACCCTCTGAACCCCCCTAAAGATGCCCTGGACCCCCTTAAGACCCCCTGAACCACCCTAAAAAGACTGCTGTGCTCTGGAGAAAGTAAGCAAATCACTGTTCTTGTTTTGCCGCCGTCCGGTGAATCCAGCAACTCGAGGTTCGTTGCTTCTTGTGTAAATTCTGACCTTTGGTTTGAGTCTAACTTGAAGCTGTAGTTGTCATCTGTTCATCTGATGTACGTCTGGAGCTCGTACGCTCAGCACATAACCGACTGGTGGCATCACAGAGGAGGCCTCCTGTCAGGCAGACATGACGGGCGATGACAGACGCTGCTGGGGCTGATGAATAGTTTATTACCTACCTGCTGTCAAACAGCAAACATCCATCTGCAGCTCCACTCACAATCAGCTTCAGCTCATTCAAACAAGCCGGGCGGTTTTATGTGTCTTAATATTTCAGGCTCAGCGTTTGTTCTTTCATTATTTAGATGAGACTTTCCGTCTCCATCTCGTGTCTCTGACAGATGTTAGCTTTGCTCCACACTTCTCTGAAACTTTCAGGTTTTCAGATACTTTATAAAGTATTTTGGTTCCATTTACATATTTAAAAATGTGATTCATATGATTAATTCCAGCAGAAGTTTCCCACATTATTACAACCCACATCCTTCTTCTCAGTTGTTGTTTATCTTTTACATTACAGACATGTGAATTATCTGAGAGTGATGACAGAGTCCAGGTTTTGGTCTCAGTCAGACCTTTAGTTTGTATTTGGACCACCGTTGACGTGCAGCACCAGTAATGACCACAACACACCAGCACCGAGGAAATCTCCATGTTCACCTTACCGTCTCCACCTGTAATGTAAGTAAAGAAAGTACACTGATAAGAAGTGAATGTCAAGTGGTCGTTTATGCCTCCGCCATTTTGGACAGAAAACGACTATCAGATGCCAGTAAAACGCACCTATAAAGTGACATAAAAAAGAAAAACTTAAATATTTCCATTCTATTGTCATATTTAATATCTCTACTGAAATGTCTCGTGTTAAACAATAAAATATTATAAATATTCATACTATTATAAGTATTTACTTATTTATGTATTAAACTTTTAGACCAGCCGCTTCCCAGAGGAGCAGAAAGATAATAACAGAGACGTAAATCCAGGCTTACAGCAGACAGCCCATGGGTGGATTATTAGATAATAACAGTGATCAATTACAGCCAATAGATCCATTATTCCAGCCTCATCCAGCTAGCAGGAAGCTGGTAGAAGCAGATATGTGATATGAGCCTTCAGGGAGGAGCAGTCTGAGGGTCTGATGATCAATATGGAGGAAAGTAACTCTGGACTCAGCTGGTAGAGAGTTTTACTACTTTCAGGACGTCTGGGTTTAAATGAGGATATTTCAGTGTCCTACTGGGACACTGATTTAAATCCTCTGATTTACAGACGTCTCTTCATCCATCCATGGACACACACTCACTGGTGTTTTCAGTCCAAAATGGCAGCAGCACTTTTTGCTTTCTGTACTCTTTGAGAAATCCCTTTTAGAAATCTGCATATGCTGCATTGAGATTAATCATATAAATACAAATAAAAACACAAAAAAATATTTTTATTTGTAACCTTTGTTGAGGTCTGAAAGGAGACAGGCTTTGGTGTCTTTTATTAGTTGATGCTGTGCTTCCATCTTCTGGATGACACAAGTACAACAGCTTCAACTACACGTAAACTTTGTTTTGTCCCATTTAGGTTTGTGATGCAGGAATAAAGCTGTTAAAGGATAGGTTCACAATATTTCCAGTCTGTCTTAAAACAATCAATCATTCATTTTGTTCATAGGCTAACATTTAAAGACTCCCCTCCTAACATGGCTCCAATGAAGTGAGTATCTTCCAGAGTTACAGACTTGTAGTCTGAAATTTCTTCTTTGTGTTACGAGCCTTTTTCCACAGATCAGCATGGAAACCCGTCCAGAGACGAACTTCTGGGAAGAATAAAAATAAAAAGTAAAAAACAAACACACATGAACAGTAACGTATGCCACACTCAAAAATAAATGAATGAATACATAAATGGCTTAAAAAATTAATAAATATGTCATTAAGTCATATTAATATTAATTAATACATGTAGCCATTAATTATTTGATAAAATGTGACATGAACTGATATTTTAGTTTTTATTTTTTTGCGTTTTTTTAAGTTTATTTATTTATCATTGCATTTATTTATATTTATTTATTACAGGCATTAATTCAATGGTAAATAAATAAAGCAGCAAATTAAAACATAGATATCAATTTATGTCATACTTTATGAATTAGTTATTGGCTACATGTATTTTAGATATTATTTTTGAGACATTTAATGTCATATTTATTTATTTATTTATTGAGTAATTTGTTTATCTATTTGTGTATTTTTTTATTTTCCATGAGTAAAATCACACTATTCAGGTTTCAGGCTGGTAAATTTTATGTGTCCCAGTTTATTTTCTGTTGCAAGTAAAAAAAAACTGCAATAAATGGTTTAAAAAAAATTTATTGAAATGTTTACTTTATGGTAACAAAGACCAAGAAAGAAAGAAGGAAAACCAGTGTCCTAAACTATGGACACAGTAAATGAGACAACATGTTGAGTCCACTTTACAATATTTATTTCATTTCCCCCCAGAGATTAATAAAGTCGTTGTCACTGGGAGACCAGCTTGCTGTCACAGTGGTTCCATAAAGTTTCTCCTTCAGAAGTTATTTGGGGTAATGGGCTGAAGGTGCAGAGGAGTAAAGCTCCACTGTTTCCTTGTGTCCCCTTGTCCTCAAGTCAGAGTTAAACAACATGAATAAAGTCAGTGGGAGGACATAAATAGGTCATAAATAAGATCATGTTGCTGTTGAGTTACAGTCTGACAGACTTCACCTCACAGAAACAATAAATCTGATTTATTATATACAAACTGAGCATTAAAGACGTTTCAGCCGTGATGATATTAATATTTATTTGTTTTTTTTTTTTTAGTATTTTATAATTTGTTACCAAACAATGCGAAAAAACGGTTGTGTAAATCCACGTTGTGTAAGTTTTACGTCAAGTTAGCCAGAATCAGCCCGGTTACGTAGTTCCGGTTGGTTGGTGACGTTTACCTTCAAAATAAGAGCAGAAGACTTGACGGAGAAAAGGAAAACATTGGTCGCAGTGAGGTATCGCAATATATTGCAGAAGTCTGAAATGCAAAATAAATGCCCCACCTTAACGAATTCACCCTATATGTGTATATGTTCATTATGTGCACTACTATTATATTTTTCTTACACACTGGATGTTGCGACCCACAGTGCCCTCACGCCAGCTGTGTTTATTTTGAAGGTTCAGACCGGAAGTCTCGTGTCTGGCTCCATCCTAGTGAGGGTAGCTCTCTTTCCAGCGCAGAGAACCGCAGAGAAGATGGCGGCGCTACGAGTTGCGGTGCAGTCGGGGGGTGGGAGAGCCCTCCTCAGCACACCGAAAACTATCAAGACCCCCGTGGTAGGTCCAGACACTGTTGTTGTGTTTATCACCCGGAACCGAGTGTGTTCGGATCTAGCGTTTACTAGAAAAGGACCAGCGTGGTGTCCCGGCACCGAGCTAAAGTTAGCCTGGTTGCTGTCAGCAGGGTGAGACAAGGTCACTCGTGTTCACGCAGCTTTTCAGGATGTCGGCAACAACTGTGGCATTAGCCCTTCGGATATTTATCGCTCTTTAAACGTAGAAATCGATACGGTGTCAGTAACTGCCACAACAAACGGAACAGATCTGGAAAACCAGCTAGCTGTCTCTGTGTGGAGCGAGCTAGCCGGTAAGCTAACTCATGAAGTCGTGTCAACTACCCGGCTAATGGAAATGTTCAATACCGTTAATAATCGACCTCAGCTAACGGTACGGGGATGGGGATGTGCACCCCAGGGTGTGTGATCGCACTGTTTCGATGTTGACGTGGGTCACGTCGCGTTTGTATTCCGCCAAAAACATCAACGGCTAAAGAAGCTAAGCTAATCGGTCTGCTAACACGGAGCGTTTCAAGGACTGAAAGGACTTCCGGTGGTGAATGCAGTCTTCAGCCGTTTATTGCTGTACCCTTCATCTGTTAAATGACAACCCATGGGTGCGTCCGGAGACCGGTATGGTTTATGGACGTTTAATGGATCTGAGGACACATATGAAGCTAAATGTCCTTCTGTCATTTATAAGTTGAGAGCTGAAGTACAAATAAAGTGACCGGCAGTGTGTAGCCTCCTGTTTGCGTAGCTTGCTGCAGGTTTTGTCTACTGCCAAACGTTTTTAGGGTTGCAATTAACATGTTTGCTTAATTAATTAATTTTCTGATGATTGTCTGACAGCTCTGAAAGCAGCTATCATAGTTTTCGTTTGAAATGTCCTGTTTAGTCTGATCAGCAGTCCCAAACCTGAAGACACCACTTACATCATGTTAAACAAAGAGCGCAGTCAATGCAAAGTGTTTAGGCTTAAAAACAGCTGTTTGGGGGTTCATTTTCTGTAGATCGACTTGCAGTTAAATGAAAATCATTTTAACTAGTACTTGCTGTAATGGCGTGCTAGTTTAAAATAGAGATGGAGACAGTAAGCGATGAGGGCAGGGAATGAAATTAGTACCTGACACATCTGTATTTGACAGGTGTAATTTGAATTTCAGGTCCTAAATGTTGGGTGTGGCAGGTATAAAACTCAGGTCACCTGTCACCATGGCAGATAGGTCTTCCTTCCTTGTTTGTGCATGTGTGTGTTCAGGTCTGCATGTACCGTGTATAAGTTAACAACAGAGTGAAAAAATTTAATTTCCCCTCGTGGGACTAATAAAGGACTATCTTCTTTTTCTTACAATAGGATTAAAAATATTTGAGACAAATCAAATGATTGGACAAGCTTACAGTCCTTAAACAGATACCAGATATTTTTGATTTATTGATTGCTGTTAGGATTTAAAAATAATTTTAACAAAATATATCAAAAAATGTGTCTGAAGATTACCAAATCTAGCTTTAAGGTTACATCGTATATTTCATATTTCTGCAGTCTTAACACATCAAAGCTTTGTATGTAGACTTGTAGACTAAAAACCGGTAGAGATATCAGTGACCTGCCACAGTGGCAAGGTGAGGAAAAAGCTATATTTCAGCCCCCGGATGAGGAGAGATAAAGGGTTATGACATGCAACAATTGTCCCAGTCTGTAATGAAACTAGTGATTACCAGCAGAGTATGTGATATGTGTGGAACCACGACGAGGCCACTACCCACCCCCACATATGGGATTTAAACGGTATGTTGTCTGCTGGCAGAGACCACGTCACCGGCCACGTCTCTACTTTAAAGGTGCCCTTCCTGAGTGTAGCTTGGTGTGTCCTGATGCAGTGGAGCTGTCATGTGATGCCAGCTGCCTGGTTACAGAAGCACCAGAGAAGGGCAGTTTCATAAGGACGACGGCGTACACACTATAAACTAGGGCGTGATGATAAACCGCAGCCACGCTCTGCTCTCTTGAACGTGACTGTTAGTTTTTTATACCTGCTTGATCGATTAGTGACTGGACGGGAAATTAGTAAGCAACTGTTTTGCTAATCTGTTAAATCATTTTTCAAGCAAAAATGCTGGACAGTTGCAGCCTCGAAAGTGGAAGGATTTGCTTTGTTTTTCTGTGTGATTAGTAATCAGGATATGTTTGAACTTCAGACTTCAAGGTGAAGATGTCATACTGGAAATTTACGGAAAGTGAGATTTTTCTTTTTTTTATTATTATTATTTATTTTTATTTATTTTTTTGTTAGGGCTGTGAATTTATAAAGTTAATCTAAAAAATACAAGTATTTAATCCAGATTAATCACACATTTTTAATCAGTTCAAAATGTCCATTAAATGGAGATATGTCAAGTATTTAATCCTCTGATCAACATGTTAGTGGACTAATATGCTGCTTTATGTAAATGTATGTATATATTTATTATTGTAAATCAATAACACCACTAATCAATGACAGATATTGTCCAGAAACCCTCCCAGGTTCTGACTTTAGCATCAACAATCTGCTCCAATCAGAACATGACAAACTGCAGCCCAACAGGCAACAACAGCTGTCAGTGTGTCAGAGTGCTGACTGGACTAGGACTTGATCTGGGATTTTACAGATTTTATGGACCAAACAATTGATTAAGAAATTAATCAGCAGACTAATCAGTGATGAAATTAATGGTTCATTGCCTCCCTACCGGCTGAGTCAAAGTTTTGATGAGCATATCTTTGACTCGTGGTATCTTTTTTAATATCTTTTTATACAAACCAACCACAGATTGTAGAACAGAAAGAGATAATCAAAGAATTGATTATTAGCTTGGTCTATAATATTTCAGAAAATGGCAAATATAATGTGCATCAGTGTAAATGTTTTCAGATGGTTTGTCCAACCAACAGTCAGGAACACAAAAAAGCAGCAAATACAGACATTTGGGTTGGAAGAACCAGTTCATTCTTGGCGTCTGTGCTGTTTTCTAACACAATTTAAAGTCATCAGAGTGATGACCTGTACGTTATTGTACTGGGATCATTTTAAGTGACTCAATAACTGGTATCTTGTTGTGCTCTGTACCTCCGTAGGCCAACATGTCCTTTGCCAGCCTGCCCCGCAACAAAAAGGTTGCCCTGACAACACTAGGTGTGGTCACAGCCGGTGGGGCGGGCCTCGCTC
The DNA here is from genome assembly GCA_947000775.1 of Pterois miles. Lineage (NCBI taxonomy): Eukaryota > Metazoa > Chordata > Actinopteri > Perciformes > Scorpaenidae > Pterois > Pterois miles. Next base: position 1,702,103 of record CAMQGK010000607.1, on the reverse strand, counting down.
TGATGCTACACCAATCCGTTAAAGCCTCCGACCTGGAGCTCCACCCCCCTCAGTACCCCTGGAGCCACGCTGGACCTCTGTCCTCTCTGGACCACGCTAGGTGGGATAGACGGACACACTCACACTCGTTTTCCAGTGTTTATCAAACACAATCATGTTATGCTGTTTCATCAGAACTTTTGATTTAAGTTATATGTCGAGGATGATCATATTTCTCAAGTGTCTCGCTGTGCTTTCTCTCTCGCTCTCTTTGCAGTATTCGTCGTGGTTACCAGGTGTATAAGCAGGTGTGTTCAGCCTGCCACAGTATGGAGTACCTGGCCTTCAGAAACCTGGTGGGAGTGTCACACACAGAGAGTGAGGTTAAGACCATCGCTGAGGAGGTGAGCCTGTGTGTGCATGAGAATGAGAGCGAATCCACGGTGGAGCACTTTCAACCTAACGGCGTCTTCGTATTTTACAGTATTAGGGGTGTTACGATGCATCTACTACAACAATCGGTTTATATTCCTACAGTCCCACTACATCTGTAGGCACTCTGCACATTGTCCTTCACCAGGGACGTGTATCGATTATATGGACGTATTTTTACCACTTTTAACAGTGAATAAATGTTAAACATTACTCCAGTTCACTCTCCCTGTGTATGACATCATCAACATGCGCCAGCACGGCCGGCTTTGCAGCAGGAGCGTGCATGCAGGTGAGCGCTGCCTCTTTGCCGGGACTCTCTCCTGCTCTCTGGGAAGCAGACAGCCCACAAGGTGAAGCATCACTGGAGGGTTAAGTGTCTTGCTCGAGGACACATCGACATGTGACCGGAGCAGATTGGTGGGCGACCTGCTCTACCCTCTGAGGCACAGCCGCCCCTTAAGTAAAAAATAAAACAAATTCAACTTGTTTACACTGATTGATGCGATTCAAGGACCTTGAATCACATCGCTCTAGATGAGCCAGATATCATCCTTAAATCGTATCGGAACCACAGGAAGTGATTCATATGGTATTGTTGTAAAAATATATGGTTACACCTCTATACAGTGTACACATTTTTAAAAAGCAGTGTCACTGTTTAGGTTATGTTTTAAAGTTGAACACAGCTCTGCTGGTAGGCAGTGACACCCGGCTGTATCTGCTCTTACATTCTAGGTTTTCATCCATACTGTAATGGTGTCTTGTGTTCAGGTTGAGGTAGTGGACGGTCCTGATGAGAATGGAGAGATGTTCACCCGGCCAGGAAAGCTGTCGGACTACTTCCCAAAGCCCTACCCCAACCCTGAGGCAGCCCGAGTCGCCAACAACGGAGCCCTGCCTCCAGACCTCAGCTACATCGTCAACGCCAGGTAAATCCTGAAAGACAGAAAACCTACACTGTCCAGTCTGAAAGCCATGAAATCAGCCTGAAGTCCATAAATCCTCTCTGATCACTGTCCCTCGGCTCCCCTCAGACATGGAGGAGAGGATTACGTGTTCAGCCTGCTGACAGGATACTGCGAACCTCCAGCAGGAGTGTCGGTGAGAGAGGGACTCTACTACAACCCATACTTCCCTGGTCAGGCCATCGGCATGGCCCCGCCCATCTACAACGAGATCCTGGAGTACGACGACGGTGAGTAAAGATGCAGCGTGTATGTGAGGTCCAGCGTTTGAGATACAGTTTCAGGACATTTTGGAAGTTCACCATTAGTTCACCACCACTAGTCAACTACAGCTACCCAACTAACCAACCAACCAACCAACCAACCAACCAACATAACTAACTACACCTAACTAACCATAAACAGATTCATCGATTTGCTGCTCAGACTCAAATAACCCTGAGTGAACCTGCAGCTCGGAGGATGACCTTTGACCTGCCGCTTCTCCAGATGTGTGTCAGACATCAGATTCACATTTCAGCAGCAACCTTCTGTTAACTTTGAGCACAAAATTAAGTTACTGACAAACACTGAAGCTGATCAACTTAAACATATCAAATATATCTCAAATGTATATATGAAACATAGAAGTACCAAAATACACCAAGGTTTTTTTTTAAACTAAACTTTGGTAGATGGACTTGCATTTATAGAGCACTTTACTAGTCTTCCGACCACTCCAAGCTATTTACACTGTCAGCATTCACATTCATACACTGATGGCAGAGGCTGCCGTGCAGGGAGCCAACCTGCCCATCAGGATCTGATCTAAATACTCATTCACACACTGAGGACTCAGCCTTCAGGAGCAACGGTTGGGCTTAGGTGTCTTGCTCAAGGACACATCAACGTGACCGGAGGAGCTGGAGGTCAAACCACCGACCTTTTGACTGGTGGATGAGCTGCTCTCCCCTCTGAGCCACAGCCGCTGCACTAGATCACAAACAATAGACTTATATTTGTTTTGCATTTATTTATACTGTATACATGTCCCCCCCCCCGCTCCTCCCTTCCCCTCTTTTTTTTTGTTTCTCCCCTCCCGTGTTTCCTCCCCCCCCCCCCCTCCTCCTCCCCCCCTCCCATTTTGTTTTTTGTTTATTTATTTTCTTATTTTCCCTTTGTGAGGGTGTGTGTTTGGTTTTTTTTCTTTTTTTTTTTTTTTTTTTTTTTTCTCCCCCCCCTCGGGGGAGACCCCCCCTCCGCGCCCCCCCCCCCCCCCCCCCCCCCCCGCGGGGCCCCCCTCCCCCCCCCCCCCCCCTAACGGGATAAGCGGTTGACGATGGATGGATGGATGGACATGTCAGTTGCTATTAGATTGTAGAAATGTGGTGATAGAGGATTTAACCGTTTCATGCATACCCGCTGTGTCTCGGGCAGTGCACTACAGTCGGCTGGAGTTAGTGATTGTGTTGATGGTGGTTGTGTGTCTGCTGCCATAGGAACCCCCGCCACCATGAGCCAGGTCGCTAAAGATGTGTGTACGTTCTTGAGATGGGCCGCCGAGCCGGAGCATGACCAACGCAAACGCATGGGACTGAAGGTACAACACACACGAACGCACACACGCGCGCACAGGTAAACCCTGGACTGCATCTGGGCTGAAATTTACCAATACTGGCCCCAGTGTGATCATTAGTGTAGTACATTGTTCACTACTTTCCTTTGGGGAGTTCCTACATGTTTTTCTACAAATGCCTTTTTCATTGAACTAAAGAGGACAGAAAATTTTCAAATGTTAAAGTAACACAAGCAGCCGTACGTGCCGTATGCACTGACACAGCCAAAATGGACCTAAAATATCCCACAGGGTTTTATCGGGTGTTTTCTGAGTAGATGAAGGTATTTGTAGGATGTACTCTGAGTGGAAACAGGCTGTAAACACGGAGCTGGTTGTGTTTCTCCTCCCAGATGCTGATGGGCGCCAGCATCCTCATCCCTCTGATCTACTATATGAAGAGACACAGGTGGTCTGTGTTGAAGAGCAGGAAGATCGCCTACAGGCCTCCCAAGTAAACGGAAACAAACGCACCCCTACGTGGGCCTAAAACCTACCAGAGAGCGCTACGTTCAATGACCCCACAACGCTCACCTCACAATGACCATACGGACAAATAACAGCACCCACATGCCTTTCTCAGAGGGGGAAGAGAAATAAGATTATATAGATATATTCAGTATACTATGTTCATTCCTAGAGAAGAATGATTTTAGTTGTTGGCGCAGTAGAACCAGCTGTGTGACAGATTTTCCTTTATCTGGAATACTGTGTGTCAGAGTTGTGGCGTTCTTGAACGCACCCTCCACAAAGTTTGTTCGTCAGATCTGCATCGAATCATCGCTGGCAGCAGTTCAGGTCTTGACTCCTCGTATGAGACACGATTGACTGATACATTGCTGGATTTCCCGTCTCCCGGGTGTGTGTAAATCCATCCTCCATCCTTCACAAAGCCAGTCGGTGGATGCAGTGCAGCCTCTGTTTTACTGTACAAAATAAATTATCATAAAGGAAACTTTGTGTGTCGGTTTTTGTGTCGAGCAGCGGTGGACGTTACACACACACCTGTTAAAGCTGCCAGTGGTGTTCTGATCATTTCTGAATCAGCTTCTATGTCATGTAAATATTTAATAAAGTGGTGATTGACCAAACTTCATATCTGTTGACCTTTGTACAGCCTCCTGAAACACTGAATGGCTCTGGTGCGTCCCGTCTCCCACTGCTCAGTAAAGCTATAAACCAATAATTTAGTTTATGACCAAATATTAACAGAACTAATGATGCTCCCGTCAGCCTCACTGGTCCTTTATATGTATTTTTAATTATTTTTAATTGGGGGTTAAATTTGGATTTGTTATGTGTGGGGGGGCTCTGTGATATGAGGACAGAACCTGCCAAAATCAAAATTAAATATATAAATGACTCAATAAATAAATGTCATTAAATGTAGCAAAAATAATTGTAGCCATTAATTAATCAAATGTGACAAATTGATTTTTTTTTTAAATTTGCTTATTTATCTTTCATTGTATTAATTCCCTTATTTACTTACTGTTATGTTTTATTTTCTCGTATTTATTTTTAAATAAGTTTTTGCTCTAATTTTTATTTTTGGATTTATTTTTCATATATTTTAGATTTATTTTTAAATGTATTTATTTATTCATGATTTTCCATTTGCATTTCACCCATTAATCATTTCCCACACTTATTAATCCCAGTATTAATTTCTTTATGCATTTCTGCCTCATTATGCAACTTAAAGAGAAATGCAGAAATAAATGAATATAAAAAATGCTAAATTAAATCAATTAAAAAATAAATGAAGAGAACATTAAATAGAACAGTAAATAAATAAGAAAATTAATATATAGATGAATAAAAGAAGAAAATTAAAACATTTTATCAATTCATTAATTGATAGTTATTTTTAATATTATTTGTGCGTCATTTAATGCATTCATTTGTTTGTCATTGATTCATTGATATTTGATTTTGGTACTGTGGTTCGGTGGGGGTCCGGGGGAATAAGCTCTATTTTGATGCTTTCTACTGCACTCTGGCACCTTATTTACATTATAACATACACAGTACATGTCTTAATCACTAAAGTATGAAATATGTACCACAAAAAAATGTTGTTAACTTTCAGATTAATTATGATTGCTATAGATTTTGAATTTCTCCACTGTGAGACGAGTAAAGGAATATCTTATCTTATTTTATCTTATTAGTATCACATTATTGACTAGAGTCAGATAAACATCTGTTCAAATTAACAATGGTGGAAGTACTGTACTGAAGTAGGCCACGGTTTTGAAGTACTTGTACTTTACATGAGTCTTTTGATTTTATGCTACTTTATACCTTGATTCCTCTGATTGATATTCATAACTCTAGTTTTCAGATTATGATTATTAAAATAATGTAATCAACTAACACATGATGATGTATTATGACAGATTAAACTATCCAGCAGTATTTAAAGTCATTACAATGAGCTCCACCGTCACCAGCTCCAACAGTAAAGTCAACACACTGATGCATCAATAATTCTGATCTATAAAAGATTGGTCTGAAAGGTTGAAATGTTCCTTCCACACAGAGTTTAGCCGTCCCTCCCGTGTGCCGGCAGTCATCACATCCTCCCATCCATCCTGCCTTTCATTGTGGGATAAATAAACAAGCGTGCGGTTGGTGTAAAGCTGCTTCAGGCCTTCAGCAGGTTCATTAGCAGCTAATCTGCTTCTGAAAAGCTTTTCCTCCCTGCTGCTTCAACCTGCATTCACACGCCGCGATGCTTCATCTGCATCACAACACACACAGATTAGGCTAATAGCATTAGTGGATCTCAGCGGATCATTATTATTGCCGTCATTATCATTGTTATTATTATTATTATTATTAATAACAGGTTTAACTCCATCGCGGACTTGTTACAGAAGGATGGACGTATTTTTACTGTGAAAACTAAAACGATTTTCTACTTTGGTAATTCACAAGAAAAGGCTGGAGTTATGCTTTGTGTTTTTAAAGAGCCTCTTTGTCCTAATCTCACACTAACACTCACACTATAGCACATGAGGGAAAACTCTACAAACACACACAGTGTACATGCCCACACACACACACGATGGTTTATGTCTTCTGCAAAGTTTGCAAATGCTCTTTTTGCAGAGTTGTTAACCTCCTGAGACCCGACTTCACTGTCTCAGAGGCTGGAGGTTCAGTTTTAGAGCTGGAGAGAAGATCCGGATATATGAAACTAGAAAACCACGTCATGCTACTATGTCGGGAAGGAGTCCCTTGACCTCTGACCTCCAGATGTGTGGATGTAAATGGTCTCTGGGTCCCCACCAGTCTCCCCCTTTACAGACATCCCACTTTATGATAGTCCCAGTTAGTACAACTGTGTTATTGTCTCCTAGTCTACATGGTGTATCTGAGTATTTCTGCATACTGGGTCCCTGAAACAGTCCTGAACCCCATAAACTGGGTCTCAGTGTAAAGCTGAGACTCTGGTGGATCAATGAGTCCAACTGGATTCATGTGTGATGATGTTAGTCCCCATAGGAGCCATTTCATTGATCACTGTATAAAATGACCTGTGGTGACCTCTAGGATACTCACAGCCTCTACCACTACTACTACTACTACTACTACTACTACTACTACTATTACTACTACTACATCCTGGTAACTAGAGACCTAGAGCATTCAGAGGATGGGGTCTTTCCTAGCTACATTGACTACTACTACTACTACTACTACTACTACTACTACTACTACTACTACTACTACTACTACTACATCCTGGTAACTAGAGACCTAGAGCATTCAGAGGATGGATGTCTTTCCTAGCTACACTGACGACTACTACTATTGCTACTACTGCTGCTACTACTACTATTACTACTACATCCTGGTAACTACAGACCTTCTTCTGTGGTGTTCCTCAAGGTCTTGGTGTCTTAATGAGGTATTCTGGAGGATTATTGATCATTTTTATCAATTCTCCAGTGGTAAAAAATGGTTCAATTTAGCACCAAATCTGTGGAACAAATGGTATCAACCCAAAAATGACTGCAACAGCTGATGAGACATAATAGAGCAGGAGGATGGACATCAGGTACTGATATCATACTGTTAGAAACCCTTAAAGACTTTACAATTGATTTTGATTAATTAATTAATTCATGTTTATTTCAGATCTATGACTAGAACATTAACATCTCAGATTAATCTCCAGCTTTCAGATGATGTTCACTTCTATGAGACATCTACTGCTGACTTACTGTCTCCCCCTGAAGACCCCCTTAAGACCCCCTGGACCCCCTAAAGAAGACTAAAACTGGTCTGTTGTGGGTCTCAGAGGGTTACAAGTAAGCTATAAATTTAAATACGCTGTTTGTCAGTAACACACAGAGCAGAGATTAGCTGCTGTATGGAACCTCAGGGAATCTCATTCACATGGAAAACCACGTCTTTATTCTAATTGGTGGCCAGTGTAAATCCTCCACTCCCACCCAAACCAGCAGTTTGTCTTCCTGCTGCTTCACATGTTGCTCAGACTACACCATCCACTCACCTCCTCAGCTGTCTGTAGACCAGGGTCCACACTGGAACCTGTATCTAGGTTTTAACTGAAAGGAAATCAACTTATGGAAATATTTAACGGTGCTGGCTGTTAGTAGGGCTTCCTACTCTGAGGACGGTTCCTCAGATCAGGTATTATGGCGTCCACACCTGTGACAGCTGAAAGCAGGCCGGCGTTCTCCATCGAGCGGATTCTGGGTTTGGAGCTGGAAAGACCTGAAACCTGCCTGAGACTCCACCGACCCTGGACAGGTGAGGAGCAACGGTTTCTAGATAGACGGATAGATAGATGGACAGATAGATAGATAGACAGACAGACAGACAGACAGATAGATAGACAGATAGATAGATAGACAGAGTACACTGTACAAATATGCCAAACTACTTCAATAAACAGAAAATGTAGAATATATACATAGAATAGCAGTAACATATATATTATCAAAATTTAGTTCGTTGTTGTCTTGTATTTATAGTATTTAAGTGCAGCTTACTTCAGTGTTTTCTGTCATCTGAATCTAAATGAATCAACTAACATTTTTTTAGTGTAATGTTGGAAATAAAAATCCCAGGTGACAAAAAAAATTAAAACCATTCATGAAAATATACGACACAGAGCACCAGTGTCTCGTATACAGTAGTGTAACTATAAAGATAAAACTAAAAATTCACCCTGATAAAAAAAGAGGCTTTAAAAATAGTTTCAGAATAAAAGTTTCTTTTTGAAAAGCAGTAAATTTTCCACATTATGCCAAATTTAAATGTTGGGCTCATTTCGGAGTGATTATATGATGTCTGAGCTCTGTATATATTTCCCCCAATTCCTCTAAAATAGTTGGTCTCATTAGTGCATTCACTTTCAGTCATTTTGAGTTTTACAGTATTTATTACAGAAACTCTCCTGATGAAACTTCAGCTCCACTTCAGCTTCTCATCTCTAGTTTTTCTATTGATCGATCTGTTCAGCGAAAATAAACTCAAAACTGAATAAAACTAACGGCCTCAGGGATGAAGCACATAATAGATCATAATATTTTTAAAAATCATATAACGTTTTTTATTTGGGATGTGAATATGAAACTGCTGCAAAGATGTAAAATCTTACCAAATATATTTGTCTAATTACTACTATAAATATCTCATAACACTTAATAGAACACTTAATAGAAGACACAATCAGCTAACAAGTCATGTTTCAGTGGGATGTGAGGACAATGCATCTTGAATATCTAGATAAGTTACAGGTTGTTATGACACACAGCGATGAGTGAAACCAGTTCTTCCAGCTAATTTCAAGATCTCTTTTTATCTTAAATATTACATCTTATCTTAAGAAATATTACCAAGAATATTTATTTTCACTTGTTATTCATTGTTTTTGTTGCTTATTCTTGAAGTGACCTTAATATTAACTTACAGCATATTTAAATGTTGGTTATATATTAATATGTGAACAGTGTTGAGTCTCAGATGTAAAAGCCTGATTTGATGAGACTGGAAAGTTTTTTTTTTCCGTTCAGTTAAAGTGATTATTTCGCATCCTTTAATTATTAAAGGTGTATAATGTGTGATCATCATTTATTTTTCCCATTAATCCAGACAAGGAGAACAGAGGCGACAGTATGTGCTCCAAACATCATCATCATTATCATCATCATCATCATCCTCAGCAGCTGAACTCTCCCAGCCCCACATCAAACTGGTACATCGGACGCAGACCACGCACCGCCTTCACCACCAGCCAGGTAATCAATCAATCAATCAGTTAATTCGTTCAGTCAAATAGTGAGTTCAGTTGTGTCGTAACGTTGCGGACCCATCAGTTAATCTGTCTCTCCGTCTGTGAGCAGGTGAACGTTCTGGAGACGGTGTTCCAGGTGAACTGTTACCCAGGTATCCAGGTGAGGGAGCAGCTGGCAGGAAGACTCCACCTGGACGAGGACAGAGTGCAGGTTGGTACAGCACACACCAATCCTGGCGTTGTTCCAGTCTGTGAATCAAGAAATAAACAGTTATGCTGTAAATGTGGGGATGTGCAACGCTCATATTAAATATTTACAGTTTTTTATACATTTTTACTTCTCTCCTGATCCCGCCTCCATCTAAATGGTGTAAAAAGATTCACTGAGTAACCAATCAATGCCTCACTCAAAGGAGGTTGTCCTTGTTTTTTATATTTGTTCATCATTAGAGCAGCGTAGCCCTGACAGACACTCTGCTGCACACTTATCAATACAAGAAAACCAAAACATGGATGCTCTGAGCATGAAAGTAGAAAATAAAGATGACAGAAGGGTAAAAAAGTTGTGCTGGCCATTTGGCAGAAAAATCAGAATCAAACTTAAATCAAAGATCCATTGATGTACTGTAGGTATGTGGTTTACGCAGGTAAAATGTATGAGTTTCTGATAAATTATATATCCAAAAAAAAAACAAAAATAGCAAACAAAGCACAGAGAAACATGAATGTTGCTGCCTTTCTTGCTCTGTCTAAGCCACATACCCATAGTGTGTACATAGTACATACATAGTACTACATAAAGTAAAAAAAACATCGGCCCACCCAGATGCTGCTGGTCCCATCTGCCCATCTGTCCACAGGATATAACCGCAGTGCCCAGTTCAGAAAAAAATCAAGTAAAATCATTAGGCAAAAAACGAAATACTCTAAAAACAAGGTGATCAAAATCGAGTCCAAATAAAGATAATAAATCAAACTATACTTATTATTAGTGAAACAACAACTAAATACTAACAATAGATACGCAGCTCCTACAAAACAAGCTGTAACTGATGACGAGCAGCTCTTCTGCTGTCTGAGCCACATTAACTTTCCTCTTTCTGTCTCTCAGATCTGGTTTCAGAACCGGCGGGCCAAGCTGAGGCGTTCCTGCAGAGAAAGCCGTCTGCGGCTGGTTCAGACGGCCGTGGCCGACCTCGGCGTCAGAGGTCGCCTGAAGGCCGAGAGCGATGCGCGAGGTGACCCGGAGCTCGCCCGGCGACTCGCTTCTCATCTGCAGCTTGAGGTGGAGGAAGAGGAGGAGTGACGATGATGAACTCGTTCTGTTATTTATCGGTTTCTACCAGCTTCTGTCTTTCTTCTTCCCTCCTTCCAAACACAATGGAGGGAAACAAACAAAAGTCACAGTGTTTACACAGAAACAGGTTCCTCTGTTCTGAAAGTATGCTGTCAAACTGTGTTATGAGATCTGCTCTGTAATGTAGACCGTCTTCATATGTGAGTAGCTCTCTGTTCTAACTGTACAAAGTCTAATTAAAACTAATTAATGTATTTGAATTGGGTGTCTGTCCCATGTGTGACTTAATTCATTTGTATTGTTTTCAATTCTATTTATTGAAAAAATATTATAAAATAACTGAAAATAACTGTCCAGACACAACTTCAACTCAAATAAATAAATACACACCAAATGAATTCATAAATAAATGTGAAATAAAAATATAAATATAAACCATATTCATGCTGAAATTCAAAAAATGCAGTGCTGGACAATAACAAAGTACATCTGAATGAATGAATGAATGAATAAATACATAAATGACCCAATAAATGAATAAATACATATGTCATTAAATGTAGGAAAAATAATATTAAAAATAACATGTGAAATAAATGGATATTCCTGTTTTGATTAGCTTCTTTATTTATGTATATATGTAATTTTCCTTTTTATTTATGTATCTATTTTTAACTTTATTTGTAAATATATATTTATTGGTTTTTGCATGTATTTATTTATTTTATATTTAGTTCTCAACTGCACAATGAGGCAGAACTGCATAAAACAATATAAAAAGAAATGGGCAAAGAAATGTTTAAAGAAAATGAATGAGGGCTGAAATGCAGAAGGAAAATTGTGCATAAATAAATAGTTAAATGTAGAAATACATAAATACATAGATTTTGTTATTATTACTTTTATTTTGGCAAGTTCCGTCCTCCATAGAGCAGGAGTAAAATAGCAGAAAATGGGAATACTTAAAGCACGAGTACCTCAAAATTATACTCATGAACAGCAATAGAAATCTATCTCTTAAGTTCCTCCTCTACTTTTTACTTTATTGATCCTCGGGGGAGAATTCATTAAAGTGATGCACACTATTGCTTCAACATAATTATAATGCAATAATTCCATAACATTCATTATTCTGAAATGGGACTTTAGTTATAGAGAGTACTACTTTTTGGGTACTTTAAGTATGTTTTGACGTAATACTTTTCTTATTTCTTTTATTTTGGATTTGTACTTACAACAGAGTATTTTTACACTGTGGTATTGCTGATATTTTAGGATTTTCTTTATATTTTTTAATGTTTTTTGTGTATTTTCACTTTTTATTTATTGAAAAGGCAAAAAAAAAAGAAAAAGACCAGCAGGCTGATTACGCGGCCGGCTCTGATTGGCTGAGCCGTGCCCTGCGTGTCCCGGAAGTGGAAGCGGAGACTGATGCGTGTGTGGAGCTGGAGTGCAGGAATCTGTCGGTAACAGTCGTGTTCGGCGGCGGTTTTCTGCTTCATAAGATGGACACGTTAAACAAGCTGAAACAGTTTGACGCTTATCCTAAAACTCTGGAGGATTTCCGGGTGAAGACGTGGGGAGGAGCGACCGGTGAGAGGCTTTAATCCACCGGAGAGCAGCAGCAGCAGTCAGTCACTCTCTCTGGATGTTAGCTGCTAGGCTAACAACAAGGCTAACTCAGTCATTTCCTCTGTAAAGTAGAATCTATAGATAAAACACACCAGCTTACAGTGTTAACGTTATCTCTATAACGCTGAGTGAGTTTGAACAGCAGCGGTATAAACACATTTAACGGTTACACTTGGATTGTAGAGCAGCACATCCACCAGGCTAGTGATGAAGAGGCAGACACACAACCAGGACAGGATACGCTACAGAAATGATAAAACCAGGGTGGTGTGTGTTTCAGCCAGTTTGCTCCAAACCATGAACACTTAACATAAGTGAGGACAATTTTACAAACCAAGCTGCTGCCTTAGATTTAAGATAAGACTTTATTGATCCCCAGAGGGGATTTTACCTGTTACAACGACAGACTAAGGATCCCAGTGGTAGACAGTAATTAGTACATTTACTCAAGTCCAGTACGATTTCTGCTATTTTGACATGTTTTACTCTTTCTTTACTGGAGTATTTCCATTTTCTGCTACACTAAACTCCACTGCATCACCTGAGCTAATTGGTATTTATTGCTCCCGGGGTGTGACCCAGGTCTTATCTGGACTGTCCTGACTAACCTGTGTTGAATGGCTTGGTTTGAATTGATAAGATCAGGGTTGAACATGGGTTAGATAACCCTGCTCTGACCCTGGTCACTGTGTGAGAGAGGATTCAGAGATCTGAGAGCTATAGTTACTCTTTAGATGTAGATTAAAGATTATCCTGATACCACTTTTATGGAGACTTATAGATATATATATTTTTTACCTTAACACATACACAGCTTTAGAAATGTGCTGAATAAATGTTAAATGGACTGCATTTATCTAGCACTGTGTAGAAGCTGTATATTATGCTTTTTTTTGCTTATGATGAGATATGATTTTCAAGGATTTTTCCTTTAATCTCTCACTCCGAGGTTGATTTTAATCGACTCTCTTGTCGTCTAACATACATACTCTGTGTCTCTGCAGTGACCCTCATCAGCGGCGTCATCATGTTAATCCTCTTCATCTCTGAGCTGCAGTACTATCTCACTAAAGAGGTGAGTTCATCCACATCACCAGAGTACTTCACATCGTCTGGTAATGAGAGGAATTCTCCATGCGACAGTATAACCTGGGTGTGCAGCCAAAAAGTCCAAAAGTCCTGCATGTCTAAATTTTCACAAAGCCCCATTTATTGATTATCCAAATGACACATAAACAGGTGCTATTTTGTCCACTGGCAGCCACCAGTATCTGCAGACCCTGAAAAGTCTTTTGAATTCAGTTCCCTTAAAAAAAATCACTGCAAAATGTTAAATTTTAACCATTATGTATCATTGAAATATGTTCCTTGGAAAATAAATGCTTGATTTTTCAATATAATCTGGTGTTTCATGATCTGCATCATGAAACCCTACAACCTATAGATAAACTCAAGGAATAAAGTTAGTAAATTAGTGCTAATTCAATCAATGCTAATTATCACTGTATTTGACATGGTTATAAAGCCTCTTTATTTACCTTTACAATGATGTCCAACTTGTGAGGATTGTGTATTTGTGGGATGAACAGCACAGCAAAACAAAACTCCTCATCTCTTCTGTGGTATCAGATGCCTGAGTGGCAGCACCGGTTGGTGGTGAATCATCTGATGCCAGAATCATGTCAGAGAAGAGATGAGTTTTGTCTTCAAACTAAACGTTGAACTGAGCCATGTTGGTTTTAAAAAGCTGACTTTTCAGACTGAACCGGATCACTTTGTGGTCCTCTGGTCTAGTGGAGCCTGACTGGCAGCACCTGGAGCTCAGAGCCAGAGTCAGTACCAACAGCAGAATACTCTGCTTAGCATTGGAGGAGAATTTAGGCAAATTTCACTGGGCGCTACCCACATAATCAGCTGAGCTGCTCATCCCACAAATACATGATCCCGACAAGTTGGACATCACTGTGAATGTAAATAAACAGGCTTTCAACCAGGTCAAACACAGTGAAAATTAGCCCAGGAACAACAGAGAAATAATCCACCAAACACTAATTTACTAATTTTTTTTCCGAGTTTGGTTGAAATGAAGCGATCCCGTTGTCATATTTGTTGGGTGTCTCCTGGAGTCTTGCACCAGACGCCGAGGGGACCGGCGCTAGATTGACTAACATGGACACAGAAATGAAAAGGTGGAGATTTTCCTTTCCGTTCCACGGTGTCATGAAGTCGTCCACCTGCTCTCAGTGCATATGCATCCTCTGACTTTTGACATTGTGCGTGTATGCACACTGAAATTAGCTAGCTAACTATAATAAATCTGAAACATTCAAATAATGGTCGAAGTACGTGTGCTTTAGCATCAAAATGCTATTTTTCCTTCAAGTCTTTTTAAAAACATTTCCTCTCATGACCTGACGTAGGTGAAGACGCTGCTGCATGTACAATAATTTTATGTTCTTGGACGGGATGTAACTGAAAGATAATTTTCCCTTCGGGAAATAATAAAGTTGATCTTATCTTATCTTATCTTATCTTATATACACTGGGTGTCTATGGTGCAGATGTTCAGTACTTCAGTTTAATAAATAAGTGTAATTCTAATATAATTATTATAAAATGAATAAATAATGCTGATAATGAAGGCAGGCTGGGGTTAACAGGACCCAGCTGTCAGGCTTCAGGACACCTCTCTTCCTGTCAGGCCGGTCTGATGAGTCTGATCACACCTGCTACATCAACACTAGTCCTAGTTGTTCATCCTGATAATAACATTATTGACAGTATATTCTATTCGTCAGATAATGTTAGGTAAACTACTGACTGTTATATTTTAACATGTTGGCTCCATATAAATTAATCAGCAGCAGAAATTCACAAAGCTGTTGTCAGCTGATGTTTTTTGTTTTAGCTAGAAAGGCCAGTAGGAGAGGAGTATGGGTGTATTTTCCTTTTTTTGGGAGAAATTTATATATGTTAGACTGTAAATCAGTGTCAGATATGCTTGTGTTCTGACTGAAATTAAAATGAGTCCCTGCTGTTTGTGTTTTTGTAGGTCCACCCCGAGCTTTACGTCGACACGTCGCGAGGAGACAAACTGAAAATCAACATTGACGTCATTTTCCCTCACATGCCCTGCGCCTGTAAGTAGCACTGCTGTTACCTCGCTGGCTTGTTGATGAAAGAGGTTAAATAACACCTGCTACTAAGACCTACTACTACTACTAGTACTACTACTACTACTACTACTACATCCTGGTATCTAGAGACCTAGATCATTCAGAGGATGGGGTCTTTCCTAGCTATCAACTCTTCAGTGGTATAAATGGTCCAATTTAGCACCAAATCTGTGGAACAAATGGTATCAACCCAAAAATTACTGCAACAACTGATGAGACATAATAGAGCAGGAGGATGGACATCAGATACTGATATCATACTGTTAGAAACACATACACTTTTACAGTTCATTTTAATTAATTAAGTCATGTTTATTTCCAATTAATCGAACAACTTGACTCTCAGAGCTGAGCAGCATCTCAGATTAATCTCCAGATGATGTTCACCACTTCTATGAGACATCTACTGTTGACCTGCTGTCTCCCCCTAAAGACCCCCTAAAGACCACCTAGACCCACTAAAGAAGACTAAAACAGGTCTATTGTGCATCTCAGCGGGTTAATAATCAACAACCCCTTCTTTTTCTTTTCACGCTCAGATCTCAGTATAGATGCGATGGACGTGGCCGGCGAGCAGCAGCTGGACGTCGAGCACAATCTGTTCAAACAGCGGCTGGACAAAGACCTGAAACCTGTCACCCTGGAGGCGGAGAAGCATGGTAAACTGTGACTTTACTCTGACTTTTGACCTCCTGCCACTGATGGAGGACCTGTGAGAGATATTGAGTGGTCCAGAACACTAACAGCTACATACGGTGAGGTAGCCTCACAGGAAAGTTTGGGTGGATAGTTTTGGTTTGCATGGTTGCAAAAGATAAAATGACCCACTTTGAAGGTTGTTATTTTTTTGTTTTTTTTGCAGGAAAGTCTGCATCTGGACTTTGTGGACCGAGGGATTAAACTGAATCGTGGTTTTGTGGTTTTGTGTTTTTGTGTGTAGACCTTGGCATGGCTGACAATGGTGAAGTGTTTGACCCCAGTTCACTGGACCCAAACCGATGTGAGAGCTGCTACGGAGCTGAGACTGAAGACCTCAAGTAAGATAAGACTGTGGTGGGTAAATTGTTGGCGGTGGTGGGTAAAATAATCAGGACATTCGCCAGTTTGGCAGACAGGGAACCGGCACCATGGATGGGAATAGAGAACCAGTTCCCGATAAGAACCTGTTCCTAGTTGTCATCTCATGCCTCCACGACTATCGATTCCTCTTATTGATGATTATTGATGCTTTTATGCCACACCATGACGCATACGCACGCTGTATCATGTTTCACTTTGTGACACGGCCGACATGGTCAACAGCACGGCGCTACTAAACCTGAGGGGATGCATCCTGTTTTTCCCTGATTATGCTTCATTGTGAACAACAAATGTGTGTTGAAATCAGCAGGAGAGTTAGTAGCGTTACCTGTTAGCAGCCGTTAGCAGCACAGCCCTGATTGGTTAAATAGCAGAGCCGCTAACGTTAACAGAGGTTACACAGAGTTATTATTATTATTATTATTATTATAATAACTCAGCTCAGTGCAATGAGTACAGGGTGAAGGTACATTCTAATGTTATGATGCGTTCAAATGTAACCTCGTAAAATAAAGTTTTTTAGGGAGAAACTTGAATAAATCTGGTTGTTTTCAGAGCAATATTAAATAGATATTACAAAGGACCTGTTTAACTTGCAACTAACACCTTGTCAAAAAAACGTAATCAAAGCAGATATTTAAATAATCATAATCATTTGCATTGTGTTTTTATGCAAATAACCACTATATAGATGACAATGACAAATTACAGTACAGTACTGTGTATTGTACCCTCCCAACCCTGAAAAACAGGGCTGCTCCAGAAGCTGTAAAGTAATGCAAACACTGCACTATTTACACTTTGTTCATGCAGGGGGACATGAGTTATGATTACCTTATTTAAGGTTATTTAATTATGTAGTTTAAAGCTGGAATATTGGCTGTGTCTATACAGTTATTATTAATAATGAATCATCAGATTCCCTGCAAAAATCAGATGAAATGATTTACGGTGCGCAGGTTCCCCGTTACCGCCTTCAGCTCAGACTCCAGCAGGGCCTCTAGACCCAGATCCAGCAGGTCCAGGTCCCTGCTGGAAGCCAACACTGACACCGCCCTGCTGGAGGCCCAGGCCGTATTGCTTGGATTGCTGAAGTGAAGGGAGATACGGGAGAACCAGAACCAGGACTGAGCAGGACAAACTGTCAGACCCTGCTGCAGTAAAATGAGAGGTTTTTTTAAATGGACTCTGGTGCTCAGAAACCGGAAATCAGATTTTTTAGTGTTTTTCTTTGACTAAAGAAAGATGTATGTTGCAGTGCCATTTTAAGAGTTTTAAGCATATTTGAATAGTATAATAATCATGACATCACATATGATAATCATGAAATGAAATCATATCGTCTCATGCCTAACATACATACACAGGCTCTGCTTTTCATCTCTTAGTGTTGTCTGTGTAACCTTGTTATTTACTTGCCTTCCTCTGTTCACTTTGTGTGTGTTTGTGCAGATGCTGTAACACGTGCGATGATGTGCGGGAGGCGTACCGGCGGCGAGGCTGGGCGTTCAAGAGCGCCGACACCATCGAGCAGTGCAAGAGGGAGGGCTTCACACAGAAGATGCAGGAGCAGAAGAACGAAGGCTGCCAGGTTTACGGCTTCCTGGAGGTCAACAAGGTAAGTTATTCTTAGTAGCATCTCAAAAGTAAATGTGGGGTTTTCTGCAAAGAGCAGCAGTCTTGTTTCTGTCTGGGGGACATCCAGGAAAAATGTTCATCAACATCCTGTATTTACAGACTGTAGATAAATGACAAGGCTTAGCTGTGTGTTTGAGAAGAACAAACACACAACACGTTTGGATTCGTCTTCAGACCATCATCGCTCCTCACGATGAAATTTGTCCTCCTCTTTTGTTCAGCGTCTGTTGCAGTTGATACCTAGTGTTGTATGCAGTGATGCTATGATGCAGTATCCACTCTGAGCTGAAAGTAAAGTCGAAATATTTTGAGGTGAAGGTTGCAACATGAGAAAAAAGTCATATCGACAGATTACAGTCCTAATTTTACAAGAACTATTTGTAATATTTGAAAATAATGTGGTAAGAAGAATATACTGTTATAGGAAATGTCTTTTGCAAGGACAAGTTGTAACTGTTCAGTGTAAATAGACTAGCAGGAAATGCTGAATGACAAACAAGCACCAGCAGCTCCTGTGTTCTGTGAGCTAAAATTACTGTTTCTGTGACTGTAGTCTGGTGGCTTTAAAGACGGTGACCCCGTCAGAAAGGGCTATCCGACGGTGAGGTAAAGCAGTGAAAATATTCTAAATATAACGTACGCTCAAGTGACATATTAACAGCTTTTAGTCTGGCTCAGGTTGAATGCACCACATACTCAATTGGACGTCATATTTAGTGTCAATAGTATGTTAGCATGCAATTTTGAACACAACCTCTGACTTTATTTTTGAAATGTCTTCTTTTGTTTTTCCTGACAGTGGCCCTTTTAGTACACTGTTTATATTATTATTATTATTATTATTATTATTATTATTATTATTATTATTTCCTCCTCTTTGTGCCACAGGTGGCAGGAAATTTCCACTTCGCTCCAGGAAAAAGTTTCCAGCAGTCTCATGTCCACGGTAAGACCTGCTGCTCTCCCTCTCGTCTCACACAGAGCCAGTCAAAGGTTTTTCACCTCTGTTAGTTTGCAGTGTTAAAACTGCCTTTACAAAAAGAAACGCTGATTTTAGAGTTGGGATCTTTGCAGTGAGTCTCTAAATAAAAAAGATCGGTCAGACGGCCTGAGGTCAGACGCAGTAGTCCTGGGACGATGCACGCATCTCCCTATTCAGTACTGTCGCCATACCTGGATGATGATTCCATATGTAGTAATATTGCGATTCTATAAGTATTGTAATTTGATATTACAATTTATTGTGATTTTTATTAACATTTTTAACACTAGACCATGGGGGGAAAGTTAAATCATACACTTCTAGGGACTTTTACTTTGGAAAATCTGTCTGATTTTCAGCATGTCTGCAGTCACAGATGTCCTGAAGTCAAATCTATCAGGATCATTGTCAGGAATTATTGATTACAGTTTTTATCCAGCAGCCCAGAAATCAAAGAATAAAGACGTTTCCCTCACAGATTAGTGGGATTTTCTTTTTAATTTATCAGGGTCATGTAATGTTTTATACTCTGCTGAATATAATCCATCAGTCTGATTTCCATAGATGGATTCTGTAGATCCAGTTCCCTTTGTTAACACCTTATTTTGAAAAGCGGCCGTAGTCCCAGGTGTCTACTTCCTCTAACTCCTCCAAGGTGGTCTCTAGCTCTCCGTCAGCTCCGTTCTCTTTATCCATCCATGGTCAGCTCCATCGGGGCCGTCTGAATGCATTTAACATAAATGTCAGTATATGGAGCTCTACAGTCGTAGCGTCGGCCCGTCGGACCACGGAGACGAGAGCGACGGCCGGCCGGACCGCACGTTACCGCCGTACGATGACGTTTCCCGTCCGTGACGGAGTTAGAGTGCAGCTTTAGCCGTGATGTCTAGCTCTGCTTTTCCAAAGTGTTTCCCTCCTTTACTGGATGTGTAGTGTTTACCAGGCTGGATTTAACATGGAGGGTGGAGGTCGGATCCACGCCCACCCTCCACCCTTTAATACTTTCTGAGGTTTGTTCTGGTTGACGGATACCGAACGGATATGGCGTCACGTTACTCAGACTACCACAATAAAAGCACTAACTTCCTTCTACCTCCACATAGACTCAGATGAAGCAGATATATGGATTCTGGTGATAAATCATCTATTTAGAAATCATAAAAACTACATACTGAAGGTGAATGGTTTTATTCCCCTCCCCCTATTAGAGACACAGCTCTGGTTAGAGACGTTTTTGTCTACTTGCCTTTTTAGAAACCGCCAATCAAACTATTTAGAAGGACTATGAGCTGATGATGATCTGAGGGCCCTTGTTTTCAATGAGTGCATTGCTTATCTATAATATTAAAAATATTAAAATAAAGGGTGTTCAGAAACGTTGACTGTCTGCTCTGTCATCCATTCATCACCTCGTCGTAGATCCACTCATCCATTAACACATCATCATCCATTAATTACAACTTGGGCTGCACCCAATCATGCCTGATTGCATGTTGAGAGCGTTGATTGATCAGGGTGATGTCTGTTTGAACACGTCTGTGCACTAGAACAGACTGAAGGTGTTGGCGTAGGACACAGTAGCAGTGAAGCAGCTCATAGATGATTTACTTCAGTCTGATGAGGCTTGTGTGTGATCTTTGCTTTCATGTCTGCAGGCATCAAACTTACACTATATTTATATATGTTTACATTTTAACAGAATCATTTTATCTCAAGGTCTATTTACGAAAGAAAAAAAAAAAATTTCCTTTTTTTATCCCCAAATGGGGAAATTTACACTTTAAAAAAAAAAAAAAAAAAAAAAAAAATTTTTTTATATAAAAAAAAAAAAAAAAAAAAAACAAGCCTGTTTTGGAAGTTTAAGCTGCTTCTCCCCACCTCTAACAGAGAATGGAGTGTAATTCGGTTTAAAACTAAAAGCCAAACTAAAAATACAATCTCAATCAATGGGAAGATGAATGGATGTCACAGTACACCACATCAGTAGAGTCTGACTGGTATGTGGTTTCTACAGCAGATGCCTGTTATCTGATTGATGCAGCTGAACATGTTGATTGTGTTAGTCCAACCCTAAAAAGCACTTTTTGATTTCCTCAGCATTTGTATTTCTTTTTGTTTCTTCCTTTCACTGTGGCTGACTTTTTCTTTTCTGACAAAGGCCAAAGGCTGTTAGCTGAAATGTGTCTGTTTAAATGCATCCTCTGAATGCTCTAGGTCTCTAGTTACCAGGATGTAGTAGTAGTAGTAGTAGTAGTAGTAGTAGTCAGAGTAGCTAGGAAAGACCCCATCCTCTGAATGCTCTAGGTCTCTAGTTACCAGGATGTAGTAGTAGTAGTAGTAGTAGTAGTAGTAGTCAGTGAGCTAGGAAAGACCCCATCCTCTGAATGCTCTAGGTCTCTAGTTACCAGGATGTAGTAGTAGTAGTAGTAGTAGTAGTAGTCAGTGTAGCTAGGAAAGACCCCATCCTCTGAATGCTCTAGGTCTCTAGTTACCAGGATGTAGTAGTAGTAGTAGTAGTAGTAGTAGTAGTAGTGCAGTGTAGCTAGGAAAGACCCCATCCTCTGAATGCTCTAGGTCTCTAGTTACAAGGATGTAGTAGTAGTAGTAGTAGTAGTAGTAGTAGTAGTAGTAGTAGTCAGTGTAGCTAGGAAAGACCCCATCCTCTGAATGCTCTAGGTCTATAGTTACCAGGATGTAGTAGTAGTAGTAGTAGTAGTAGTAGTAGTAGGTCTCTAGTTTCTGGCTGTAAAGTCTCATGAGGCTGTGATTATCCTAGAGGTAGTAGTAGTAGTAGTAGTAGTATTATCCCAGAGGTCACCACAGGTCATTTTATACAGTGATCAATGAAATGGCTCCTATGGGGACGAACATCATCACATGAATACAGTTTTTTATCAAAAATTGGATCAACAAGTCTCAGTTTTACAGGAAAAAAACTGACTGGGACTATCATAAAGTGGGCATGTCTGTAAAGGGGAGACTGGTGGGGACCCAGAGAACCCATTTACATCCACACATCTGGAGGTCAGAGGTCAAGGGCCCCTTTGAAAATGGACATGACAGTTTTTCCTTGACAAAATTCAGCCCATCTTTGGAGCGTTATTTATCCTCCTTTCTGACCAGCATGGCTGCTGCCGATCGATTCATTAGGTTTTCTAGTTTCATGTGATATCTGTGGCTTCCCCATAACCCTAAAATTGAACCTCTGACCATCGGTAAAGCCAGTCGGGATCGCAGGTCTCAGGAGGTTAAAGAAATCTCAGTCGACTGAGAGCTAAACAACTAATTAGTCGACTGATCGACTGAGAGGAGGCAGCCCTAGCTGCTCATCATTTGAACAAAACTGTAGTTGGCTCCTAAAATGGAGAATGTGGCCACCAAGTTAGATACGTCTTCAGGTACTGAGCTGTGATGCAAATCTGGCAGGTTGGAAAAAATGGTGGCTGACGCTTCACGTACCACCGTTACCCAGTCTCCTCCACAACAACATCCTCTGATCTCTGGTGCTGCATCGTTAGCTCTGGCTGAATGTCATGAACTCTTCAGTCTGGTGTTATATTTGAATGCCTAACAGCAGAAACAAAGAGACAAGAATCACTTGTGCTGAGGACTTTGTAAATGAGGCTTCAGTTGAAATAAAGCAGCCTCCCCCTCATTCTGGTCCCAAACTCCCCTTTAGTCTGGACTGACCTGTTAAACGCTGCGTCATGTGTTTGAGGCTGCACCGTCACCCTGACAGAAGTTATTTCCTAACGCTCATCGTCTTTGGCACAGAAAACAATAATCCTCTTCAATGAGATATTCTGCTGTTGTGTAAAATCTGGAGCTTATAAATGAGTTTAATACGTTGAAACCTGAGGTGAGAGCTGTGTCCTCAGGCGTCACCGTTCATGTCTTAATCAGATTAGATTTGTAAAAATCAGAACATGTCAGTGTTGTGCAGCCCTCATACACATTAACATCACCTGGTTTGTTGTCTACCTGCATCATTATAGTGACTCTTCTCTCTTCTTTCTGCAGTGCACGCTGTGGAAAGTAAGTCCATCTTTATCTTATAAATACCTCTAAGAACAGCCTCATTCCTCTACAGTAGCCTGTTTATACAGTATATGGGAAAGTACTGGAAGTATGCCGATATTTTGTGATACGAAGTGAAAATGACTTCATTTAAAATGTTGGGTTAACAGAGGACGTTCCCATAGAGTTCACCGTACAGGAATAAATCCCACATGAAATGGCAGCATGCCGAGGTCATTCTGAAGTACTGATAATAATTTAAGATTTCTCAAACCAAGTAGCTGTCGACTGTTTATGAACACAAACGACCACATTTCAGGGAGGTCAAAGGTCAGAGCCTCTGCACCCTGAGACCAGAGGTGTTTTTATCACCAGCTGAGGTCTTTTGTCATGTGACGGGACGTATAAATGCTGCGCCGCCACATGTGGCACACAGTCTGATTTGTTTAAGACTGACGCTGTGGAACCACAGATTTCTCCTTTGGCAGCTTCGGCTCCTCCGTCCTCACGTCTCCGTCTCACATCCTCGCTGAGACGCGAGGAAGAGAGCGAGGAAGAGACGCGAGGAGACACGTAAGCGTAACGAAAAGCACCAGATGTGACCTGCAGCTACTAACTCTGACTTTAACTTGTGTGCGACTGTTGGCTTCAGCTTTACTCGCTGCCTTCATCTATAAACTAATCAGACTGAACAGCTGAATCAGTGGACAGTAATCAATCACAAACTGATCAGTTACTCAAACTTCTGACAGATCGTAACTTGGGATAAATTCACTCCTTTTTTCTACTCAATGAGTCTTTGAAGCTTCTGTCATTAACATGTTAAGTGATGTGATGTGTTTGTGTTCGCAGTTCACGACCTGCAGAGTTTCGGCTTGGACAACGTAAGGAACCCAACTGATTATATTTCCTGTATCATCCTGTTTTTAAATTTCTGCTGTATTTTCATAAATGTATTGTTAAAGATTTTATTGATCTTGTTTGGTAGTTTCTATGATTTTATAAAACCGTGACCCAACACTTGAGTTGACTGTAACAAAGAACAGCAGAGCTGCATTTCACCACTTTGGACTTAAAGCGACTGACGGACGCCAGTAAAACGTCCTACAAGGAGACGTCCAAAACAAATTAAATTATCTCTATTCTATTGTCATATTCTACCAAAATGTTAAATTATTAAATATTATAAATATAAGAAGCATTTTCAGTCCAAAATGGCGACAGTGGCTGTTGTAAACTGCTTTTGTCTCTTTGCTTCTATATTTGACTAATATAACAGTTCATGACACCCCTTATTAATATTATGGAAAGGTTTTTGAGATGACAGACTATTCAATTAGATTATTTTGTGTTTGACGTCCTGACACTATGATATTTCATTAAGACAAAAAGCTGTTGTTAATTATGACGATGGGATGTTGAAGTCTGCCAACGTGTGATCTTTCTGTCCGTCGTCCTGCAGATAAATATGACCCATCTGATAAAACACCTGTCGTTTGGGAAAGATTACCCCGGCATTGTTAACCCTCTGGACGAGACGGACGTCACAGCACCACAAGGTCAGTCGTTTCACTGTTTTTTATTTAAATATGAGGCTGGTGGGAAAAATGCAAACGGATGAGTAACACTAAAGTTTAGTGCTCAGACAAAAATAATCATTTTTGCACTGAATCTGAACATCTCATTTCGTCTCAATAACGTCTACCCTTTGTTCAGATTTTCAAAGCCAACAACGTAATTACTGCAACTTTAATTTCTTCATCTGTGTGGACATCTGTGCACCATATATACATACATATACAGTATATTTGTCTGTTAATCTGTTGATTATTTTCTTATTGATTGATTAGTTGTTTGGGCTATGAAATGTCAGATAACGTAGATCAGTGTCTCCAAAATGCCCCATGCATGACGTCCTCAAAATGTTTTGTCCACAACTCAGAGATATTCAGTGTACTGTCAGAGGAAAGAAACCAGAAAATATTCACATTTATAAGAAGCTGCAATCAAAGAATTTTGACTTTATTTCTCTTAAACAAATAACTCAAACTGATGAATCGGTTATCAGAATAGTTGGTGATCAGTTTCATAGTTGATAACTAAACGATTAATGGTTGCAGGTTCAGCCTCTGGCTCGAGGGCTGAAATTACCCGCTAAGCCCTGAACCAGACCGGCCGCCTGACGAGCGCGTGGCGGCAGCGTTACCTGTATTCACGTGTCCGTTGTTCACACCAGCTGCGTTTGTGCTGCTGCTCTTTCTGCAAAGTTTGACTTTCATTATAAGTGTCATTTATATTTATTTCAGACAGAAAGGTCAAGAAAAGTGTGCTCATTTGTAAATAATAGTAATAATCCACAATTAAAATCCTAAATTTTATTCATTCATGGAGCTCTGCATGTCCTACATCACTGTCCTGCGCATATTTCAGAATAAAAGCCTTGAGTAAACAAATGGAGGAGTTCTGCCCACAGGAGGAAAAAAAAATGCTTGAGGAGTTTTATTTTGAAATTAAAGCAGGAAGTATTGATTTAAAAATCTTGACTTTTTCAATGTCTGACATTTCCTACAGATACAGACATCTAAAGTGCTGTTATGTTGCTGATATGATGTCAGTACACAGTCACATGATCATTTTCACTGTTTGCTGTGAAATGCACTCGGCTGGCGTCAGAAATAGGCGAGACCTGGAATCTCTACAGGAGACGCAGCTGAGAGTCGCGTCTCCTGCAGGCAGGTGGCAGCTCTAACCCGTTAACATGGACACCGAAATGAAAACCAGGTAACGCAGCAGCCACGCGCTCCTCCATGAGGTCTGGCTCTGGTTTAAGAGTTTAACCCAAATAGAACAAGACCATCCAGAAAAAAAAGTCGTTATCTGGATTAAACTTCAGGTTTGCTTCTTTCTGTAGCTGCATTTTGTAGAATCAGAGAAAATGCACAGTGAGAGACTAATGCAGTGATGCAGAATTAAACCAACCAAGCTTGGTTTGCAGGTGCAGATTTCCTTCAAGACAAAATTAGGACGCTGGCGGCACCAGAAACACATCCACTCTGAAAACCGTTTGACAAATCTGAACTTTTATTGACAAAACTAGACGGTCGGTTGAGAGAGTGACAGCATCGAGAAGACAGAGAGCTGTAGTTGTAGTTCCTGGAAAAGTCCCATAGCCGTGTAGCTGTGAGGAGGAGGTAGGTCCTCGTCCTCCTCAGCAGCGGATGCCCATACCGATGGCCATGAAGGTGCCAAACGTCCCCCCGCTCTGCATCATGGTCTTCCCCACTCCTCCCATCAGCTCCCTGCCACGCATGCCGATCCTTGAGACAGAAGAGACAGTGAACAGCTGAAATCCCTTCACTGTTCATCCCGACGTTGTGTTCACGTCAGCTTCCCTACAAAGGTCTGATGGGCTCAGTAAGTCGCAGGGAAACGACTGATAAAACATCTGATCTGTGGACAGCGAGGCAGAGGTCTGGACAATTATTAGATCTTGTTTTAATCACTCTTCAGATCGATTTGCTCCATTATATCAGTAAATCTAATATCATCTGTTATTATGAAAAACACAAACAGCTGTAGATCAGCATTAATTTATGACACTAATTTACTTTGTCCACTGTCTCCATGGTGTCATTTGAGATCGTTTATAGACCTTCTACATATATGTAGACATTATTGTTATTATTATTGTTATTATTACTCTAAATTGAACACTGCACACAAAACAACCACTCCTGGCTGTAATACAGATGAGAGTACTTGATGATGCCATTGATAATCGGTAGGTCGTCGGAAAGCAACAACACTTAAAACACACTGAGCCTCCAACAGGGACGGGCAAGTTCACATTATTCTACAGTTTTTAAAACGGCTGCAACTAACAATTATTTTCAGTGTTGATCTGTAAATTACTTTATTGAGAAATCAATTAGTTCTTTGATCTATAAAATGTAAGAAAATGGTAAAATGTCCTCAAGACATTTAGTTTACTGTCAGAGGAGTTATGAAACCAGAAAATATTCACAGTTATGAAGCTGCAATCAGAGGAATTTGAATGTTTCCTTCAAAAATACTCAAACCAATTAATTTATCATTATAAATATAGCTGTTGATCAGTTCAGTAGTTGAAAACTAATAGAGTACTTATTATATATATGTTATAGTTTTCATAGTGAGACAATAATTCCCCTCACAGTTTCGAACAAAGGGTTAAAATGACCTATAAGTTATTAAATTGGTTGGCAGTGGCTGCCAGTGCTGGGGAATAATAATGTTTATTTTGTATAGCACTTTTAAAAAGTACTCAGGGCTGACCTGTGTTGTCTGATCCAATAGAAGAGCTACTGGAGCTCAGACTGTTGAAATACTTAATGCTGGTTCTGATAGAAAGGTGTCAGAACACACAGTGGATCAGTTTGTTGTCGTATGAGGCTGCGTAGCCCCAGACCGGTCAGGGTGGTCACGGATCTTAGTGGAAACCATGTCCACATTCCCAATTTCACCAAATCTGCCATTGGTGTTTCTTTAAAATGTGAATATTTAGAGTTACCTGAGACAGGAGAAGGTGCCAAACATGGCACCAGCAGCCATTCCCACTGCAAACCCCATCATGAAGCCCATCTTGACCCGGTCAAAACAGCTGGGCTGGGTCTGGCCATACGGACCTACAGCCACTGGCATCTGGAAAGGAAAGAAAACAGTGTTATAATATCTTTATTTATATAGCGCTTATCAAAAAAATACTAAGTAGTAAAAGACCAAAGTCATACTTCAAATCGTACTGGAGGCCAGTGTAAAGAGGCTAAAACCAGGGCGATGTGTTTAAACTAAGGCTGTCAAAGTTACCATGGTAACAGGTTAACAAAAATTAGTTTTAACGCCACTCATTTCTTTAACGCATTAATGCAACTTGTGATTTTTAGGTTGTATCGGCTCAGTTTTAAAGTAAAACTGAAGATACTGTTATCTGATGAATCCATCAGTACCAACCATGTCCACCTCCAGATGTGTGGATGTAAATGGGTTCTCTGGGTCCCCACCAGTCTCCCCTTTACAGACATGCCCACTTTATGATAGTCCCAGTCAGTCTGGATCAAGTCATAGTCAAGTCAGCACTCTGACACACTGACAGCTGTTGTTGTCTGTTGGGCTGCAGTTTGCCATGTTCTGATTGGAGCAGATTGTTGATGCTAAAGTCAGAACCTGGGAGGGTTTCTGGACAATATCTGTCATTGATTAGTGTTGTTATTGATTTACTATAATATATATATACATACACTTAAATAAAGCAGCATATTTGCCCACTTGCATGCTGATTTCCAATCTCCCTTTAAGGTACATTTTGAGCAGATAAAAATGATTGACAAACCCAGTTTAAAGAAGAAGAAGAAGAAGAAGATCTACCTTTATTAGTCCCACAGTGGGGAAATTCAATTTACACTCTGTTTAACTTATACATGTACATGCACATAAACACACACACACATGCAGTAATGGAGAGATATCAGAGTGAGGAGGCTGCTCCAGACAAGCGCCCCGAGCAGTTGGGGGTTT
Organism: Pterois miles; assembly: GCA_947000775.1. Lineage (NCBI taxonomy): Eukaryota > Metazoa > Chordata > Actinopteri > Perciformes > Scorpaenidae > Pterois > Pterois miles. The sequence continues at coordinate 1,673,478 of CAMQGK010000607.1, read as the reverse complement.
TCCTTCTCAAGGGCACCTCGGCAGTGCCCAAGAGGTAAACTGGCACCTCTCCAGCTACCAGTTCACACTCAGTTTTGGTCCATGTCGGGACTTGAACCGGTGACCCTCCGGTTCCCAAGCCAACTCCCTACAGACTGAGCTACTGCCGCCCCCAAAAAAAACCCGTTCACTCTGGTTTAAAGCCAAGTCTGGTGTATAGTCAGTCTACAGTTTTTTCTATTTAGGCCTGTATAAAGGACAGTCATCCAAAAATGTGCAATTGTTTCTGTATCTTTACAACTTTAAATAGGTCGAAATGTTCCTGTTGAATAGGGAGGGAGATGGATCAATAGACAGATTCACTATGATCTGGTTGCATCCAACATCAACAAAATACTGAGCCGTCTGAAGGTGCTGAGCCAGACCACATCCTGGTTCATGTGAAGAAGTGAGGCCCAGGCCCTCGATTAATTATCTAAGCTGTAGCTTAATCACTAAAAGACAAACAACAATATGAAGCCCCAGGCAATAACAGTCACACACATCAGACCTCTGTATATAGCCTGTTACTGGTCTGTTACTGCACCGTGTAACCAGACACTTAGTGGTTACTGAGCTGACAATCCAAACTAGCTACTAACGTTGCCTTGACTAACGACATGAGCAGCTTAACTTGTCTGTTAATGATTACGTTGTGCTGCTAAACCTGTAGCTAACGCTTAGTTAATCAGTAGTGTTGCATTAGCTCGTTAGCTAGGCTAACGTGAGGTTAACTGTGTTGTTGCATTAGCTCGTTAGCTAGGCTAACGTGAGGTTAACTGTGTTGTTGCATTAGCTCGTTAGCTAGGCTAACGGTAGGTTAACTGTGTTGTTGCATTAGCTCGTTAGCTAGGCTAACGGTAGGTTAACTGTGTTGTTGCATTAGCTCGTTAGCTAGGCTAATGTTAGCGAGTACACTATGCACACTGTGTAGTTGAAGAAGAAACAACCAGCGGTTTGTGTAACAGCATCTTTAAACGGTAACCGTGCAAACACAGATAGTATCTTATGTTAATAATGTCAAATCGACTCTTTAACCTACCACATAGTTTGTTGTGCTAGCTTAGCCTGCTAACTAGCTAGGCTAGGCTAATGTGGCCTTGACAGAAACACGGCACGTTTTCACCGATAAAAACTGCTTGTTTTGGTTGACGTGTTCTAGTAACTCGTGTCATAAATGGACCTTACCTTGAAATGTGTGTTTAAAACGAGCTGGTTTTATGGTTTTACGGATATGAACGTGTTTCTGAGTGCAGCTGCGTTTAAATGTCTTTCTAGCAGACCTCCATAACCGGATAGAGGAAGGAGGGACAGATCGAGGAGGGAGATAAAGAGGGGACATGACCTGGAGGAGAGGGGGTTAATAGATAAACAGCGCCACCATGTGGTGTATGAGCATTACTGCAGTTATTTAGGGCTGAGTGCTGCATGGAGAGTCTCAGATCTAAGAAGAAGAAGAAGAAGATCTACCTTTATTAGTCCCACAATGGGGAAATTCAATTTACACTCTGTTTAACTCATACATGGTACATGCAGACCTGAAACACACATACATGCATTAATGGAGAGGTGTCAGAGTGAGGGGGCTGCTCCTGACAAGCGCCCCGAGCAGTTGGGGGTTTGGTGCCTTGCTCAGGGGCACCTCGGCAGTGCCCAAGAGGTAAACTGGCACCTCTCCACCTCTCCAGCTACCAGTTCACACTCAGTTTTTGGTCCATGTCGGGACTTGAACCGGTGACCCTCCGGTTCCCAAGCCAACTTCCTACAGACTGAGCTACTGCCGCCTTCTACTATTACCCAAGTAGAAGTACAAATACTATAGTCTGGAAATACTTCATTACAAGTAAAGGCCCTGAATTTATAATGTCACTTGGATGAATAATGGAGTATTTTTACACTAATACATTTATTTGTCAGTTTATTTTTGGGCTGTCAATCAGTTCATGATATGACTGTCCATAGTTAGGATTTTGGGAAACACTGATCCAAATTTATCACTATTTACTGACATTTTACAGACCAAACAACTTATCAATTGATCGAGGAAATGTGGCAACAATGACAGTAATCTTCAGTTGCAGTTCTAATCTGTTCATTTGCATTTATTTAAATTACAGTTGTCAGTCGATTAAACTATTTAATCATGATTAATCACATCGCTTCAAGGGAGATTAGTCAAGTATTTAATCCTCTTATCAACATGCAAGTGGACTAATATGCTGCTTTATATAAATGTATGTATATATTTATTATTGTAAATCAATACCAACACTAATCAATAACAGATATTGTCCAGAAACCCTCCCAGGTTCTGACTTTAGCATCAACAATCTGCTCCAATCAGAACATGGCAAACTGCAGCCCAACAGGCAACAACAGCTGTCAGTGTGTCAGAGTGCTGACTTGACTAGGACTTGATCCAGAGTGACTGGGACTATCATAAAGTGGGCATGTCTGTAAAGGGGAGACTGATGGGGACCCAGAGAACCCATTTACATCCACACATCTGGAGGTCAGAAGTCAAGTCTGGAGCCTCCTGAACACGGACAGGACAGTTTTTCTGCAGCAGCATTTAGCATCAGTTTGGAGCGTTATTTAACCTCCTTTGAGATGAGCTAGTATAGCAGGAAGATTGAACAAATTAGTGATTTGATTATCACGTTAACTTTGACAGTCCTAGTTTATTTGTAGGGGACAAACACAGAGAATCAGTGACAGCTGCAGAAACAGTGTCTGGTGTATTGAACACTATCTAAAACTAATTTCCAACACCAGTCACTTGATGGCCTTTGATAGTTCAAGCAATCATTTAAATTACACGTTACAGTTAAAGAAGATTTTAAAATCAGTACATATAACAATCGAAGACAAGAGCGACCATCAAAACACAAACGAACATTCAAACAGACAAATGAAACAAACAGAGCATTTCTAACATTGCCATGAGCTGTCTTCTGTATTTTAGTGTTAACAAGGATTTCCTTTCTCTCCCCACAGCATCAATGATGTACCAGTATTTTGTGAAAATTGTTCCTACCATCTACGTGAAAACGGATGGAGAGGTGAGATTATTTTACACCCTCTTTCATTTCAAACCAACTAGAAAGCAGACTGGTGGACTCAGAGGTGTCACACAAGTGTTGACATTTTGTGGGTGAAGTATTCCTCTAAAAACATGTTGTGCACCATCAAGCATAAATGTGTTGGTCATTATCTAATGTTTCACTGAAAGCCGTACCAGGCTACATTTCATCGTCCTGAAACAGTGTTCTGTTGTCATGTCGTTTCTGCAGGTGGTAAAAACGAACCAGTTCTCCGTCACAAGACACGAGAAAGTGGCCAACGGCCTAATAGGAGACCAGGGCCTGCCGGGCGTCTTTGTTTTATATGAGCTGTCACCGATGATGGTTAAATTCACAGAGAAACACAGGTCAGTCACAGCTGACACTGTATTAACTCTTTCAGTAACGTCTCGTTCACACACAAGCTGGAAAACCGTCTCTTTCCTCTCGTCTTTAAGCCTTTCGGTGTGTTTCTCTTTCAGCTTCTAGTTTAGTGAAGTTACAGAAATTATTCAACAACAGGATTTTTTTTCTTAAACATTTATTTTTATTAGTAAAAGGTTTATTTTACAACATTTCTTTTTGTTTTTGAAACAAATATTGAACCCAGGAAAATAAAATAAAATAAAAATATTTATAGAAAAAAATGTGGAGATGACATATTATTAATGATGTAGGGCGAATGTGTCAAACTGAAGACCCGCGGGCCAAATTAGGCCCGGCACCTCATTTTATGTGGCCTGTGAGGACTTACAAAAAATATCTTATGATGATCATACACTTCTATGCTGCTTTACAGAAGTACGGTGTCCTTAAACTACATGTCCCATTATGCATCTCCATGTTGTTACATGAAGCGTCTCAGTATCAGCGGTTTCCAGCAGCGGCGCTCTAGCTGAGCGATGGAGTCATAAAATAATCTGAACAGAACCAAAATGTCGAAGAAAAGCAAAGTTGGAGCAGAGGGAAGGACAGAAAGAGGATCCATGTTAGTGGTTGATGGAGACCAGCCGGTATGTCTTCTTTACTACGAGGCAGTAAAACACTGTCACACCACTGTCATCTACCACATGATCTCAGCTGATCAGCTGCTGATCACTAACAGACTGAACGTTAGATCAGAGCTCATTGATCTGTTGGACTAGAGTTCTGCCCCTCTCAACTCCCACCACAAAGTTACACTAAGCTAATGGAATAAACTGGGTTTGATAATATTGGTGTGATGGTAAAATAATGACCTTTATTATTCACTAGAGAGTTATTTTGATCTCTGATGGATGAGTAATGATGAGGGTTTCTGAATCTCATAAATTCATGGATTTATGTTATAATAACATAGAAATGTGAGTGTGTGTCCACATAAATTTTACTAAAACTAATAATAATCAAATGCAGAGGCAGTTTTGTAATATGATCAAGAGTAGATATATTTATATAATAATTATATAACGGTTGCAACCGACCCTCTGAGGGGAACCCTGATGCTGCTGTGACCCGGATGAATGAGTTTTACAGCCCTGCTGTAATATAATCGGTGTGGGTTTGACCACGGCGTAACACTGTTAACACCGACTACCACAACAAGCCTAACTACCACACGCTGCTAGAGGGTCAGAAGTGATGATTGACAGGGATTAGTTTTGTGAATAAGTCTGAGTCTCAGTTATGAGAATGAATGTTGTGTAAATCTGGTTACTATATTAATATTATCTCTCTCTCTGTGTTCAGATCGTTCACACACTTCTTAACAGGAGTTTGTGCCATTATTGGAGGTGTATTTACAGGTCAGTCCCTCTATGTGACCACATCATTTAACACTAGTAGAAATGTGAATGAAGTGGATGAAATCTGACTCTCTTCCTCTGTGACTTGTTTCCCGTCTGCTGGCCTCCTGCAGTGGCCGGATTGATCGACTCGCTCATCTACCACTCTGCTCGGGTCATCCAGAAGAAGATAGAGCTGGGCAAGGCCTCCTAACAGCGCCCCCGCTGGCCTCCACGGTGCACAACAGACCAGGACATGGACTCGACGGAGAGAGGAGGAGCAGGCAGTCTGTCTTCTGTCAGACGGAGTGATGGAAACACAGAGAGAGACAGAGGTTTCAAATCAGCCACATTTTTAATTCCTCTGTCTCTCTTTTCGTTGTGGAGAAATGCCGAAGAGGAACCTTTGAATTCTGCTCTCCGCTGTTAAATTCAATGCCAACAGGACAGAGTCAGAATCAGACGACGACGAGAGACTATTTGTGATTGAACTAAGAGCAGAGAGGAGGACGCCTCATCTGGAACCGAGGAACCTCCTTCTTCCCTCCCTCCTGTTTGCATCCTGCTTCAGCGCCGCTCAGCGCTCAGACCGCCATGCTGAATGTCCGTTAAGAGGATCTGTGATCGAGCCCTTGTTCCTGAAGGGCGAGGATGAGAGGCCACAGAGACTTTTTTAAAGGAATACATCACCCCAAATTTATAGTTTGTTAGTTTGTATTTATAGATGCCATGGTCCTCCGTAGATGGCGTGGGCCTCCGTAGATGGCGTGGTCCTCCGTAGATGGCGTGGGCCTCCGTAGATGGCATGGGCCTCCGTAGATGGCGTGGGCCTCCGTAGATGGCGTGGGCCTCCGTAGATGGCGTGGTCCTCCGTAGATGCCATGGTCCTCCGTAGATGGCGTGGGCCTCCGTAGATGGCGTGGGCCTCCGTAGAGGCAGCGTGTTGTTCGTTGCAATATGCTCTGAAACACCAGGAGGCAAACAAACTAAATACTCTGCAGATAAGCCAGAAGTTTTTTTGGGTTTTTTTGCCTCCTGGCGTTTCAGAGCATATTGCAATGAACAACACACTGAGCATAAACACCTCTTTGTAAGCTCATAGTGCGCATGTCATCTAAGAAGGCCCACGTGACCTAAGAAGGCCCACGTGAACTAAGAAGGCCTATGTGACCTAAGAAGGCCTACGTGACCTAAGAAGGCCTACGTAACCTAAGAAGGCCCACGTGATCTAAGAAGGCCTACGTGACCTAAGAAGGCCCACGTGATCTAAGAAGGCCCACGTGACCTAAGAAGGCCTACGTGACCTAAGAAGGCCTACGTGATCTAAGAAGGCCTACGTGATCTAAGAAGGCCTACGTGACCTAAGAAGGCCTACGTGACCTAAGAAGGCCTACGTGATCTAAGAAGGCCCTCGTGATCTAAGAAGGCCCACGTGATCTAAGAAGGCCCTCGTGATCTAAGAAGGCCCACGTGATCTAAGAAGGCCCAAGTGACATAAGAAGGCCCACGTGACCTAAGAAGGCCCACGTGACCTAAGAAGGCCCACGTGACCTAAGAAGGCCCTCGTGATCTAAGAAGGCCCTCGTGATCTAAGAAGGCCTACGTGATCTAAGAAGGCCCACGTGACCTAAGAAGGCCCACGTGATCTAAGAAGGCCCACGTGAACTAAGAAGGCCCACGTGAACTAAGAAGGCCCACGTGAACTAAGAAGGCCCACGTGAACTAAGAAGGCCCACGTGAACTAAGAAGGCCTACGTGATCCAAGAAGGCCTACGTGATCTAAGAAGGCCTACGTGATCTAAGAAGGCCTACGTGATCTAAGAAGGCCTACGTGATCTAAGAAGGCTCACGTCACAGTGCGAGTATAAACAAAGCTGTTTTAAATACAGTAACTTAAGATGAAACTGCAGTCCCTGAGATTTCGAGCCACGTTCTGATATCGTGTTTCTGAGTCTCTGATGAACTGAGGCGAAACCTCTCCACTGACTGAAGCCAGTTCTGTTCTCCATGAATGAGGGAAGGATCATCTGCTACTCCAGGCTTCAAGCTTGGAGTCATGGATAAATGAAATATATTGGTTGATGTGTTCCTTTAAAAGACTTTCTGCACAAACAATATTTGAAACAAGTTGAGTTTCTTTGGAAACAGCTAAATTAATGACACTGTTTTGTCCTCCCTTGCATTAAACCCACTATGTGTAGGATGTTGGAAGTCTGTACACAGAAAAAGACAGTCCTGATGGAGGACGGTGCAGCAGCCGGCGGATCTGTGCACGTTGGTCTGTCCTGATAATCACACTTCATCACCGACAGTGATGTCTGTAAGTCGACTTATACCACAGATCTACTGTCAGTTTATAGGCTGGGTGACGTAGGAAGACCACGCCCTCGTTCTGCAGCCCAGCTACGAAGCTCACATTGTGATATTAACCAGACAGGAAACAGCTGTCAATAAGCTCAACGCCAGACCTGTTGAATCTCAGAAAATAAGGATGTGTGCTGTGACTGAGAAAGGAAGCTCACAGAGTCTCTTTCTGGAGGTCATACATTTACAAATCCTACACATAGTGGCTTTAAAAAAAGAGAGATTTTAAAACTGAATAAATGAGGTGATGTAACCAGAGGTGGGGCGTTATGCCATGTGAGGCCTGCAGTGTGAATGGAGCCAGATATTTCAGAAGCCAGTCACTTCTGTTCACTGTTTTAGTGGCAGAAACCAACGAGCCACAGCCAAAATGAGCAGCTTCTCTTTGTTTTGTCCCGGGAGATTTAACCACCGCTCTCTGTGACTCCGAACACGAAGACGAGTCTCAACTGAAAACCACTGTAGCTTCCTGTCATTTCACTGATCTTCAGACTGACCTCTGCTTTTATCCATCATCACCTTTATTAATGGAAATAAGAGTTTTTTCAACATTAAAGGTGCAGTGTGTAGGATTTGGTGGCATCTAGCGATGCGGTTGCAGATTGCAACCGACTGAGTGGCTCTGCGCTCACTCCAGCCTGTCAAAGACTGAGGTAACGTGAGCTGCCGAGTGTAAAACGGCGGTAATGCCGCCGGCCTCACTCAGAGGTCATCCATCCCTTAATAACACTACCTTAGGAGCAATGGCAGTCGGATGGCGGCTGGCGGCACCACGGTTTAACACTCTGTGGCTCATGTTACCAAAGAGTCACAAGCGTGTCGGAGAAGTTCGGTGGCCTTCAGGTAAAAACGTGAACGTCCAGAGCCGGTTATCAATGATGTAGAGTTAATGGTAACAGAGTGATATGTAGTTACCAGTAGTCACGACGACCCCCCTATGTGTTTTTATGCAAACAACCACAAAAGATGACAAAAACTCAGTACAGTACTGTGTTCGGTCCTGTCCTACCCCAGAAGCTACGGTGTAAATTGAACACTGTAATTTACCATGAATATAATGTTTTTTTATGTAAACTATACCAGACATTGAATGACATCAGATCTAAGATGTTAGTCCTTCATTTAGTGCAGAGATTTCAAAAGTGGCAGATAAAAACATTGCTTGCCTGCCGCAGTGGAAGGAAGTGAAAACAGTAAATTTCAGACCCTGGTTATGAATATTATGGGGTTAAGGTTAGAGACAGACAACCAATCACGTTCACACCTACAGGACATTTAGAGTCATCAGTTAACCTGCATGTCTTTGGACTGTGGGAGGAAACCGGAGAACCCGGAGAAAACCAACACTAACATGGGGAGACCATGCAAAGGACCCCGAGCCGGATTCAAACCTGTGACCCTCTTGCTGTGAAGCGACAGCGCTAACCACTGCAGCCCGATATTATCTTCCATTTATTCTCATAGATCCCCTGAAATGTTACACACTGTTCCTTTAAATGCTGAGTTGTCTTAAGTTATTGATCTTTTCCTGACTTTTCTCTCAACAAATGAACTCTGGTCTGATTTGACGTCTATTAATTTAGTATTCAGGAGTGTAAATATTGTACAGACACATCACCACTGCCTCAGAGGAACAACTACAGTATGTGACTCCACATCGAGTGGCAGAAACACTCTGATCAACAAGATGATTTTTCTGTTATGTCGGGAAAAGGGCTGCTTCTTTCTGTCACTCCATGGGAGAGTTCGGTACAGTTTGCCCAGCTCGACTGCTGTTCAGCCATATGGTTTTGTATTTTTTTGAATCTGGTCTGTGGGAGTTGGGAATGTTAAAGGGTCCTTCAGATGGTGAAGATCCTCCTCCTGCTGGGAGTCTGTCAGATGTGTTGTTCTCATCCACAAGCTGTCCGTTAATGAGGGCTGGCGGGGAGGCAGCAGGAAGTCCACGCCACAAGAAGACAGCGTGGAAATGTCGCGTCGACTCCGACTTTATTCCCGACTCGCGTATTGAGTCACCAGATGAGACCCAGATGTGCGACCGTCCTGTGTTGGACAGACATAAACAGACCCAGCTGGGTGACGGCGCTGGTTAAAAGCAGTTTCTCTGAGAAGACCACGCTGCTGGTTTCACTTTTTGGCCCATTAACTACAACTCAGTTTATATCTCCACCGACCAGTTTTATTTCAGTATGTTGAAGGCTCTTTATTCAGGAAGTACAACAGAGCTCAACAGTGAGGTTCCAGAGGTGAAAATCCCGTCATATAATCTGAATCGATGATTTGATTATCAGCCATAATGTCTCTACCATCCAAGGTAGACTGACCACGAGCTCCTGTAGAATCCACAAGTCCGTATGAATATCAACGTTATTTTAAGAAAAACATGGTTTATATGTGATGTAATGGAGAAGTACTACACTTCCCACAGTCCTAAGTGTAACAACGCTGTTTCCGATCGTCTGAAAGGGGTTTTCTCAGGAAAACCTGGCGCCTCCCTAGGGAGGTGCTCCAGGTAGGACCAGCTGGGAGGAGGCCCCGGGGAGAACCAGGACTAGGTGGAGATCATATCTCCACACTGGCCTGGGAACGCCTCGGGATCCCCCAGTCAGAGCTGGATAATGTGGCCCAGGAAAGGGACGTTTGGGGTCCCTGCTGGAGCTGTTGGCCCGTGACCCGACCCGGATAAGAGGTTGATGATGAGTGAGTGTCTCTGATTGGTGTAGCTCACTGTTACCATGGAGATGTTTACCGCACCTGTGAACAGGTAGCAAAGAACGAACATATATCGCTAAGAAGTAAAAGTCAGTAGTTCGTTTCACTGCAACATCAGCGTCCAGCAGCAGAGCTACGCGTCCGCCATTTTGGACTGAAAGTGACCAACCGACAGTCAAACATCCTCCTACAAAGAGACGTCCAAAAGTAAAACTACATTATTTCTACTCTGTTGTACTATTCTACTGAAACGTCCCGTTTTTAACAATAAAGTATTGTAGGTCAGTCGCGAGGCGGCGTGCTGCTCCGTGGTCTACTCCAGGATCTCAAACCCACGCGCTCTACTATTCCATGAACAGTTCACCGAAATGGGTTTCTGTGAACATCTGAGGTGAAAAATGATAATAATAAGGTTAGATGGTTCGTTTAAACGTGTTTGTGGGTTTATGGGAAAATATCTATTATCACAGTCTTGTACTTTTGCTTTTTTCAATTTTCCTTTTTTTTTTTTTTTGCTGTGAATCATGTTTTATTGTCACAGTTCATCTCGTCGCTGGTTTGGTTGATTCCACTTAAACGTCATCAGATACAGATTTTCTGAAACGTCGGTGGAGTAAATTCACCTCCCAAACAGTAGTAGTAGTTTAAAGCAAACTGTTATTAGTGAGGAATCAGAGCGTCTCTGTGCATGTTAGTGCACGTGAGCGAGCCCCACGCCGCTCTGCACGGCGGTCACAGCTGATAACATCGTCCCGACCAACACCGTCACCGTGGATTACTGCTGTGTTCCTGCTCCAGTCTGTCTAGTGCCAAATGCTGCAGGTGATTTTTATCCAGCGACAGTAAAGACTGTCCTGTGGTGGAAATCACCATGGTGCTCCCAGTTCTTCTGTTTCTGTCTGTCCCTCGACAAAAAACTACAACTCCCTGCCTGGACATGTACGTTTAATCAAATGTGTCCCAGGCTGCTGCTCGGAGACACCTGAGACAGGCAGACCAAACTGCTGACTCGGCGTCGTCTCAGGCAGGTTCGGCTGGCGTACGTCGTGACGGCTCATCCGGGATGTGACGACGTGTTGGTTCAGTGTGACTGTGGAACAATTCATGAAGAGTATTATGGCTGTAAAGAGACACTGTTATGATTCATAAGTAGGAAAACTGTCCAATATTTGTGCTCTCTCTCTCTCTGCTTCTGAAATCTGGATGTTTGATGAAAGTCACTGATGATTGGATGGCTGCTTGTTGCACCTTTTACCGTCTAAGTGTGTGTGTGTGTGATGAGTGTGAGAGAGAAATGTATTTATATTTTGATTGTCCTCAAACAGTTTTTAAGATGACAGAAAATAAATGTTGACTACACCAGCGCCAGCGACCCCCTCGTCTTCGGTTTCAGCCTCTCAGACTTGATGTCTCTCCATTAAACCAGATGTCCATCACAGTGGTGCTTTGAGCTAAATGCTAACGCTGGCATGCTAACATACTGGTGTTGTTATAATGGTCACCAACTTCTTTATTTTCATTTTCACTCAACAAGAGGCACTGAGATCTGAGGCTCCTCAACAATGCTCATTAGATATTATAAACAGAAAATCACACAAGTAAAACATGATATATGAGACATAAAATAAGCAGAAGTTAAAATATAGGGATAAAATATCAAACAGGATGATATACTCATCAATCAAACAGGATGATATACTCATCAATCAAACAGGATGATATACTCATCAATCAAACAGGATGATATACTCATCAATCAAACAGGATGATATACTGTATATTTGCATAAAGAAATTAAGATATATATAGAAACTTAAATGTAAACAAGAATGTAGTTAATGTGTAACCCTCTGAGATCCACAATAAACCTGTTTTAGTCTTCTTTGGGAGGTCTAGGGGGTCTTTAGGAGGTCTAGGGGGTCCAGGAGGTCTTTAGAGGGTCTTTAGGGGGAGACAGCAGGTCAGCAGTAGATGTCTCATAGAAGTGGTGAACATCATCTGGAGATTAATCTGAGATGCTGCTCAGCTCTGAGGGTCCAGTTGTTCTAGTCATTGATCAGAAATAATCATTAAAAGTCTTTAAGGGTTTCTAACAGTATGATATCAGTACCTGATGTCCATCCTCCTGCTCTATTATGTCTCATCAGCTGTTGCAGTAATTTTTGGGTTGATACCATTTGTTGCACAGATTTGGTGCTAAATTGAACCATTTTTTTACAACTGGAAAATTGATAAAAATGATCAGTCAAGACCTTGAGGAACACCACAGAAGAAGACCTGCTGGGATTTGGGATCAACAACTTTTGACATTTGGAGATTTCTGCATTTTTCACTGATTGGATGTTGAAGTAATAGTAGTAGTAGTAGTAGTAGTAGTAGAGGCTGTGATTATCCTAGAGGTCACCACAGGTCATTTCATACAGTGATCAATGAAATGGCTCCTATGGGGACTAACATCATCACACATGGATCCAGTTGGACTCATTGATCCACCAGAGTCTCAGCTTTACACTGAGACCCAGTTTATGGGGTTCAGGACTGTTTAGGGACCCAGTATGTAGAAATACTCAGATACACCATGTAGACTAGGAGACAATAAGACATTTAAAACAGCTGAACCTGCTGTAGCCTCAGACAGACAGAAGAGTTTGTGGGTCTCAGAGGGTTAAATCAGCCTTATTTTACTAGAAATCAGATCTTGTTTCTGCTGCTTCATCCACATCATCTTTTAGGTCCTCAGCACTTTTCTGAACTGATCAAATGAAGGTGTGTCTCTGCTGAAGAGCCCTTGAGCAGCAGCATGAACCCCAGATGACCTTTGACCCCTCTGACCTCTCTGACCTCTGACCCCTCTGTTGCAACAAAGCAGCAGATAAAAGTGTTTTAAATTGTTAAATATTACTTCAGATAAATTATGGGGGCGGCAGTAGCTCAGTCTGTAGGGAGTTGGCTTGGGAAGCGGAGGGTCACCGGTTCAAGTCCCGACATGGACCAAGAACTGAGTGTGAACTGGTAGCTGGAGAGGTGCCAGTTTACCTCTTGGGCACTGCCGAGGTGCCCCTGAGCAAGGCACCAAACCCCCAACTGCTCGGGGCGCTTGTCAGGAGCAGCCCCCCCACTCTGACATCTCTCCATTGATGCAGGTCTATGGGTCCTGTTTCTGTAGGTGTGTGTTCAGGTCTGCACGTACTGTGTATAAATTAACAACAGAGTGTAAAAATTGAATTTCCCCTCGTGGGACTAATAAAGGTTGTTCTCTTAATCTCATGTGTCCTGCGATGGACAGGCGACCTGTCCAGGTGAACCCACCTTCACCCAATCAGCTGGGATCGGCTCCAGCCCCCCGCGACCCCTAACGGGATAAGCGGTTAACGATGGATGGATGGATGGATGGATGGATGGATGGATGGATGGATAGATGGATGGATGGATGGATGGATGGATAGATGGATGGATGGATGGATGGATGGATGGATGGATGGAAGGATAAATTAATCTCTTTTTCTTCTATCATTTGAAATTTCCAGCAGTTCCATCTGTCGGCCACCAGACGGCGACTGTGAACCTCAGTGTGACTTCGCTCTTCCTGTCCACACACACAGGCAGCCAACAGAGCATCTGAATGAAATTACAGCCTTGAGTAACTTCCTGTGTGTGTGTGTGTGTGTGTGTGTGTGTGTGTGTGTGTGTGTGTGTGTGTGTGCGTCAGGGCCACACAAGAGAATCGTTTAATACTGGAAATATAATTATGAGTGTATGTGCGGCGTAGCGCTGTGTATGGTATTACAGTACATTCATGGTTGTGTGAAGCTAGATACTTCAGTAAAAGTATCAGTACAACAGTGTACTTCAATATGAGTAAAACTCCTGCATTAAGTAGTCGTAGTCGAACTATGTGTAAAGTGTGAAAAGTAAAGAAAGAAAGAAAGTTATATCATGAATCAAAAGCATTTTAATGTTTTAGCTGGTCGAACTGATGATAATTAACCAATATAGATATTAAATCATATTCTCTAAGGGGATCACATGCGTGACTCGTAACTACAAATCAATAAAGTTAAGTGGTAGTATAAAGTAGTATAAAGGGAAATACTCAACTAATGAACCTTAAAATTGTCCTTAAGTACAGCACAGTTTTTTATAGTTGGACACCTGCTGGTGTGGACAGTTATTTCTCCTCTCACAGAACGTACGCTCTAACTGGCCATCGGCTGTCGTCTGTGGTGTTTAAATGCAAGTTGTGGGCTAAACAAAGGCAACGTGAGGCGACGCAACAGTCGGCCTTCATCGCCGCTGATTCTTTAACGTCGGGTTGGTGTGTCTGGACCTTCAGAGCGCCGCCATGTTCTGATCTAGACAACAGAAAACGTCTCCAGATTCACATCACATGATAACTTCAGGTGTCGTGAGATTTTAGGGACTTAACAGTTTTTTAAAGTTCAGCTTTATTTCTCATGTCGGGCTCATCTGTCGGGTTTGTAGATAAGAGAGATTTCTGTTGTGTTTTATTTTTAGGGCAGAGACGATAACTTCACTGTCAGTGTTTGCTGTTCACACCTGACCCTACAGGGGTCAGAGGTCAGCGTCAGCCACAGTGTAATCCTCCTGCTGGGGTTCAGTGCCTTGCCTTAGAGCACTGTGGATGTAAAACCAACTGTAGTTCAGGGGTTATTTTAAGTTATTTTACATGTTTAATGCTCAAATATGAGTTTCTTTATTTAAGGTATTGTGTTAGGGTCAAGTTATGGCTGGGTCGGTCTCAGGGTCTATTTTTTTGAGCGCAGAGTGGAGGGTTAATGGGCTTGGGTAACGATTTAAGGTCTACGGTTTGGAGTTAGAGGTTTGAGGTTTTGGTTTCTGTGTTTATTTCTAGGGTAAAATTGTTTTTGGTCTAGAGTTAGGGTTGAGATTTAATTTGACGTTTAGGATTCTGGTGTATTTAGAGGGTGCAGGAGTTAGACTTTAACTTGAGGTTTGCTCTGAATTAGTTCATAGCATGAAGATGAAATCTCTGACGGCTGTCTTCACTACTGAAGCTCAGACTTGCTACACACCAGTGCTGAACATTTAACTCACTATTACATTTTTGTCTTGATAGTTGTCATGACTGACTCCTCCAAATCATGTAGAACATGTTTTATTTCCAGATCAAGTTAAGATGCACAGAGGAGATGAGATGTGGTCGTAAGTGAAGGCAGTGACGAATAAACCAGACCACAGCACACAGAGAGCCTCGTTAGCTCTGATGGAGTCTGGTGGAGGTTCAGGTGTTCACTAACGAGACAGCTCCACCCACATGATCACCTGCAGGCATTTAGGACGACGAGGAGCTGCCGGCTTTAAATCTCTGTACTGAGCTGCAGAGGATGGCGGCTCGTCGCCTGCTGCTTCCAGTCTTTATGCTAAGCTAACCAGCCGCTGGCTGTAGCTGTGTTTCTATCATGAGGTGCTATCAAGGATCTCTATCTAACAATCTGCAATGAAGGAGATAAGAATATTTCCCAAAATGTCAAATACTTCATGAAGGGCCTCAAGCCAAGATGGAGCCACAGGTCCAGACCACATGGTGGGATCTCATGGCTCTCATTTGACTTTTCCACACTGGTGCCAATACAATACCTGGATTTCAATATCCAAAACCAAAACAATGCTTTTCTTGATGCTTACTTCCTCCAGCCTTTCTATTTCTTCTTATAAAATGAGTTTTCAGATGTTAAATGTCTAAATTTGCACACATTTCAGTCAGTTCCCCCAAAAAGAAGTGCTGGGGTTCGATCCCCAGTCCCCAGTGACTGACAGCCATCACAGCTTTGTCCAGTCTGGGAGTTGTTGTGATTTTGTTTTAGATCTTTAACCCGATGGCGACGGCCAAAAAAAACAAGATGGTGACAGACATAAACCAACATGGTGATGGCTAAAACACCAAATGCTTCTTCAAAATGTCCACAAAACTGACAGCAAGGCTGATTGGTCAGACAGTATCCAGCTCTCCTAATATAAATATTATTGATCCCTTTTCTGTTAGTACTCATGATGATGTATTTAGTGGGTGGAGGCAGAATAATTCTCTGAACATGTCAGTTAAAGTATTGTTGTCTTGTTTTTTTAACAATGGCTGAAGAAAGTTTCTCTCCATATATTTCCGATAATCTTCGGACACATTTCAGTCAGTCCCCTCAAAAAGACCAAACTATGGAGGATCGGTCCCCAGACCCACGTGGTTCTCCTTTCAGTTTTCCTTGAGGATGTTTGTTATTCTGACTTTGGTCCAGCATGCAGAAGTAGTTGTAGTAGTAGTTGTAGTAGTACTCACACAGGTTACAGCTATGTTCATACTACAGGGCTCCATTCAGACTTTTTGCCCAGATCGGATCTTTCTGCCTCGACTGTTCACATTCCTGCAGTGACCATCTGATGGTCAAGTGGACTGTGTCGTCCCAAAGCAAGTCTTCATTTCCTGCTTGGACTATTGAGAAAGAATGGAAACACACAGTTTGTAAAGAAGTAAAACCACAGCTTCTCAGAGCCTCTAATATCCTGTAAACATTCCCATTACAACAACTACTGAGCTGTGATCCTGAAAAATATGCATTTGTTTTATATTATTTGGTAAGACTGGAGTAATTTCCCATCTTGGGAGCATGTCTGTTAGGCTGACGTACTTACTGGAACTAATGTCAAAACAAATGAGATAATACTACCGTGGAACAACTCCCACATCTGATCGCACTGACCCTCAGACTTCCCCTGGTGCTCTTCTCCATCATTCATCCATTAACCAGCAGTCAGGGAGGTTCATCGGTGATCTTAAAGGTCCAGCGTTCAGGATCTGGTGGTATCTAGCAGTGAGGTGAGTAGACTGCGATCAGCTGAAGCCTCTGCTAAGTGTGTTATAGCTTCAGGGGTTGAGGTGAAAACGTGAACGTCCCTCTATACAACCAGCTGCTGTTTCATTAATGTGTGTGTGTACATGAGAAGTGAGTGGTGAAGCAAGAGAGAGAGATGGCAGCGAGTAGCGTTATGGACTCAGACATGGTGCACTCCGTGGAGAGGTCCCAGTCTCGATGTAGATATAAACGGCTCATTCAAGGCTAACAAAAACAAGCTAATCTTAGATTCACGTGATCATTAACTAAAGAAAACATACTTATCAATATTATTGGTGCCTTCAAATGAAACTCATGAGCTCATGTTTACAATACAGGAAATCGTGTACGTGATGTGCGTAGCGTTTAAGTCATGAGAACAATCAGCATCTAGAAGCCACCGAGGCTAACAAGCTAGCTAGTGGGTAACATTACGACAGGAAATACAAACCCATAATGACAGGCCTTCGGGAATATCAGAAATATTATAAAATTACGAAGAAAAACAACATGCAACTAAAATGACAATATATTCACTTATTGTGTGAACTTCCAAGGCCTCCACCATTTCTGACAACATAAAAACATGTAATGACTGCCGAGGTCGTGAATACGACATGAGGCCGGCGTTCGCCTCGTGAACATAGTAACCACGACCCCATCCGAAGGCACCGTATACTCGGTTTCTGTTACACACCGGTAATAATGTCGTCTTCCTGTTTTGTCTTCCCGGGTCAAAATGAACTTAATTTATAAAGCATACAATATAAACATCAACATTCATTCAACATCGTTCCAGATTATCACAAGTTTTACACTTTTTGTTTGGAAATTTTAGGTTACCAAACCTAATTTCTGCGAAATTATACCATTTTTTTGTTATTAAAGTAGATATTCTGAATTATTTTGATTGTCTTGTAGTTCAGAGGAACATGATACTGATGGATTATCACATACTGGTAGATGTGAACTGTGGTCTTCCCGTCAACTTTGACCCAGGAAGACGACAGATGCTATAAACTTGAATGAAACACCCACAATTTAACAAAAGCAGTGGTTATCCATATTATTTGGAGGCAATTAGATGAAAGAAATCCATATATGATATAATAAAGTTGACTCGAGGACAACAAGAAGGTTAAATGGTCAAGTTATAGCATAACCTCTCCATCTTCACTTACTATAATTTGTAAGTATTATGAGTCCTTATGAGGTTTAACAGGCTGGCTGGTACATACTTTCCCCCTATGTCAGCTGTGTGTGTGTGTGTGTGCGCGTGTGTGTGTGTGCGTGTGTGTGTGTGTGTGCTTTGGCAGTGTATTCACACACTCATCCCCCTACTTCCTGTCTCTGGATTATGATGCCATCAGTGTGAGCCGCTGCTCTATCAGCTGGGATCTAGCAGCTTCGGATGTTAGCTTTGGGATTTACACACTCGGTGGACCCCTCACACACACACTTGGTGGCTTTAAAAGGAAAAGGCGTCGTCAGTGGTTCTGCTGACCACATGTGTTGGTCTGTGAATCAGAACTGAGAGTCGAGCAGTGGCTGGGAGAAATCATCTCTCTCCTCGTCTGCCAGTCGGTTAGTTTCTCCTCATCCTCTCCTCCATCGAAGCTCTGGGTGCATCTCTTCCAGTAGTCCACTGGGTGGTAATAAGAAATAAGCACTAATTTGCTGATTTGCAGCTCCAAAAGACGCCCAGACAATAACTGTTAAAACTGGACTGTGTTTGGTTTTAAAGAGGAGATTTTTTGGACACCCAGGCCACAGAGGACGGTCGTTTCTGTGGAATTTAAATGATGATATTTCAGTGTGAAGCAGATCCTAAAGATCCGAACTACACATTCAAATATAGTGATGTTGAACAACAGTTATATG
This sequence comes from Pterois miles, assembly GCA_947000775.1. Taxonomy (NCBI): domain Eukaryota; kingdom Metazoa; phylum Chordata; class Actinopteri; order Perciformes; family Scorpaenidae; genus Pterois; species Pterois miles. Next base: position 1,654,812 of record CAMQGK010000607.1, on the reverse strand, counting down.
GAACCTAGACATTGAGAAAAGAAGTTTAATCTGAAAATTACACAGGGAGGATTATAGTCTGCCAGAGTAAGAACATCATTCTAGTGTACTGGAGGTTTAGCTTTCTAAGAAATATGCGAATGCGATGTAAATATAGCAGTGGAGCCAACTAGAGCCAGGGCAGCAGACTAAGCCGCTAGGACGTCCAGACCTCCCTCTCCCCAGTAAACTCTATAATAAAGGACATAGTTTGCCATCATCTGCGGTTCTACAAAAGCAGTAATGTGGCTTTTCTGAGTTGTTTTCCCTTAACACTGACAGATGACCAAAAACCAACATGGTGACGACTAAAAACTAAGATGACGACAGCCAAAAACAACAGTATGACAGCCAAAAATCAACATGGTAACAGCCAAACACCAAGAAGACGACGGCTAAAAACTAAAAAACATGGTGACGACTAAAAACTGAGATGACGACAGCCAACAACCAAGATGGTGACGGCTAAAACCAACATGGTGACATCAAAAAACGAAGGCAATGACGGTTAAAAACTAAGACGACGAAAAATAATGCAGTATAATTCATCTATCCACAAAATCAATCTGTATGTAATCCATGACGTATAAAGAGCAACAGACTCCATGAAGGCAGGTCAAGGTGGATGGGTGACCGGCGTTCTCGTAGGAGACCAGAAGTTAACGATTTATTTCACATAACTTCTGTACTTTAGTGACGCCACTTCCAAGGTTATTTTAACCCAAACCACCATCTTTTCCTGAAGCTAAATCAATACTTTTTGCTCCTAATCACCCCGCGTATTGGTGTGTGTTAGATGGACAGCTCATCTGATTTCTACAACAGGAGCAGGAGTGGACTGAAGTGACTCTGGACGTAGTGATGAACTTCCTGTATCTCGTCTGCCAACCAGATGCAGACAGTTTTAGAGACGAGCGTACTTCCCTCAGCTGAACCTGACTCATTTCCTCCGCAGCCAAATGGAAAATATCAAACATGAATCGAGTCCACCATCATTTTATTCAGGTTTTATTTCAGGCCTTATTCTGCCTCTGATCCACAGTGACTCACTGAGGTTGATGCTTTATAGGCTCATGAGCATCTCAGCAGATGAGTCAGTAGAAATGTTTAAAGTCTTAATGGTCCATAGTGATGGTTTGGCACAATGTGTTATCAACATTAACGAGTGATTTCCTTCCTTCCTCCCAGGCAGAAAACTATGTTTGAGGCCAGTTAATGCAGTTGTGAGTATTCTGATCTGGTCCTCTCCATCATGACTGACCTCCTGTTTGACTGCTGAACCACTTTTAGATTCTTTTATTTTATGCACAAATTGAAAATGTGAATAATAAAATGACATGCATTAAAATCAAGCCTTGTCATGTGTACACCACGGAGTCTCTGCTGACTGCAATGTAAACACATCTCCATTAAAACGCTTTGCTAAGAGCTAGTGATCTGACTGCTGTCTGAAGGGTTGATTACGGTGACAACGGTGGAAGTTTCTCCAGCAGTGAGCTGCCTGTTTGTGCTTGTAAAATACCTGGTTTAGATACAGCTGTCAGCGCTGAGTCTGAGCTTCCTTTCATAATGTCACCGTGAGCTGTTTTATATTTGCAGATGAGGAATTAAAGAGTCACTCCTGACTCTTTAATTCCTCCGGTTCATTTGTTGTTTTGTTGTGAAGGACGTGAAGGCAGCAGACGAGTCAGTGAGTCAGTCCATCATCTGCAGCTCTGAGGAGGGAAGTTCAGGCTTCTCCATAACCACTCAGTTCATATCTATTCTCAGTCATTACGCAAACTTCTTCATTCAATATCCTTTAAATATCAAGAAGAGTCTGCTCGGCTGTGGTCAGACTGCTGACGCCTGTTTTTGTTAAATCGGAGCTCTGATGGACGTTGGGGTGTTTCCAGAAAAGTCACTTTTCACCTCTTCTCATCCACATTCAACATCATATTGCTCTCTTAATAATGTTGTAAACAGTATATACTGATACTGAAGCATAAAACAGGTGTTGATGGTCTTGGAGTCACCTCTGCTGGGACGGATCCACGTTTCCCGCCTAGCGTTTGAACCACTGGAGGAGCTGGAGGGGGGCGTCTCTGTTTGGATGTCCTTCACAACAGCTGCAGCAGCTGAGGATGCTGGAAGGCCCCGTCTCCTCTCGATAGCTCGTAGCCCAGCTGCAGGAAAACCCTCCTCCGACTCCGTTTTCAGTTCCGTTCCAGTCCTTGTTTATTTCATTACATATTACAGTGGCACTGAATTATACTACAAGGGGCCAACGGGCAGTCAGCTGTATGTGGCTGTGTATGTGTCCTTCATGGTAACCTTCCTTTTGCTGCCCATATTTTCTTTACTGTGTTTGGCCAGTTTGCACCCACTAAATGACATCTAGATTTTATTTGCCTCCACCCCTCACCTCCCCTCACCCTCACACCGCTCACCCCAGCCTGTATTTGGGACATGTATGTAATCCACATAGTTATGAACCAGGAAGTATAAATCTAGCAGTTTTAACTGTCTTACTATTAGTCTGATTATATGTTTAACATCTTGGTATTTGTCTAATGTTATAGTTTCTAAAATGTGCCACACAGCTGACAGTAGACTTGTCCTTGTCTGTGATTGGTCAGATGCTGTTAACCCCGCCCCCTTTCAAGTGAACATGCTCATATCCAGATGGAGGTTGATTTACTGAGCTGTTTAGCAGTTTGTTAGCGTTAGTTAAACCAGATAACTAGAAGATGACCCAGGTATAATGATCTGTCCATATGAGCCATAGTTCAGGCCTCAAGTAGTTCTGTTGTTTTTATTATTTCAATTTACGACGTTAAAACGTCGACGTTTAAAACTATTTATAACTGTTTAAAACTGTTTCAAACTATTTAAAATTATTTCTAAATGTTTAAAACTGTGACTGTAACCTGGGAGAAAGTACGTTTCGTCCAAACTGTACCTAAGAATGTAGTTTAGCTTGATGGGAACGTCATTTTGTAGGCGACAGGGTCATTAATTGTGTTCACTTACTCACTTATTTTCACTTATTTGTGGTAACTGAAGTCCAGGTGTGTGTGGAGGTGGACAGGTGGGTTATGAACATCTATGTTGTGTGTTCACCTGAATTTTACATCATGGATCTCTGCGTCGTCATGCTCGTGGATGCATGTATGCATGCTCACTGACCCTCCACACATCTATGACTGAGTGTGTGTTTAAAGTTGGACCTCCCCTTTAAATCCCTCCAGCTGAAAAGCTCTCAGCGTTTCTTTTTCTCTCCACACACATCGCTCCACGTGCCGTGTGGACGCCACGTCAGCTGTGTCAGCCTGACTCGGTGTTTAAAGCTGCCTCCAGCAGCAGGGAGCAGTCAGAGTCCACATTTCATCATCAGACTCTGATCTGGATGCAGATGAGAGTTTAATATCTCAGAGTCTCCTCAGCTCTGGTTCACTGTGTCTCAGTTTACAGCCTCTGTGGTCTCATGCAGCAAATACCTCAGAATCAAATAAAAACACTATTAAACTACTGAGATGATGCAGCGTGGTGTAGCGGAGATCCTTCGACAGAAACCGAGCCTGCATGTTGACTTCAGAAGAAGTTTAGGGATGTCAACTGATATTTAATTACACATGTACCACACATTTTCTGTTCTAAATGTCCTTTAAAGGGAGATCAGTCCAATATTTAATCCTCTGATCAACATGATAGTGGACAAATATGCTGCAACACTAATCAATGGCAGATATTGACCAGAAACCCTCCCAGGTTCTGACTTTAGCATCAACAATCTGCTCCAATCAGAACATGACAAACTGCAGCCCAACAGGCAACAACAGCTGTCAGTGTGTCAGAGTGCTGACTTGACTAGGACTTGATCCAGACTGACTGGGACTATCAGAAAGTGGGCATGTCTGTAAATGGGAGACTGGTGGGGACCCAGAGAACCCATTTACATCCACACATCTGGAGGTCAGAGGTCAAGTCTGGAGCCTCATTTAACCTCCTTCACTACCAGCTAGTCTGACCTGGTTGGTACCGATGGATCCATCAGGTTCTCTAGTTTCAGATGACACCAGGTGTAGTAGTAGTAGTAGTAGTAGTAGTAGTAGTAGTAGTCTGACCTGGTTGGTACTGATGGATCCATCAGGTTCTCTAGTTTCAGATGAGACCAGGATGTAGTAGTAGTAGTAGTAGTAGTAGTAGTAATGTAGTAGTAGTAGTAATAGTAGCAGTAGTAGTTGGATGGGACCATAGCACTATATATATATATATATATATATATATATATATATATAAATAAAAAAAAAAAAAAAAAAAAAACAGTATATTGTGCTATGTGTGTAAAGATTATTATCTTTAAATATGTAAAGCTGTTATATTGGCAGCATCTAGACATGGAGTTGAGCTGTGATGAAAATCTCTTTAATGTAACATGTGAAAGGTGAAGGGGTGATGTGGATGCATAGATATGTTATAGATATGTTATGTGGATGATATCCAGAGAGCAGAGTCGGGTGTTAAACCTGTGATGAACCCTGACCGATGTCTTTTATATATATTTTGGTCTCCAGAGCGGCGAGCTGCAGCCAACACATTCCTGCCTGAAATAGAGCCAGTGCAGGATTTCAGCGACCTGACCCGCTCGGCTGCATTACACCGATTGCGTCCTCGGTGATGACATAGTAGCACATTTATTCTCAGTGGGGCCGCGCGCTCCGAGCGAGGCACGCCACGGCGGTATGCGAATGGGCGGGGCCGGCTGCTGCGCGCCGGCCAATCGGCAGCATTGGCGCCATCTCTGCTGAAACACATGGTCAGGAGTGACGGAGTGAAGCCTGGATCCCTGTGACTTTAAGACTTTTACAGCTGGAGTTAAATGTAAATCCTCCACATCTGAAAGCGCTGCATGCTTTTGGCTTCGAGGGCAGCAATAAACCCTTTAATGTATAAACGTCATGCTGAAAGATGTTTTTTATTTGTTGGGAAAAGAGTAATCCCATCTTTCTTCAACACATCTCCACAGTGGATATGATGTACAGCAGGCTGAACTTAAACCTGACGAATACAGACTGACTCTGCAGGTTTGGTGTCATTCTCCCGCCAACCAGATGTCCAGAGAGTACCGCTGCTGCTTTTGATTCCCAGAGGATCAACCAGTGAACCTGAAAGAGGAGGAGGGTGGAGGAGGGTGGAGGAGGGTGGCGGAGGGTGGCGGAGGGTCGTCGGGTTCTTGGGTGCAGTCCCAGTCATAGTGTGTGTGTGTGTGTGTGTGTGTGTGTGTGTGTGTGGCAGCATTAGGTTGCCAAATATGGTGTGAGGAGGCGAGCATCCAGACACCAATGTTCCCTTCAAACTGAGTGTGTGCTGCTGTTCTTGTTCTTTATCGGTATCAGCTGATCGTTGGTCTATGTTTACATGTACAAGATATTCTGGTTCATCCATCCATCTTCAACCACTTACCCCCATTCGGGGTCTCCAGTCCATCACATAGAGACAGACAACGTTTCACACTCACATTCACACCTACAGGACATTTAGAGTCATCAGTTAACCTGCATGTCTTTGGACAGTGGGAGGAACCCGGAGCACCCGGAGAAAACCCACACTAACACGGGGAGAACATGTAAACTCCACACAGAAGAGTCCCAAACATTTTATTCTGAAAAAGGCAATACTCTTACTAAGCATGTTGAATGAAAATTAATATTAAAATTATGTAAATTTTCCCATTTAGTTAAATGTTAAATGTTCCTCCCCTAACCAGTCAGTCCTGTACGGTTCATAGACTCCTGTATATAATGTCATTTCATTAATAATCTGCTGTTTGGAGGATTTTCAGTAGAATCAATGCTGTAAAATAAATACCCAGCATGTTTCCTATAGTGATTAAAGAGAGGTTACGTCTCACAGTATTTGTTTGGTCCCCGGCAATAATTTAGGTTTTTCATGTGACCCCCCAGGATCAATAACTGCCCCCCTGATCTAGTTGGTTTGTGTTCTACACACAGAGCTGACTGTAAGTCAGCTGAGACACATACTGGGAACCTGAATAATATCAGCAAATCACACGTCTTATTCTGAAATAATCTATTCAGCATATCCAAACTAGAGCTGTCCAAAAGAACGCCAAAGCAGCCGACCTTTAGGTTGTGGTGAGCTGAGTTTACAGGTATCATATGAAACTAGAAAACCTGAATCCATCAGCACCAGCCTTCATACTACCAAGGAGGCTAAATAATGCTCCAAAATGTTGAGGGAAAACTGTCATGTCCATGTTCAAAGGGGTCCGTTGACCTCTGACCTCCAGATGTGTGGATGTAAATGGGTTCTCTGGGTCCCCACCAGTCTCCCCTTTACAGACATGCCCACTTTCTGATAGTCCCAGTCAGTCTGGATCAAGTCCTAGTCAAGTCAGCACTCTGACACACTGACAGCTGTTGTTGTCTGTTGGGCTGCAGTTTGTCATGTTCTGATTGGAGCAGATTGTTGATGCTAAAGTCAGAACCTGGGAGGGTTTCTGGACAATATCTGTCATTGATTAGTGTTGTTATTGATTTACAATAATAAATATATACATACATTTACATAAAGCAGCATATTTGTCCACTGACATGTTGATAAGAGGACTAAATACTGGACTGATCTCCATTGTTGTATTCAGAATAATTGAGGAATATTAGTGTGCATGTAAATGCAGTCGGTGACATGAACTCTGATTTGAGTTGAAAGCAGAGATGAACTGAATTGATGAATGAATTTACCAGTAATTCATGGATATTGTGATCACATGAGGTGCTGCTCGCTGTAATTTCTCGTCTTGTTCATACGGGACATTAAACCATCAATTCCTAACCTTCGAGTATAGGTGATGGAAGACAAAATGTTTATTTAGTGCAAAAGTCTATTCAAAAGTTGAGCTGAAGCTTTAGTGAAGTACGAGGCTACAGCGGGACATCATCAGGACTCTTTGAACAGAACAATCTACTCAAATGCTCAAATGTATAAATATTTATAATAATAAATATAAAGCAGTTTATTTCTGCCTCTTTCTCTCTTTCCTCTTGTAGTCCTAAAAATAAAGTCCTCTGGTTACACCACTCCACCACACTAACCCTGATCTCCTGCCCTGTTTCCACTCCTCCTCCTCCTCCTCCTCCTGGTTCGTTCTTGAAGTTCCTAGAATCCTCCACAGTTCCAGTTTCAGGGAACGCCGAGAACGTCGACAGCCTGCGAGCTCCAAAAACTGAGGTTGGCCTCAGACGTCTTGGTCATGTAGTTCACATGTGAGACAGTTTGCTGCTGAACACTGTCGGTCAATGTGTCTGATTGGTTCCCTGCCGTCGTATTAACTGACCTCTCTGTTTCTACAGTAGGTCTATATCCAATTAAATCTACATTTACTTCAGAAAAGTTCATCTTAGATATGTGATCATGGCATCCTTCCAGTGATTTAAAGCTGCAGTATTTTTATACTCACTACAGATCAAATGACGGATGACTCATGGTGACGAACTGCCACTGCTGCAGGTCCTCTCAGCTCTGCAGAGCCTTTTTCAATCTTTTAGCTGCTTTTGGTTTAACAGAAGGTTTAATTTCTGTTCCATTTGTTTCAGGCAGCAGCTGATTTCAGCCAACATACGCTGATAAAAACATGTCCAGCACAAAACAGCTGACAGATACTGTTAGACTAGCTGGTGAGGACAGCGGGACGTCCATCAGCTGAACAGACAGATATTTCTCTCAGGAGTTGCTGGACACCACACCAGAGAGGAAGGGTGACCATTAACGTGCCTCCAAATGAAAAATGCTGCCCCATGTCTGCTGCATGGATGTGTAAATAAGCAATTAGCTGTATAAGCTGTATAACACCTCTTCCTAACATACAGCGACCAAGCAAACTTCACATAAATAGCCAGGGAGAGTGTTTTTTGCACACAAGCGACCCATTTCGGTTCGGTTCAGACATCTTCACTGGGAAAGACTGAAGTTCCCTCACACATCTCATCGCATCCAGTTAGGAAGCGATGTAAGGGTGATAATATGTCAGCGTTGTATTTACAACTTGTTGTGCTGTTGACAAGTGGCAAAGTAATCAGTTATTAATGCTTTGAGTAATCCTCAACAAGGGAACAACTTCATGAACAAAGTCCTGACTGCAGCAGAAACCGTTATGTTTTCAGTATGGAAACAGGACCGTTTTTAGTTTTTATGTCCAGTAGATATATGAATTTCTCAGACTCATCTGCTCAACATGTACTGTGGAGCTACAATATGTATTTTCTTATACAGTCCCATTCAATTCAACGTAGCAGGATGGTCAGAGGCGTCCATTTTTATGTGCACCGTTGCCATGGCAACCGCTGTAGCTAACTTTCATATAAATTAAACCAACTTACAGACCCACTGAGGTGAGGTTTTGCGACAACTACTAGGAAGTGAAGTATTAATGGAGGAAATGAGCAACATTTAACCACTTAGGTCCGGCGTGAAGGTTCGGCGTGTGTAGCGGTGATGTTGCAGGTTGCAACCAACTGAAGCGTCTCCTGTGTTGCAGAGCTACGGTGGCAAAAACGTCAATGTCCTCTCTGGTGGGGTCAGTTGCCGTAAGAGTAGCGTCGGCCATCTGGAGCGCAGCCAGTGACGAGAGCGTACGTGGAAGTGAGTGGTGACGCACGGACGAACGTTATCCACTTCGGCTCAAGCAGGAAGTTTACAGAGTTTGATTTGTCCGTTCTGGGCTACTGTAGAAACATGGCAGTGCAACACAGCAGACTCGAAGAGGACCCCCCCCCCCCCCCCCGACGTTGATATCAATGGCTCTTTCTAAGGTAAAGAAAATATATACTTATTAATAGTGTATTCCATTAATGCCAATAACTGCTAAATAAATAAATAATAAATAAATAATAAATGCTTGATCCACACACTCGTTGCTATCACCAGATGAGTCACAACTTTGTTCGGCTCATTTTCTGTAACCAGTGTGGCATGAACTCATCACCAGTCAGTCATGGTGTATTAAATACACATCTGGACTGATGCAGATGTGAGACAGTTGAAATGAGTGTAAACAGGGCCAGAAACACTGAATGTCAAAATAACTGTTTACAAGAAAAATCTACAAGATACCTTTAAGAAATGTGTTACGTAAAGAACAATTATTTTTGATTATTAAATGAAACGTGCACTACTCTTTAAACGCTGATGTCTTTCCAAACCAGAGGATTCACTCTTCCCTACTAGGCTAACGTGAAGTATTACATTGAGTTAAACAATGAATGGATCCTGAAACATGATGTTCCCACACGAGATGTGCCAGGAAACGTGACATTAAAACGTCCTGGAGCTCTTTCCCTAAATAATATAATAACCAACCGGAAAAACAGGCATGTGATGAGAACAGGGAAAATGTCTCCACAGTCACACAAAGGAGCATCTGTGGCCTTGTGTTCAGAGGCCTGCAGGGATTCACTCCTGCTCAATAGGACAGTGTGTTTTGTTTAAGTCTGTGTACAGTATTGGCTGAGTGACAATAGGAGCAGTGTAGCTGAAGGACTGGACCATAACTGGGGCAGACTGGTGGCTCAGCAGGCGGAAGTGACTCGCTCTGAGCCGGCGGCGGATCGACGCTCACTGTTGGCTTCTGTCCTTCTCTGGCCTTCACACCAAATCAGGCGGTGTGGTTAAAACACCATTCATTTCAATGTGGGCAGGTCCTTCAGGGGAACACAGAGGAAAAAAAAAATACACCGACCTGCAGTGAAAAGTTGAAACAGGATTAAGTTTTGGAAAAACGCAGTCTCCACATCCCCTGCTGTTAAACCCCACCCCCTGCGGTTAGTGCCCGCCCCCTGCTGTTAAACCCCACCCCCTGCGGTTAGTGCCCGCCCCCTGCTGTTAAACCCCACCCCCTGTGGTCAGTACCCGCCCCCTGCTGTTAAACCCCACCCCCTGCGGTTAGTGCCCGCCCCCTGCTGTTAAACCCCACCCCCTGTGGTCAGTACCCGCCCCCTGCTGTTAAACCCCACCCCCTGCGGTTAGTGCCCGCCCCCTGCTGTTAAACCCCACCCCCTGCGGTTAGTGCCCGCCTCCTGCTGATAGTCTCCGCCCCCTGCTGCTACAGCCTGATCTGGTTTGCTTTCCTGGTCTACTTCCCAGGCGAGGAGCAGCTCATCTCCAACCAGCCTGTTCATTCCCATGTAGAGACGAGTAGTTTAGCGTCACCGACCTGCATGTCTTTGGACCGTGGGAGGAAATGAGAGCACCCTCCTTAAGGTCCAAAACCATCACCCCCTTATTCATTTCAATGAGACCACCCTGACAAACAGCTCAACCTGGTTAGTCAGTCAAATATAGACACACTAACACACTAATATCTCACCATCCTTTAAATGATTGTCGCTGTGATGAATGTCCATAGCTGTGAAATCCTGTTTAATAGTTATGAACTGGAGCATACTGTTACTGCACCTTTAGGATCTCTATCTCTCTATCTCTACTCAAACCGTCCCTCCTGTTTCATCTCTACTGTGCTGTACCTGAAGCTCTCCTCAGTCTGAACGCCTGGTATAGTCTAATCTGACAAAACTGTTGCACGTGGCACAAAACTGTTATGGCTCCAAAATAAATATTTCGTATAGCGATCAGAGAAAAGTGAAGACCTTATGAGAGCGATGCAGCAGGATGTGGAAGACGTGTTTGTTTGAGGGAAAACGCTGCAGATTGTTCCTGTAAACCACTATTCACACCAGCAGTGTCTTTTCTCAAAGACAGCAACATGTGACCTGCTGTCTGCATGCAAGTCCTCAACACTTGCGACATGCAGAGTCCAGAACGTCCTCTACTTACTATTATTAAGCAGAAAGAGGAAGAGATGAACAGAGAGCGGGGCAGTAGTAGCGGTGATGGAGGCCTCTTCCTCTTCCTCCCTTTCCAGTTACAAGAACGAGCAGATTTCTGTCAGACTGAATGGAGAAGTGGGCTGTCTCAGCACGTCTCATCATTCATGCTTTTTTTTATTCATTCAACAAATGTGTACATGAAAGTCGAAGCTAACAGACTTTTAATCTAGTGTCATGTTTGTTTTTCAGTAAAACATCTCAATAATTATTGAATGTACTGGCATGATATTTGGTGCACAGCAGGGGGCGACTCCTCTGGTTCTATAGAAGTCTATGAGAAAATGAGCCTCCTCCTTCAGATCATGACAACATCTCTGTCACTGGATTCAGCTCCGAACCAGCTAAATAACTAACTGTCCATTAACTGGTGCAGTCAATCTTCCATTGCCTGTTTCACTTTGACATTACAGCAATCTGCTCTTTTACCCCTCTGCAACAGCAATATTTATAGGTTCATGTTCAGCAGAAGCAATGCAGCTGAGATCTCACTGATGTGTATAAAAAGCCTTTTAGTGAAATTAACCGAGTCTGTGCATCTTCCTGCAGCTCTTTAACATCACGATGTCCGAAGGTCCTGAGGGCGTAGACGTTTCCTTATCAGCTATATATGCTCAGACGCTGTAATTTAATGACAATCCCTCTCTTTATTATAAATATATACATAGAGAGAGAGGAAAAAGTCTGTGAACCCTTTGACATTACTTGGATTTCTGCATAAATTGGTCATAAAATATGTTCACACAACAATAGACAAACACAGTCTGCTTTAACTAATACCACACAAAAAAATTATGTTTTTATGTTTTTACTGACCACAACATGTAAACATTCACAGTACAGGCTGGAAAAAGTACTACAGCTTCAGTGTCTGTATCTGCAGAAAATGTCAACACTTCCTGCTTTCTTTTCAAAATATTCCTTCATATTTAACAGAAGGCTTTTATTCTGAAATATGTACAAGACAGTGTTGCAGAACATGCAGTGACTTTCAAGGCTCCATGAATGAATAAAGTACGATTTTAATTGTGGATTATTACTATCATTTACAAATTACCACACGTTTCTTGTACTTTTTCCTGTCTGACATAAAACTAAATGACATTTATAATTAAATTAAATGGACATTATGAAGGCAAACTCTATGTAGAAAGAAACGCAGCCAGTGTGGACGCCACATGCATGAGATAATCAGCAGTTCGGCGAGGCAGCCGTCACACGGGCAGTGTGAAAAAAAAGGGTAAGAAAACGGTCAAATAAACACAGGACTTTCACTCAGGAGACTGCTGTTCATGTCTCGCATGAACTCACAAGTCAGAGCTGATTTATTTGTCACGTAACTTCTGTACTTCAGTTGCAGTACTTAGTAGTTTTGTTGCCTAACCTAACCAAGTGGATGTACATGTAATGACTTGTGAGCATCTCTTTCTGTGTCCTTACCTCTCACACTTTCAGGTGATGTGTTCAAGTAGATTATTAGATCTATGTGATGCCGGGGCCGAGCTACTGATTGTTACCGACACATCGAGGGACTGACAGCTGATTACACGTTGCCCAGCAACAGTGAGACTGCCAAAAATGCATCAGTGTGATGGGAATCAGAGCTGCGTGGAGGCTTTGTGTTCGTTTTCATCCAGACTGGCCGTCCCATGAGGCCGCAACCATGGCTGCCATCTTGGTTACTATGGTTACAGGTGAAGCTGAGAGAACAGACCATATGCTGTATATATATTGACTTCTGGATTGTACGTCAATGTGGGCGCCATATTGTTCCCAAGATACACAGCTCAGTGGGGGTAATGCAATCTACATACACATATACTGGTTTCACATTTTTGCCTGTAACCTCAGAATGAAAGGTGTGTATGCAGGTTCTGAAAACACCAGTTTCCGTCCGGAGTCTCTACGACCTTCTGTTCCCATAGGGGTATAAACTGCAATATCTTGGGAGGGAAAAGTCATAGAGACTCGCAGTAAAGACCAGCGTTCTCAGCGCCCCTGAAAACCCCCTAGTAGAACCTACCTTTCCTGTTACCCTAACCCCGAGGCTAACCCTAACCCCGAGGCTAACCCTAACCCTGAGGCTAACCTTAACCCCGAGGCTAACCTTAACCCCGAGGCTAACCCTAACCCAGAGGCTAACCCTAACCCCGAGGCTAACCTTAACCCCGAGGCTAACCTTAACCCCGAGGCTAACCTTAACCCCGAGGCTAGCCCTAACCCCGAGGCTAACCCTAACCCCGAGGCTAACCTTAACCCCGAGGCTAACCCTAACCCCGAGGCTAACCTTAACCCCGAGGCTAACCCTAACCCCGAGGCTAACCTTAACCCCGAGGCTAACCCTAACCCCGAGGCTAACCCTAACCCCGAGGCTAACCTTAACCCCGAGGCTAACCCTAACCCCGAGGTTAACCCTAACCCCGAGGCTAACCCTAACCCCGAGGCTAACCTTAACCCCGAGGCTAACCCTAATCCCGAGGCTAACCTTAACCCCGAGGCTAACCCTAACCCCGAGGCTAACCTTAACCCCGAGGCTAGTCCTAACCCCGAGGCTAACCTTAACCCCGAGGCTAACCCTAACCCAGAGGCTAACCCTAACCCCGAGGCTAACCCTAACCCCGAGGCTAACCTTAACCCAGAGGCTAACCCTAATCCCGAGGTTAACCTTAACCCCGAGGCTAACCCTAACCCCGAGGCTAACCTTAACCCCGAGGCTAACCCTAACCCCGAGGCTAACCTTAACCCCGAGGCTAGCCCTAACCCCGAGGCTAACCTTAACCCCGAGGCTAACCTTAACCCCGAGGCTAACCTTAACCCGAGATACACAATTCAATAGGGGGTAAAAAATGCATTAACTCAGGAGTGAAAGCTCCTACAGACTCGCGGTTAAAACCAAATGGACCGGCAACTCTCAAAACCCCCGAGGGGGGTTTGAGAGGTTGCTGCAGTCCCCGTTGTCAGCAGAACATGGCAGTCTTGGTCCTGAGTCCCTAGGACCTTCTGTATCACTGAAACAAGCTGAAGCATCCAGTGCAGTCTCTATATATGTGTACTGTATATGTCTATGGAGACTGTGTTTACCTGCTCAAACAGGTCATTCGATAGTCACATGTCATACAAGGCTCATTCACAGGTGTGTGTGTGTGTGTGTGTGTGTGTGTGTGTGTGTGTGTGTGTGTGTGTTCATGTTGAGGGTGTTTCTGAGGAAAAACCACAACGATTCTCCACTTAAACTGAAGTCATGTTTCAGTAAGTGTGATGTCGTGTGTGTGTGTGTGTGTGTGTGTTCAGATGCTGTGATGTGCTGCACTCTTCAGCCAGCTTTCTTATCAATGAGGACAGCAGCTTGTTGCTTCTGATAGCTCTCTGAGGATGAACAGAGTGCTTCTGTTTTCCTCTGATTGTCAGTCAGGATTCATTTATCTGTCCTGACACAGCAGGCAACTGATTACACACAGACATACGCAACAGATTTCCTCCCTGCTGAAACACAACGGTAACACACACAGCAGCAGGACGTTACAGATGTCTGATTATAACAGTAACAAAACAACAGCTGTACATTATCTCCTCAAACAACCACCTACTGATATATCAGTTACAACTTCTATAAACTAAAAACGAACAAACGTGTTGGCTTAGGACAGAAAACCAGGCCAATCAATTCAAAAGTTTTATTATTACTGATTATTATTATTAGTGCATGTTGACAGAAAAGAATGTGTACATGTATAGTACGTAGACAGATGTTGTTCCAAAACAATTAAAATTAAATTGATTCATGGTATATTGTGCACTATGTACGTATGATCTACATCCATATACTTATGTGCATGTATGCAAACACTTTACGCACACGATTAAACTACTTAATCACAATTAATAACATTTCATTCATTCACTCACTCACATATCTGGAGGTCAGAGGTCAAGGGACCCCTCTGAAGATGGACATGGATCCATCAGGTTCTCTAGTGTCAGATGAGACCAGGATGTAGTAGTAGTAGTAGTAGTAGTAGTAGTAGTAGTGCTAGTAGTAGTGCTAGTAGTAGTAGCAGTAGTAGTAGTAGTGGGGTGTGTCTGTTGTCTGTTCTTCTCTTGTGTGGTGGTGTGTGTTTGTGTGTTGTGTGTGGGTGTGTGTGGTTGTGTGTGTGTGTGTGTGTGTGTGTGTGTGGTGTGGTGTGTGTGTCCCTGTTGGTATGATTCTTCTCTGTTTCGATGAGGTATTGTGTGTAGTAGTAGTAGTAGTAGTAGTAGTAGTAGTAGTAGTAGTAGTAGTAGTAGCTGACCTGGTTGGTACCGATGGATCCATCAGGTTCTCTGGTTTCAGATGAGACCAGGATGTAGTAGTAGTAGTAGTAGTAGTAGTACTAGTAGTAGTCTGACCTGGTTGGTACTGATGGATCCATCAGGTTCTCTAGTTTCAGATGAGACCAGGATGTAGTAGTAGTAGTAGTAGTCTGACTTGATTGGTACCAATGGATCCATCAGGTTCTCTAGTGTCAGATGAGACCAGGATGTAGTAGTAGTAGTAGTAGTAGTAGTAGTAGTAGTAGTAGCTGACCTGGTTGGTACCTATGGATCCATCAGGTTCTCTAGTGTCAGATGAGACCAGGATGTAGTAGTAGTAGTAGTAGTAGTACTACTAGTAGTAGTCTGACCTGGTTGGTACTGATGGATCCATCAGGTTCTCTAGTTTATCTTTCACAACTAGATGCCTAACCCTAACCTAAACCTGATTCTAACCTCCACCTTAAAACCAAGTTTGAACCCTCAATCAGGACTTTGACGGTCTGTCTGAAGGTGAGGACCAGCTAAAATCTCCTCACTTTCCAAAGATGTCCTCACTCTGAAGGTCTAAAACTCAACCTGGTCCTCACAAAGATAGCTAGATACAAGGACACACACACACACACACACACACACAGCCCTGGAGAAAGTGCAACAGGATGCACTTTTACATGTTCCTGGCAAAGCTGTGGTTACTCCCTTTGATGACGACCACCAAGCACGCTGAACCACACACACACACACACACACACACACACACACACACACACACACACACACACACACCACATGAAGGCTGTTTTCCCAGCAGGAATGCTCGTCTCTCTCCAGCAGCTGAGTGAGGTCAGGCGGACGCTCACTTTCATTAACATCCTTGAAGGAAAAACTCCACCCAGAACCACTTGAACCCGTTAAAACCAGCCGCTGGTGGGCGGCCTCATATTTTTTGGCTCTGTTTGTTGTTTTTGTTGTATTGTTCTTTTTCCTGGATGTATATTTCCAGCATGTTGGCCTGACACAAGAGCAACTTTATAAAGGTTTCATGAGTTGTTTTTTAAAACACAGTATTGCTGGATTTTTTTTTTTTTTTTGTACATTTATACAGATCAAAAGCGCCACACGAATTTCTTTTGTTGCAAATTTAGATCAAAAAGCTGCAGAAAGAAACTACACACTGATGTAAAAAGTCTGAATTCATGCTCTATCAGGTCTGTTCAGGCCGTTCACTGAGCAGATCTACACAAAACTAAATGATACGGTAAAATATCTTCTATTTAACATTTCACTGCTTGACAGATGATGACATTTATAGGCAGTGCCACGGGACATGTGCACAAGCAAACATTCTCTCATGTGTTCAGATGAAGATGTGTCTGTTCAGAGCATATCGTACGCCACTGTACTGGATACAGCCCAGTTGTGGTCAAACTAAAAACGCAAGCTTACACAGACTTCAGGGCGCATTTAATGATGCAATGAGAATAGCTGTGTACAGTAAGGACGGGACACTGCTGGCCTCAGCTGAGGAGGTAATCGGGCGGTGGAAGGAGCGCTGAAATGAACTCCTGAAGCCCACTAATACTCCCTCTGTGGTAGAGGCAGAGCTGGAAGCTGATGGGGATCATCGTCAGTTTTCCTGGTGGAAATCACTGAGGTAGTCAAACAACTCCACAAGGCAACGTGAATGCACAAACTTAGAGGAAGTAGGGGTGGATTGAAATTGGGCCAAAATTACATAAAATGTGTTTTCACTTTGGTTTGTAGTTTCTTTTCTACGGGTCAAATCATAATTGAAGCTATAGCTCTGATGTGTGTGAGGTCTTTGTCCTCTCTGGAGCTGCTTCGGACAGTCGAGCTCAGTACATACAGTCAGCATCGTGACTGAAGTGTCTCTGTTTTCTTTGTTGTTCAGCCATGATGCCAACGGCCATGTCTTCGTCTTTGGTTTCTTGGAAGCAACCGGGACACATTAAACGCATCACTGCCTGTGGATGTGATGTGTGTGTGTGCGTGTGTGTGTGTGTGTGTGTGTGTGTGTGTGTGTGTGTGTGTGTGTGCATGTCTGTCATTACACAGTTTGGTGAGGTCCTGTGGTGATGCAGTGAGAGCTGTAATTTCAGAGGAATGAAGACGAGGATGAGTCAGTCTTCGTCTCTGTGACCTTGGTGACCCGCCATAACGACAGGAAACCTTTCTCACTTTTAAAAATGTCGCCCTATTTCCCCTCCGTTACTCCTGGTGAAAAAGGCGCGAACACTGTCCGATATAGATGATCTGATATAGAATCCAAAACCCCAGAAATCAGTCAGCATTTCATCACTTCCTGCTCATATGGAGGTCAATGTGTTTTTAGTTTGATGTCTGAAATCAGGTCTGTGGTTAACGCAAGCTGAGGAGATTTTAACGTTTTTGTTCTACGATATAAAATATGTCATTAAATACCCCACTTGTGAGTTTTGATGTCTTTATGTGTCTTAGAAAAGGCTAACGAGTGTCTAAATGAGATGACTAAACGTCATCCTCATCCTCATCTTCCTCCGTTACAGCCTCGTTGTTTAAACTTGTGTTCATGTGACCGTGGTGTAGTTCATTAATAGCCTTTTATTTCCACTGACTGCATTCACACAAGTGCTGTTCATTAGTGGAGATTATCTTGCTGAACAAAATGTGTAAATATCATAAACGCGTTTATTTTGTGCAATAATCCAAAACCCAGTGGAGCAATCCCATTGGCTGTTAGTGGAGGGAACCAGCGTGAACACATCCATGTGAATACGCTACGCTTAGAGCAGTGACGTGGAATAAAAAGTCAGAGAGACTGCTGATGGAGGGGGGTGGATGGGTCCAACAAACACAGGACTTTCAGCCCAGAGACTGCTGTTCAAGACCCAAAGTGTCACGTGTTTTAGCAACGTTCGGGATGTGTTTTCCGTACTTCTGTTCCGTTGCTTACATACGTATTTTATTTAGCCCTGGGCCAGACAGGCTGCCTGATGGCCGTGTGGTGGCTGCGTGATTCACACATCCGTTGTTCATACTTGCTGCGTCTCTGCAGCCTTTCTGCTGCTGCTGTTTTCATTTGAGTTTCTAGAAGCGTCGCAGCTGCGTCTCATAACCTGTTACCCCGTTAACATGGACAGCGAAATGAAAAAAAAAAAACAGGTAACACAGCCGCCACGCACTGTACTGTTTACATACTCATTCTATGCCAAACCATGACATTTTTCCTAAACTAAGTGGTTTTGTTGTCTAAACCTAACTGCGGACGTTACCGTCTAACAGCGTGAAAGTGATATCTCAGGAACACCTGAGGGAATTTCATCAAATTTGGTACAAGCATCCACTTAGACTTAGGATGAAGTACCCTAATTAGACTTTGGTGGTAAAAGGTCACTGTGAACTCACAAAACACATGAATTCATATGCTAATTATAATAATTTCACACAAATGTCTAATAGAACAAAATGAAGTGGTGATATTTTGGACAGACGTGGATGTAAACTGCAGCTTGAGGAATACAATGACCATCAAATAATTCAGATCATACGACAACAGCTGTTGTACCAAAGTCTCCTTGATAAACATTTATTATTATTATTATTATTATTATTATTATTATAAGGCTGGATGTTCGCTCAGCTCCCTGCTGTGCATGCTGACATGGTTGTTTACATCTGACACAAGTGGAAAAGACAAGTGCATTGTCCTCCTGTGGCCCTGCCTGACTTTCATATTGAATAGTGTTAATGTGATTAGTGAGGCAAATTAGTGAGCTGTTCAGTTCAGATCTTAATTATCCCACAAGAGCCCATGTGAGGATCCTGACTGTGTTTCAGTGGCTCTAATAGGTTCAGTTTTAGGGCTAGAGGGAAGCCTCAGCAACAGAAACCTGATAAATCTATCAGTACCGACCAGGTCATGAAGGAGGATAAATCTGGAGCTGGACTAAATTTTAGTGAGGAAAATCTGTCATGTCGATTTTCAAAGGGGTCCGTTGACCTTTGACCTCCAGATGTGTGGATGTAAATGGGTTCTCTGGGTCCCCACCAGTGTCCCCTTTACAGACATGCCCACTTTATGATAGTCCCAGTCAGTATAACTGTGTTATTGTCTCTTAGTCTAAATGGTGTATCTGAGTATTTCTACATACTGGGTCCCTAAACAGTCCTGAACCCCATAAACTGGGTCTCAGTGTAAAGCTGAGACTCTGGTGGATCAATGAGTCCAACTGGATTCATGTGTGATGATGTTAGTCCCCATAGGAGCCATTTCATTGATCACTGTATACAATGACCTGTGGTGACCTCTAGGATAATCACAGCCTCTACTACTGCTACTTCTACTACTACCACTACTACTACTACTACTACTACTACTACATTCTGGTAACTAGAGACCTAGAGCATTCAGAGGATGGGGTCTTTCCTAGCTACACTGACTACTACTACTACTACTACTACTACTACTACAGAGGATGGGGTCTTTCCTAGCTACACTGACTACTACTACTACTACTACTACTACTACTACTGAGGAGGGGTCTTTCCTATACTTATATACTATATACTACTACTACAGAGGATGGGGTCTTTCCTCGCTACTCTGACTATCAGGGGGTTCCTTTACACAACACTAGTGATCAACATCCAATCAATGAAAAATACAGAAACCATTTTGATCAATTCTCCAGTGGTAAAAAAAATGGTTCAATTTAGCACCAAATCTGTGGAATAAATGGTATCAACCCAAAAATTACTGCAACAGCTGATGAGACATAATAGAGCAGGAGGATGGACATCAGGTACTGATATCATACTGTTAGAAACCCTTATACAGTTTAATATATTTTAAATCATTTCTGTGTGATTTTATTCAGCTAAAAATATCCATCCTCTGTATCTGACTCCCTGGTAATGAGAATGGTCCATCAATACCGGACCAGAACCACAGTTTGGGCTCCAGTTCTGTGTGTGACTTATTCAGTAGCTGCTGCTGTCTAATTAAAGCAGACAGACAGCAGCAGCCTGTCTGTCTGCACAGAGAAACACAGCAGGATGAGGAGCGGTAATCCCACTCCCAGAATGCCTCTGAGCCGCGGGGCTTCGGCAGTGTGTCCCATTAGCATTCTGATGCCATCTAGTTCACTGGGCCAGTCAGCCGGTCAGTTAACCTTTCACCCCGTCAGTCAGCAGTTTAACCATTTAATCATGCAAAAGACTTCAATAAGGACTTAACAAGGCCATGGGATCACAGCCATCCCAGTGTTTATTATAGTGCAGGAGGTTCCCTTTTACATCAGAACTAAAACGAAGAGTCAGCTCACTGGAAACCAGTCACACCATTTTAACGAGGCTCAGCGAGTCAGCCAGGCGGGCAGTGAGTCTGCAGTCTGACAACTCGGAGTCCGTTAAGATGCTTATCTTTTCACTGTTGACAGAGAGAGACATCTGATTTCATCGCACAATTAAACCAGTCAGGAGTTCAGAGGTTAGTTACTGAGGTGGAGTTCATACTTCTGTTGATTTCACACCAAAAACAGAAGTGCAACACTGTGCACAGCAAGGCCATTATTTCCCTTCTCTTCTCTCATGGACTATGGTGAGGTGCATTACCCTGAAAAAACAGGAATGAAACTGACCTGAAATATGCCACTGTCTACAATGCAGTCCAATCCCTTAACTTAACTAAGTGTTTTACTTGCCTGTACTTAACTGCAGATGTTTGCATGGTGTACAGATGACATGCAAACAGGTTTAAATGTGTACTTATGATATGCTGAATATCTGTATAATGTTGTGGTATTTATACTGTGAGGTGTGGTGTTCCAGGCACGACCAGCTAGGAGGAGGCCTTGGGGAAGACCCAGGACTAGGTGGAGACATTACATCTCCTTCATTACACTGGCCTGGGAACGCCTCGGGATCCCCCAGTCAGAGCTGGTTAATGTGGCCCAGGAAAGGGAAGTCTGGGGTCCCTGCTGGAGCTGTTGGCCCCGAGCCCCGACCCGGATAAGAGGTTGATGATGAGTGATGAGAGAGTATTTATACTGTGGCTCAGAGGGTAGAGCAGGTCATCGGTTTGATCCCCAGCTGCTCTGGTCCTTGAGCAAGACACAGCAGGCATCGCTGTGTGAATGAGTATTTACATCAGATCCTGATGAGCAAAATTGGCACATCAGTGTATGGATGTGTGTGTGAATGCTGACATGACATGTCGGAAGACTAGAAAAGCGATGTATAAATGCAAGTCCTTGTACCATACGTTTTACCGTGAACCAAACACATCACCTAGGATAAGATAAGATAAGATAAGATCCATCCATCGTCAACCCTTTTCCCGTTAGGGGTCGCGGGGGCTGGAGCCGATCCCAGCTGGCATTGGGCGAAGGCGGGTTCACCTGGTCGCCAGTCCATCGCAGGGCACATAGAGACGCTCACATCCACACCTACGGGCAATTTAGAGTCAAACATGTCTTTGGACTGTGGGAGGATGCCGGAGTACCCGGAGAAAACTCAGGCTTACACGGGGAGAACATGCAGACTCCACACAGAAGAGTCCCAAGCCGGAATCGAACCTGTGACCCTCTTGGACTGGACTCTTGGACTCTGTGAGGCGAGAGTGCTAGCCACTGCACCACCGTGTAGCCCATAAGATAAGATAAGATAAGATAAGATAAGATAATCCTTTATTAGTCCCACACTGAGGAAATTTGCAGTGTTGCAGCAGCAAAGAGGATGGTGCAACAAGAGGCATCAGTATAAATAAATAAGTAGTAAACAACAAAGATATAACAAGTAAGCAACAAACATAAATGTAAAAGTAGACAGACGGGAATGCTGGAGAGTTTATAAAAAGCACAACTTGTGGGATATTTATGCAATAACGAAGGTGGTGATAAGCAATGTAACGTCAGTTAAAACTGACAAGCTTGTATACGCAGCTGATGAGAAAGATTCTCGCAGTGATCTGCACTGAGGATTTAACAAAAGGTAAAATCAGTAAATATAACTGTGTGGTCTGTTATGGTGGGATTCATGTGAAACAGGTTGTAAATCCCAGAAGGGACACCGCGTCTGTGAGTCACTCAGCCAGCAGAGGTTTGGTATTCAGAGCTGGAAGCAGGCCAGTCAGTCAGTCTGCCAGTCGGCCTGTAGGTGGCACATTAACCCACTTATTCACTATCACATGTCCTCTGTGTGCAAACCGGTCCGTTCTGCTGCGCTGCTGCGACCCGCCCTCCATCAGCTGCTCCACACATCCTCCAAATGTGGACCAGCCCGCTTCTTCAACAGGCACAGTGTTTTATTGTCTTTATGGGACTATGCTGCATGTTCCCCTCTGCAGAAATGGTTTCCATGAGGCAGCTGGACTCCAGCAGGGCTGTGATTATCCCGACAAGTGCAGACAGGGTCTGCAAACGTGATGGAGCTGTTTACTCCCATGCAAGGTGACACACTGGGCTGTAACTGAGTGTGTGTGTGTGTGTGTGTGTGTGTGTGTGTGTGTGTGTGTGTGTGTGTGTGTGTGTGTGTGTGTGTGTGTGTGTTAATTACCAGATGACCACCATTGCAAATATCACATTAATAGGCGTGTGCATGTATTAACGGATGGAGGTGGATGTACTGGATGTGGTCTCTACGGAGGCTGTGAGCTCCTGTTACCGGATCTCTTGGAACTTGCTGAGAACTCACGTGAACCGACGCAGACTCGCTCTCTGATTGGCCAGACGCGTCCGCGGTCCGCACGTGTACCGGAGACTCCTTGTCAGTTATGTAACTTGGAGCGCACGAGAGGAGCTCCATAGGGAGGCGGAGGAGGAGGAGGAGGAGAAGGAGGAGAGGAGGAGGAGGAGGAGGAGGAGAGGAGGAGAGGAGGACGAGGAGGAGGAGGAGGCGGAGGAGAGGAGGAGGAGGAGGCGGAGGAGAAGGAGAAGGAGGAGAGGAGGACGAGGAGGAGGAGGAGGCGGAGGAGAGGAGGAGGAGGAGGAGAAGGAGGAGGAGAGGAGGAGGAGGAGGAGGCGGAGGAGAGGAGGAGGAGGAGGAGGAGGAGGAGGAGGCGGAGGAGAGGAGGAGGAGGAGGAGGCAGAGGAAGAGGAGAAGGAGGAGAGGAGGAGGAGGAGGAGAGGAGGAGGAGGAGGAGGAGGAGGCGGAGGAGAGGAGGAGGAGGAGGAGGCAGAGGAAGAGGAGAAGGAGGAGAGGAGGAGGAGGAGGAGAGGAGGAGGAGGACGCGGAGGAGGAGGAGGAGAAGGAGGAGAGGAGGAGGAGGAGGAGAGGAGGAGGAGGACGCGGAGGAGGAGGAGGAGAAGGAGGAGAGGAGGAGGAGGAGGAGGAGGAGGGAGGGCTGCGGTATCTGAGCGGGGCTGTGAGGAGTTCATTCATCCCGGTGCACGCTGTCCTTTCACCCACTTACTGTTATTTATTTATTTATTTATTTATTTATTTAGCATTTGACACTTAGTTTCAACTTTTTTATTGTTTATCAGAAAAAGTGCAAAAAAATGCATAAAAAACACAAAAATGTGCAGTTCAATCATCCCAGTAGCTCTGTGCTTTCACCCACCCACGAGTTTGTTTATTTATTTATTTATTTATTTATTTATTTATTTATTATTTATTTAGCATAGTATCTCTTTTATTTCTATGTCTATGGCAGTGGTTTGTTTTATGCTGCTTTCTGTTTCAGGTTTTATTATTTAAAGGAAAAATGTGCAAAAATGCGAAGAAAACAAAAAACAAACAAACAAAAATAAAAAAAAATGCACACACACTGTAATCACTGTAAAAATGCATTTTAACTATGATTTCACAACATTGATTAATATGTGTAGTCGCCTCTGTCTCGGTAAGTATGTTTAATGTTTATAGTAACTTACACAGTATCTTAATTCATGTTTCTACTTTGGATTATTTTTATTCTGCTGTAGTTGTAGTAGTCGGTTATATTTATAGTGGATTCCAATACGGGTCTTATTGTGTATTCTATAGATATATTTCTCTAATGTTGATATGTACATTTGATGTACTGTTCCTGTGCATTGGCTGGACAACACAATAATGTCCCAATATGGGATCAATAAAGTACATTTACAGCAGTATTAACAGTAGTAGTAACACTAGTAGTAGTAACAGTAGTAGTAGTAGCAGTAGTATTAACAGTAGTAGTAGCAGCAGTAGTATTAACAGTAGTAGTAACACTACTAGTAGTAACAGTAGTAGTAGTAGTCGTAGTAGTAACAGTAGTAGTAGCAGTAGTAGTAGCAGCAGTAGTATTAACAGTAGTAGTAACACTACTAGTAGTAACAGTAGTAGTAGTAGTCGTAGTAGTAACAGTAGTAGTAGCAGTAGTAGTAGCAGCAGTAGTATTAACAGTAGTAGTAGTAGTAGTAGTAGTAGTAGTAGTAACAGTAGTAGTAGCAGCAGTAGTAGTAGCAGTAGTATTAACAGTAGTAGTAGTAGTAGTAGTAGTTACAGTAGTAGAAGCAGTAGTAGTTGTCGTAGTAGTAGTAGCAGTAACAGTAGTAGCAGCAGTAGTAATGTAGTAGTAGTAGTAGTAGTAACAGTAGTAGTAGTAACAGTAACAGTAGTAGCAGTAACAGTAGTAGTAGTAGTAGTAGTAACAGTAGCAGTAGGAGCAGTAACAGTAGTAGCAGTAACAGTAGTAGTAACAGTAGTAGTAGTAGCAGTAACAGTAGTAGCAGTAACAGTAGTAGTAGTAGCAGTAACAGTAGTAGCAGTAACAGTAGTAGTAGTAGTAGTAGTAACAGTAGTAGTAGTAACAGTAGTAGTAGTAGTAGTAACAGTAGTAGTAGTAACAGTAACAGTAGTAGCAGTAACAGTAGTAGTAGTAGTAGTAGTAAGAGTAGCAGTAGGAGCAGTAACAGTAGTAGCAGTAACAGTAGTAGTAACAGTAGTAGTAGTAGCAGTAACAGTAGTAGCAGTAACAGTAGTAGTAGTAGTAACAGTAGTAGTAGTAGCAGTAACAGTAGTAGCAGTAACAGTAGTAGTAGTAGTAGTAGCAATAACAGCAGTAGCAGCAGTAGTAATGTAGTAGTAGTAGTAGTAGTAACAGTAGTAGTAGTAGTAGTAACAGTAGTAGCAGTAACAGTAGTAGCAGTAACAGTAGTAGTAGTAGTAGTAGTAGTGGTAGTAGTAACAGTAGTAGTAGTAGTAGTAACAGTAGTAGTAGTAGCAGTAACAGTAGTAGTAGTAGTAGTGGTAGTAGTAACAGTAGTAGTAGTAGTAGTAGTAACAGTAGTAGTAGTAGTAGTAGGACAGTAGTAGTAGTAGTAGTAGCAGTAGTAGTAGTAGTGGTAGTAGTAACAGTAGTAGTAGTAGTAGTAACAGTAGTAGTAGTAGTAGTAACAGTAGTAGTAGTAGCAGTAACAGTAGTAGTAGTAGTAGTAACAGTAGTAGTAGTAGTAGTAGTAGTGGTAGTAGTAACAGTAGTAGTAGTAGCAGTAACAGTAGTAGTAGTAGTAGTAACAGTAGTAGTAGTAGCAGTAACAGTAGTAGTAGTAGTAGTGGTAGTAGTAACAGTAGTAGTAGTAGTAGTAACAGTAGTAGTAGTAGTAGTAACAGTAGTAGTAGTAGCAGTAACAGTAGTAGTAGTAGTAGTAGCAGTAGTAGTAGTAACAGTAGTAGTAGTAGTAGTAGTAACAGTAGTAGTAGTAGTAGTAGCAGTAACAGTAGTAGTAGTAGTAGTAGCAGTAGTAGTAGTAGTGGTAGTAGTAACAGTAGTAGTAGTAGTAGTAACAGTAGTAGTAGTAGTAGTAACAGTAGTAGTAGTAGTAGTAACAGTAAGAGACAGTAGTAGTAGTAGTAGTAGAACAGTAGTAGTAGTAGTAGTAGTAGTGGTAGTAGTAACAGTAGTAGTAGTAGCAGTAACAGTAGTAGTAGTAGTAGTAACAGTAGTAGTAGTAGCAGTAACAGTAGTAGTAGTAGTAGTGGTAGTAGTAACAGTAGTAGTAGTAGTAGTAACAGTAGTAGTAGTAGTAGTAACAGTAGTAGTAGTAGCAGTAACAGTAGTAGTAGTAGTAGTAGTAGTAGCAGTAGTAGTAGTAACAGTAGTAGTAGTAGTAGTAGTAGTGGTAGTAGTAACAGTAGTAGTAGTAGTAGTAGTAGTGGTAGTAGTAACAGTAGTAGTAGTAGCAGTAACAGTAGTAGTAGTAACAGTAGTAGTAGTAGTAGTAGTAGTGGTAGTAGTAACAGTAGTAGTAGTAGTAGTAACAGTAGTAGTAGTAGTAGTAACAGTAGTAGTAGTAGCAGTAACAGTAGTAGTAGTAGTAGTAGTAGTAGTAACAGTAGTAGTAGTAGTAGTAGCAGTAACAGTAGTAGTAGTAGTAGTAACAGTAGTAGTAGTAGCAGTAACAGTAGTAGTAGTAGTAGTAGTAGTAGTAGCAGTAACAGTAGTAGTAGTGGCAGTAACAGTAGTAGTAGTAGTAGTAACAGTAGTAGTAGTAGTAGTAGCAGTAACAGTAGTAGTAGTAGTAGTAGTAGTAGGTAGTAGTAGTAGTGGCAGTAACAGTAGTAGTAGTAGTAGTAACAGTAGTAGTAGTAGTAGTAACAGTAGTAGTAGTAGTAGTAGTAGTAGTAGCAGTAACAGTAGTAGTAGTAGCAGTAACAGTAGTAGCAGTAACAGTAGTAGTAGTAGCAGTAACAGTAGTAGTAGTAGTAGTAACAGTAGTAGTAGTAGCAGTAACAGTAGTAGTAGTAGCAGTAACAGTAGTAGTAGTAGCAGTAACAGTAGTAGTAGTAGCAGTAACAGTAGTAGTAGTAGCAGTAACAGTAGTAGTAGTAGTAGTAACAGTAGTAGTAGTAGCAGTAACAGTAGTAGTAGTAGTAGTAACAGTAGTAGTAGTAGCAGTAACAGTAGTAGTAGTAGCAGTAACAGTAGTAGTAGTAGTGGTAGTAGTAACAGTAGTAGTAGTAGTAGTAACAGTAGTAGTAGTAGCAGTAACAGTAGTAGTAGTAGCAGTAACAGTAGTAGTAGTAGCAGTAACAGTAGTAGTAGTAGCAGTAACAGTAGTAGTAGTAGGTAAAGTAGTAGTAGTAGCAGTAACAGTAGTAGTAGTAGTAGTAACAGTAGTAGTAGTAGCAGTAACAGTAGTAGTAGTAGTAGTAGTAGTAGTAGTACGTAGTAGCGGAGTAGTAACAGTAGTAGTAGTAGCAGTAACAGTAGTAGTAGTAGGACAGTAAGTAGTAGCAGTAAGTAGTAGTAGTAGTAGTAGTAGTAGCAGTAGGAGGAGGAGTCTGGAGATGGATGGATGGTGAAACACCCTGCAAGAGTTGTAATTAGAGGACAACGTGGCTTTAAAGCAGTCAGCCCGTCTGTCTGCCTGTCTGTCTGTCTGCCTGCCTGCCTGTCTGTCTGCATAGCTGTGTCTCTGTCACGTATTACAGTAAAGGTAGAGAGGGAGAGTAAACATAGTGTAGAGTACACTGTCTACATACCAAACGGCTCATCTGAACCGTCCCCACCACATTCTCCTCTAACGACTGTCAAAATTCCCTTTTTAATCATACATGCATGTAAACGGGGGTCACACACCCTGAACGCACCGCTCGCCTGCTTCCTTCCCCCCTGTATATCCTCTATAAAACCGTAAACGAGCAGCCGGCTCGTCCCCCCTCTTCCTTGCGGTGTTTTGGGGGGTGAGACAGGCAGACAGACGGGCAGTAAGACACCCGGCTTCTCCTCGCAGTCCACGTGTGTTTCTGTCCTAACTTTTACCCGCCACCATTTTCCTGGAATCCCAGCCTGCAAGGTATCACTCCGCCGGGGGGGTGACAACATAGACCCGACTTCGATGCGAAAATAATCAGAAACGCAGTCGTTCCCGGGTTTTGCGCAACGAATCGATCGAAACGGCAACCGACGGTGGACATACAGGCGACGGGTTAGATTGCCGTTAACGACATATCGTCGGTATTTACGTTTTGGCGCGATTTTGGTGGCGGCGGAGGGACACCGGTGGGTAGCGGCTATATAAACCAAGCCCGACGGCCACACCTACTGTCTGCTCCTAGCGGAGGGGAAGAGATCTGACAGCGGATAGACACCATGCTGCCCTGCTCACACTTTAATTTTACACGTAGAAAATCACACTCGAGCAGATAATTGTACTTTTGCCTCTCTGTGGACTTTATTCGGATATTTTCGGACGTTTCCTCCATTTTTCTTGTCGCTGACTCGTCTCCTGTAAGGCCAGCCGAAGGTAAGACAGCCGGGCAACGCATCTAACACATGTGGCGTTTAAAGTCGCCTCTCCGGCTGCGTGTTTAAATTGTGCGTTTCGTCTATTTATTTGTTGTAATTTTGCCTTACGTGTAGTTTAAAGTGTTGCATTAAAGAACTAGGTATCCGGTTTCACGTGGAGACCCTCGATGAACCCACGCCGGGTTTAAATGACCTGAACAGCGGGTTAACCTCTGGAGAATATGAGCTTTCTCTGGTTCTTCTGGCTCTTTTTTACTCAGAAAAACTAAACCACGCTGCACACATCGCTTATTGCATGTTGACGTTTTCTGCAGATCTACTTTACATTTCTGAACATGGTGTTCAGTTTTAATATAAACCCGGTCTGGTGCTAAATCACGCATCAACGCGACCTAACGGGAAAGCATAAAGCTTCAGCAAACCTGCATTCAAAACCTCATAGAGAAATTAGTGATTTTTGCGATCCTTCGGGTTCTCCATTCTTTTGCTTAGTCTGCACTTAGTCGCTGGTGGTTCTGGAGACCGACGTGCGTTCGTGTGCGCTCAACAGTGACTTAGTGTTACACTGAGTGGGGGAAATGTCATCATAAACACTATTAATTAGTTATTACTGTGTTGTCTCGGTGCAGACTGGTCTGTGTTTTAGTTGGGGCTCGGGTTTCCCAGACTGAGACGGTAGAGAAAGGCAGCCTTTAACTCCCAGAGCCCGGCTGCACCACCCGCACACTGCTGCTTTGTTCTCCAGCACATACCAGACCCCATACGGATATCACCGGATTTTACCTCTCCCAGTAGAGCTGCTTCTCAGTTAGTCAGAGAAAGGATTTTATAGCATTTTGTATATCTGGTGAATGACTGGCACAGACGGAGCAGAAAACCCAGCATGTCCTGGACTGGTTAGTGTCATCATTCAAGGTCCTTGTGGCTTTTTTTAAATGGTAACTACCCAGACTGAGCGCAGTATTTGGAGGAAGTTGTGTCCTGCAGGGAGGCTGTGGGTCATGTACTGTTTGTGAAACAGGAGCAAGTGTTGAGCAACAGAAGCATTTTTCCTCTACAGGTTTTTTTTTTTTTTCGTGTCAGCAGGCAGCCTGCTCCATTCAGGGGAGTTTTTATTAACTTTCTCAGAAGGAGAAATGTAAATTGTGGTAAAGAGGTGTTGGGTTTGTGTCCCAGCTGTTCCAGTGAGGTCATGTGGAGGGAGGTGTTATAGTTTCAGGCCTCCCCAGGGAGCGGCGGGGCGGGGCCACAGCGATGTAAACACAGATAAAAGGTGGCTGCCTGCTGGTCGGGGTCTCAGTCTGGAGAAACTGGTTTAAACTTTCACTACAACACGTGTCGGTGTTTACTGCTGACACGGAGCTGCTTCAGACACACTACTGGATTTAAGCTTCACTACCTCTCTGACTCTCCGTCTCCTTCCTCTCCACATTCAGACATGTTGCAAAGCTTCTCTCAGTCGCAGGACTGGCTTTACACGGAGCCGCTGCTGTTTGACGACGAGTTCTGCCAGAGTTTGATGAAGGACCTCCAGTCCCTGCCGACACCCCCCCAGTCCCCCCCCATGAAGACGGGGCTGGGCAGCGGGAAGCCCCTGTCCAAGGAGGACCAGCTGAGCTACGTGTCGGACATCCTGCTGGAGGACCACGACATGCAGCTCAACTGGAACTGCGACTTCTTCCGCTCGGATGCTGCCGAGAAGGAGGGCGAGCCCAGTCAGCCCTGCTCCCCCCTGGAGGAGAGCGGCGAGGACTGCCTGTGGCGGTGCCTGGCGGGAGGGGACAAGAGCCTGGAGGAGAAGCTGGTCTCCACCATGCTGGGCTCCAGCCCGCTGCTGTCCGACATCAACACCAGCATCTTCGAGGAGATCGCCGGCTCCACGCTGGACTGCCAGAACCTGATGGAAACGCAGGAACCCAGCGAGGCCACATCAGACTACGGGTCCACCGGTGGCGAGCTGTCCACCTATTCATCCAGTGACTCCGGTGAGTTCACACCTCATTTTACATTTGAACATTTAGACTTCATTTATTTTTTACCAAAATTCAGCCTTTTTGAATTACTATGTCAATATGCTGAGACTTTAATCTCAGTCCTGCCTCGTCGTCGCCGTGCAGCTTATCAGAATAAACACTCGTCGCCCAGAACGGTTTCTTCTCATCATTCACAGTTAATGTTTAGTGGCACCGAGCCCAAACTGTTCTTTGCACTCAGCTTATCTGGACGCCGGCCGCCCACCTCTAATCTGCAGCAGCCTTTATGACTGGAGGATGCTGTTACTGCGTGGGCGGGGTGTTAACCCTTGACTGACACCAGTAGATGGGAGGTTTTAGGAGAGATAATTGAGCGGGAGGGGAGGGTGTGTTTGTGTGTGTGTGCCAGTGACTCATGTTCAGCGGTAACAGTTGCAGCTCCATCCATTAACTCCTAATGAGTCATTTTACTGACTGCAGCCCTCTGGCATCATCGGCTAGAAACCAGAGAGGAAGCAGCACACTGGCGTTCATTGACTTCACTTTAAAGGATCACCCTTTGTGAAAATAGAGAAGACTTTTTTTATAGCTTAGTTTTGACATAATTTGCTGATTCATTTTAACAATTAATAACTTTTCATGCTGTAGTTTTACTTCAAGTATTTATTCTACATTTCAGAGCATCAAAAGTGTCCATACTGCATCTTTTTTTGTTATTAGTATTTTTATTTTTTGAGCATTATTGTGTGTGTGTGTGTGTGTGTGTGTGTGTGTGTGTGTGTGTGTGTGTGTGTGTGTGTGTGTGTGTGTGTGTGTGTGTGTGTGTGTGTGTGGTCGTCAGCGCTCCTGAGATGTCATCACAGAGCAGATAAAGTTACCACCAGGGTCAGAAAACAAAGTTGTTAATCTGTCTCATGTTTCTTCTTCCTGGGTCTCTTGCAGAGGAGGAGATTGACGTGGTAACCGTGGTGCGCTGTTCCTCCAGCCCCTCCCCTCGGCCCTCATTGGCCGACCTGTCTATCCGACAGCAGAAACAGGAAGAGGAGCAGCGAGCCCTCCAGCGTCACCACTTGGAGATCCAGCTGCAACACAACTACGCCGCGCCGTGTCCCACCTTGCCGCTGCCTCCTTCCTCCAACAAGCGCTCACGAGGGAGCGATGGCTCATTGCGCTTCCACCACTCCTCTCGCAGCTCTTCTTCGTCTTCATCCTCATCATCGTCGCGGTACCACCATCACCATTCGTCCCGGAACTCGATGGAGACGGAGGACGAGGAGGAGCGGCGGCGGACTCACAACGTGATGGAGCGGCAGCGGCGCAATGAGCTGAAAAACTGCTTCGTGCACCTGCGAGACAACGTGCCCGAGCTGTCGCACAATGACAAGGCGTCCAAGGTGGTGATCCTGAAGAAGGCCCGAGACTGCATCTACAGCCTGGAGGACGAGAGCCACAGACTTCAGTCCAAGAGGGACAAACTCAGAGCCAAACAGGCAGAGCTGAAAGCGAGGCTGGAGCAGCTCCGCAGCTAATGGTCCTGGAGCGAAGCGGCGCACCGCTTTCTTAGCCGCTTAGAGACAATACGGGGGGAGGGGGGTTGCGATAAGGGAAGAGACTTTGTACAAAGACAGCGGGTTGGGCAGGGATAAAGGATGGCGAGTCATGCTGAAACGAGCGCACAAAGTTTGACATTTCATGGACTTTCTGGTAACCGTAGTTTGGACTGTATAGACGAACACACTCATTGCCTCAGAACTGATCATTCTCATGCCTTGACTGCTGACTGTTGTAGGATGTTTTTTAAAGTTGAAACGAGGACGGAGGTAGTTGATTATATTTTTTTTTTTTTATGTTTTTAGCTTGGCTGAACGCACACTGAATGACTTGTTTCTGTAGTTCATCCTATTTTGGGGATGCCAAATGGCACAGGTGAAAATGACGTGAGGAAGAAGTGCCAAATAACTGGAGGCCGCATCAACTCAATAGTTGAATGATACTTGAATATTGTGTTTTCAGGATGTCTTATAGCCATACTAACCAGTGATCCCTCCACGCTGTCCGGTGTTTTGGTGGTGGCTTCTCAAGTTATTTGGTCAAAGGCACTTCTGTCAGTTCCAGATCTGATGCTGTTTGAATGTTTTGATCAGGATAAAGGTTCTTCAGTGTGTTTTCAGCCCTGTTTGGCCTCAGGCGGACCCTTGGGCCCAACACCACTCTGTCAGGTTTAATGTGTGTCAATGACAGCACTGTATAGACCAGGTTTGATACTGTACACGTAACAATGCTCGGCCTCGGTCCAGTTCGCCACCAGCCCAGTCACCTCGCAGTATGTGTTTTCTCTAGTCGGATGTGACTTTGTGTTTGTTTGTCATTAATAAAATGTTCACCCTCAAAGGTAGCCATATTAAACAGCATTCAGGTGTTGAGGAGACTGGAGCTGGAAGGTGAACCGGACTGCGAGTCGCGCCGTCGTAGCAAATCAGCCAAAGTCGGGACGGAAAACAACATTTGATTCTTGCATGCCAGAAAAGGACTGATGGTGTCCTGATCTATTATTATTTAAAGGTTCTAGTTGGAGGAATACTGTGATATGTAGTTCCATTGCTCATAGAGCAGCTGTTGTTAAGTGCAAATTGAGAAAAAAAATCTATTTTTACTATTAGACGACCAGTAATACAGAAATTGTTGAAATGTCCTAGTGATTTATTAGTCAGTGGCCCTATTCAGAGAATCTCTCTCCTCTGAAGGATTGAAGCTGTTGAGCTTGAAAATACTGTAATTCAGTAAAGGACTGATGCTTTCTGAGGGTTTGTGTCATGAGATCTTAAAGCCTTTAATAATGAAAAATGTCCATTTGAAAATAAGATTTGAACGTGTCCATGAGGCCACTGACCAACATTCCCCTGCTCTGTTTTCTTTGTTTTGTTTTTTAAAGATGGACGGCCTTCGCTGGCACCATTTTGTGCCCAGTTTTTAAAAGTTCCTTTTCATTGTATGGACACAGAATAGCCGGTGAAGAAAGCTGTGACACCAAGTAATATCTCCATGTGAGTTCAAGTTTTTAACATCAGTACTGGGGCTGAATGTTTAACTGCCATTTTACTCTAAATATCAATTATTGCCAATGTTCTCCATTAATGTGCTGTTAGTCATGAAACGTGCAAATGGAAAACATTTTCTAATTTGTGTACATTTTTTTTTTTTTTTTTAAATATTAGAGTTCTTCCTCTTTCAGACTGAGTGTACTTGAACACACCCTGGTTGGTAGGAGTAATGAGAGGAGAAGTGTTTTTGGTGTTTTTAACGGTAAAAACCTGTTCTGCCTTGAAATGCATTTTGTTCAGGACTTTGTGTTTCTTGTTTATGTCGCTGTCTGGTTAAAACCTTCTAACACCAGGGAAGCTTCAGCTCCTGGTTCTTCTTCCAAAAAAAAAAAAATATATATATATATATATATATATATATATATATATATATATATATATATATATATATATATATATATATATTTGTCAAGTCTCTCAGTCTCGATCCTCCTTCTGAAATGGAGGAAACGGGTTTTAACGAGACAGCGGCGATGATTTTTGTTGTTAGCATGATAAAACCTACCTCCACCTGGCTGCAGTCTGGCCTGTAATGTTGATGTTTTCATTGTTTAAATATTGTACCGATTTTTTTTTTTTTTTTTTTTTTTTTTTTTTTTAAGTGTAAATATTTTGTTATTGTATCATAAATTATTGTAGTCTTTTTTTCTTTGTTCTTTGTTTTTGAATTTGAGGATTGAAAAGATGTTATTCTTTACCAAGCAGCACTTTTTTTTTTAATATTGACATAATTAAAGAATGAATGAGAGTTGGGACGTCTGGTTTTATTGCGCGCACACACACACACACACATAGGAAAGCAGGAATGTTTGTGCATGTTTTATGTTTATTTTAATAGTGTAATTATACAACTTTAGAGAATTACGAAAACGCATGAAAACAGAACAATGTACAGGGTTCCCATGGAGCGTTTGGAGCTCCACCTCCACTAAAAGCTGAGCTGATCTGGACGTTAGGCTCAGTAACGAAGCACCAGTCGTATAGCAGCTGTGTTTATTTGCCTTTTTGGAGTTGAAGAGCTCCACAATGGCCCGCGGGCGTAGCTCGCTCACCAGCCGGGCGATGGCACTAGGTAGGCGTTTTGCATCCAGTCATAGTTTCTTCTGTCCATACTGAATGAAGGGAAGTGAAGGGATCCTACTGTGATGGTTACAGGTTGATAACGGTACAATTTTGGAGGGCAAACTTTAAAACCCGATGTGCTGAGAGGCAGGCAGGACAGGAAATAAAATGGGTCGGATTATAAACGAGCTGTGGGAGCTGGCATTGCTAACAATAGCATTCCATACTATGTAAATTATACAGCTTCATAATGCTTTCCTGTCATTAACCTCTTCTTGCTCTTCCCACAGCCAAGCAGCATCTCTGCTGCACTTATAGAAACAAGGATATGAAAGCTGAATACATCCTCATGATGTCCTGAATCAGAGGTCAATCTCTTCAGCTGGCAGGACGTCAGCAACATTTTGTCACCAGAGTGAACAAATGTCAGTCCCCGTTCCGAGCTAGAAATGCTCGCCATCTCGCCGTCGTCACCCTCGGCGGCGGCCCCTCCCAGGTGTACAGATATGTGGCTGTTTTCTCAGGGCAAAGGGTGAGGCCACAGCAGGTAGAGGTGTTGTGCAACCGGAGCTCAGTCCATGTGTCCCACTGTGCATGTGGAGCAGGTGGACATGTGCCAGACAGGTGTGTGTGTTGTGCTATGTTATCTTGTTCTTGTGCAGCGTAGGTGTTTCTTTTAAATTCACCAGTCCTACAGCCAGAACCTCACACAGTCTTCAGTCCATTTGATCCCTCAGAAGACTGAACTGATGGTTGCTTCAACAATAACCCACAATAATAGAGGGCAGCAGTAGCTCAGTCTGTAGGGACTTGGCTTGGGAACCGGAGGTTCAAGTCGGTAGGTCCATGTTGCTCGATTTGATGGAGGTCTGGAGAACATCAACACCTCAGCCCTGCGATGGACTGGCGACCGGTCCAGGGTGAACCCAGGCTTCGCCCCATGCCAGCTGGGATCGGCAAAATTTGCCCTTTAAGTATCACCAGGTTTTTATCTTATTAAATATTTTAAACATCCACGAAGGAAACAGAAAAGTAGAAAAGGTCATTTATTTTTCAGTGAGGTGTTGAGTAATATAAGGCTAGCTGTGTGTGTGTGTGTGTGTGTGTGTGTGTGTGGTGTGTGTGGCTATGTGGGTCAAGGTGAGTCCGTGGATGTGACTGTCAGGTGTTCCAGATAGCAGCTAACAGATCGGTCCACATGTCATAAAAGCCTTTTGATGAGCGAGCGACAGATTAGGTTTGTTGTTTTATGAACGAGTGCAGGGAGAAGCCTGATAGGAGCTGAGCTACACACTCAAACACACATGGTGTCAGTCTGTGAACAACATGTCGTGTAAACTTCAGGTCATTCATCTTTATCTACTACGGTCTTGTTGCTCCCTGAGGGTTCAGGTTTATACTACAGTCATAAATGTCTGACAGATTCTGGACCAGCTGATCAGCTGACCGTCCCTGCTGTCAGCCACGCTAGCTGTGTTCCCACTACGCATTTTAAATTACTGCATTAGAGAAGCTTGCTTGGGCTGGTTTTTGAGTTTTTGGTTTGTTGAGCTAAAGGAGCTATGGAAACACCTTTGCCGAATAAATTCAGCCGTAGTGACCATTTAACTCACATCAATTATTATATTCAAATAACGTCCAGACAACATGCGACGTGGCCGATACTCACTGAGATGAAAGAACAATTAAGACCCGACTGAAGCAAATTCCTGAAGACCTCTCTCCATTTTTATTTTGTTTTTGAGTGTCTCAGCGGTGCATGACGCCAAAATGGCTCCACTTTCGAGTGGAAAAGTACGCGGATCTTCCGGCGATCTTCCTCGTCGTTGGGCCCATGGAGGAGGCACAGGTCACGGGGTCACAGCCGTGACGCTAACTCCGCCCTCGCTCCATCCTGGGTCTGGGTCTCATAAGGACTGTCAGAGTGTCCATACTGGGGAGCTGATTCACCTCTAAATAAATGATCCTCTGAGTTACAGACGTCTCTTTCTCAATGTGAGTCTATGAGAAAAAGTCTTTTTGGCCCAATGACGACCCGTGACAGGCACAGACGCTGGAGAACTGCCGTTTGGCCTCTAGGACCACGTTGGGATCGATGACCAACGCTCCTCCTGGGGCTGATCTCTTCGTCTTGATATTTTTTTTGCCACGAAAACTTGATTGTTAGTTGAGCTGCTGCTCTACGAAGTAGGGAACTAAACATAAAGTCCACAGGGAAGAGTATTTTGGATGGAGCGTCACTTTAAAGTGAAACTGTAACAGACCACGCCCAGTGTGTGTGTGAGTGTGTGAGTGTGTGTGTGTGTGTGAGTGTGTGTGTGAGCGTCATACAGTAGCTGACTGTTTGCTTCTCATGTGGTTCAGTGACCCAAATATTCTGACTCATTCATTCTGATCTGCCACATCACGACCGAAGATGGAAAAAGAAAACAGAGGAGAAACAAATGAGAAAGAGATGAGGAATGATGGAGAGAAAAGGAAGAGAGAGAGAGAGGAAGAGAGAGAGAGAGAGGGAGGGAAAGGAGGCTGAGGTTCATCCCTCATTTTATTTTTCCAGCTATGCAGGAAATAATGACAGAGCCCAGAGAAGAAGGTTATAACACAACTCGGTCCAAACGGCATCGTGAGCAGCAGCCAGAGATGGACAGACGGCGCTGAAAGGAATGCAGCTGTAGTGAGTTACTGCAGTTATGATGGATTCAAGCTAGTTGTGGAAAGAAAATGGATGAAAATATGACAAAATTAGGCTAAATACCACGGCTAGCTTGGTTAGCATTAAGCTCCACTACAGCACATAAATGCCAATGTGTAATAGAAGTGTTCCAATATGTGCCAGAATATGGCTAAATACTCTTTATATCGGGCTCATGGTGAGCGCTTAACTTCACACCATGTCAACAGAACAATACAAAGATTTTTTAATATGTGACCCACTAACAATGAAAAAACTCCCGATGACCTCCTGGGTGTCGCAACACGAACAGCTCAGCTGCCCTTCAAAGTTCAGAGCAGCTTGCCATCAGTTAGCCTGCTGACTTTCCCGCTCCGAAGATAAATGAGAAAGTTACAGTGGTGAACGTGAATACAACACAGACTTGTCTCCCCACTACCAGGATATCCTGCTAAGATGTTTTCTGAACAGCAGTAATTGTTCTGGACCTGATGTGAATATTTCACGTGTGATAAAATCGATCTTTCGTACAGTCGGTGTGGCAGCTGCTCTCAGTCATCATCTTCATCATCATGTGTTCACGCCGAGATGTTAAATCCACATTTAGCCTGGATATGACTCAACAGCCGGTAAGTCTACTGTCCTTCGAGCTTGTTCCAAGGCTGACGCAGCTGCCCTACATTCCCCTCATCTGTAACCCATTACCCAGAACCCTTTGCTCCCTTTGCCTGGCCAGGAGCTCCCCCGAGGGCCAGCTCTGACGATACGTTTCCTGTCTGCACGTCACCTGCTATGAGAGTCATGTTTAAATAACAAGACTATTATATCAGAGCTCTGTCACAAGCACGAGATCCCGAGCCGGCCGGCGGACCAGCGTGAGCCGGCGGCGAAGCCGACGAAGTGTCTGTGAGGCGGCTTATCTGTGCCCGTCTGTCTGCGTCTCTCTGTGTGCAGTCCTTCCTGTTAAACTCGGCTCATGCAGAGAAAATTAGTGTGATCTGCTGCCAGCCTGTTCTGAGGCAAAAAAAAGAAAGTTTCAAACGAGGAGCCGAATGTAAGAAGAGAAGAGAAGCTATTAACCCTCTGAGACCCACAATAGACCAGGTCTAGTCTTCTTTAGGGGGTCTAGGGGGTCTATAGAGGGTCCAGGGGGTCTATAGGGGGAGACAGCAGGTCAGCAGTAGATGTCTCATAGAAGTGGTGAACATCATCTGGAGATTAATCTGAGATGCTGCTCAGCTCTGAGGGTCCAGTTGTTCTAGTCATTGATCAGAAATAATCATTAAAAGTCTTTAAGGGTTTCTAACAGTATGATATCAGTACCTGATGTCCATCCTCCTGCTCTATTATGTCCCTGATAGTCAGTGTAGCTAGGAAAGACCCCATCCTCTGTAGTAGTAGTAGTAGTAGTAGTAGTAGTAGAAGTAGTAGTCAGTGTAGCTAGGAAAGACACCATCCTCTGAATGCTCTCGGTCTCTATTTACCAGGATGTAGTAGTAGTAGTAGTAGTAGTAGTAGTCAGAGTAGCTAGGAAAGACCCCATCCTCTGTAGTAGTAGTAGTAGTAGTAGTAGTAGTAGTCAGTGTAGCTAGGAAAGACCCCATCCTCTGTAGTAGTAGTAGTAGTAGTAGTAGTAGTCAGTGTAGCTAGGAAAGACACCATCCTCTGTAGTAGTAGTAGTAGTAGTAGTAGTAGTAGTAGTAGTAGTCAGTGTAGCTAGGAAAGACACCATCCTCTGAATGCTCTCGGTCTCTATTTACCAGGATGTAGTAGTAGTAGTAGTAGTAGTAGTAGCAGTAGTAGTAGTAGAGGTCACCACAGGTCATTTTATACAGTGATCAATGAAATGGCTCCTATGGGGACGAACATCATCACACATGAATTAATTCAATTCAATTAATTGAAAACTTAACTACGGCTTCCAGAGCTCTCTGGTTGCAGTCGTCCATCATGTGAATGATGTAACTTGATGAGCCAAAGCTGCTTGCTCACAATAGTAACAGAGATGCTCAGGGGGAATATAGAAATATTTAAATGTGCACATTTAATTTAGCAGTAAATGAAAGTTGACAGTAAAAGCCTAAACTGTCCATTTGGTTCGATTCTACACTTTTTTCCAGTACTGTGTGAAGTACTCTGTGACCTGGGGTTAGAAAACTTCTCTTCAAATATAGATTAGTTTAATCGTATTGTTCTGAAGATAATCTCTGCTAGTTTAAAGTGTGAATGTAGTTACGCTCACTTTGATTGAAAGGTGTTCACGTGACTGTCGGCTATAAGCTGCAGTCTCAGACTCGGCGGAGTCTCACAGCTACGATCCAACGACAGCAGAAACAGAGCAGAGAGAAGACGAAGGTGTGAGAGACACAGCTAGCTGCTTCCTTTAGTGTGCTAACGATGTGTCGACCACTAAGACAACTTTCCCACATTAGAGGGACGGAGGGGGACAAACAGGAGCCGTAAACTAGCTTCTGGACTATCAGGTGAAGACATGCAGCTACATTTACACATGAAGTCGGTGTCACACATCCAGCTACTGACACCAGTAATGACGTCCCAGCTCGAACCTGCTCGCTGAGGTCAAACACCCACTATGAGGTCTTCCTCCTGGAGCACTGGACCATTTGCTAGAAGTCATTAATGCCTTGAGTTCAGGGAGGAGTCTGGAGGACCAGGATCCTCAGCAGCAGATAACAAGTCACAAACACTCACACTTGGACTGGTGCTGGTCTCAAACCTGACGAGAACCTGTTCAGTCTGTAACTGGGTGCTGAAAGTACATGTGGATGTAAATGGTCTCTGGGTCCCCACCAGTCCCCCCTTTACAGACATGCCCACTTTATGATAGTCCCAGTCAGTATAACTGTGTTATTGTCTCCTAGTCTACATGGTGTATCTGTGTATTTCTGCATACTGGGTCCCTAAACAGTCCTGAAACCCCATAAACTGGGTCTCAGTGTAAAGCTGAGACTCTGGTGGATCAATGAGTCCAACTGGATCCATGTGTGATGATGTTAGTCCCCATAGGAGCCATTTCATTGATCACTGTATAAAATGACCTGTGGTGACCTCTAGGATACTACTACTACTACTACTACTACTACTACTACTACTACTACTACAGAGGATGGGGTCTTTCCTAGCTACTCTGACTACTACTACTACTACTACTACTACTACTACATCCTGGTAACTAGAGACCTAGAGCATTCAGAGGATAGGGTCTCCCCTAGCTTCTCTGACTACTACTACTACTACTACTACTACTACTACATCCTGGTAACTAGAGACCTAGAGCATTCAGAGGATGGGGTCTTTCCTAGCTACACTGACTACTACTACTACTACTACTACTACTACGGGAGGGGTCTTTCTTAACTACTACTACTACTACTACTACTACTTCTACTACTACTACTACTACTACTACTACTACTACTAATCCTGGTAACTAGAGACCTAGAGCATTCAAAGGATGGGGTCTTTCCTAGCTACACTGACTACTACTACTACTACTACTACTACTACTACAGAGAGGTTTTCCTTCTTCTCCGACTACTACTACTACTACTACTATTACTACTACTACTACAGAGGATGGGGTCTTTCCTAGCTACTCTGACTACTACTACTACTACTACTACTACTACTACTACTACATCCTGGTAACTAGAGACCTAGAGCATTCAGAGGATGGGGTCTTTCCTAGCTACACTGACTACTACTACTACTACTACTACTTCTACTACTACTACTACTACTACAAGATGGGTCTTTCCTACTACCTACTACTACTACTACACTCCTGGTACTACTAGAGACTACTAGAGCATTCAGAGGATGGGGTCTTTCCTAGCTACACTGACTACTACTACTACTACTACTACTACTACTACTACAGAGGATGGGGTCTTTCCTAGCTACACTGACTACTACTACTACTACTACTACTACTACAGAGGATGGGGTCTTTCCTAGCTACACTGACTACTACTACTACTACTACTACAAGGATGGGGTCTTTACTAGCTACTACTACTACTACTACTACTACTACTACTACTACTACATCCTGGTAACTAGAGACCTAGAGCATTCAGAGGATGGGGTCTTTCCTAGCTACACTGACTACTACTACTACTACTACTACTACTACTACTACTACTTCTACTACTACTACTACTACTACTACTACTACTACTACTACTACATCCTGGTAACTAGAGACCTAGAGCATTCAGAGGATGGGGTCTTTCCTAGCTACACTGACTACTACTACTACTACTACTACTACTACTACTACTTACTACTACTACTACTACTACTACTACTACTACTACTACTACTACTACATCCTGGTAACTAGAGACCTAGA
Organism: Pterois miles; assembly: GCA_947000775.1. NCBI lineage: Eukaryota > Metazoa > Chordata > Actinopteri > Perciformes > Scorpaenidae > Pterois > Pterois miles. The sequence goes on along the minus strand of CAMQGK010000607.1, from coordinate 1,613,223 downwards.
GCATTCAGAGGATGGGGTCTTTCCTAGCTACACTACTACTACTACTACTACTACTACTACTCAAGGATGGGTCTTTCCTACTACACTACTACTACTACTACTACTACTACTACTACAAATGGGGTCTTTCCTAGCTACACTACTACTACTACTACTACTACTACTACTACTACTACAGAGGATGGGCTTTCCTAGCACACTACTACTACTACTACTACTCTACTACTACTACTACTACTACTACTACTACTCTACTACTACTACTACTACTACTACTACTACTACTACTACAGAGGATGGGGTCTTTCCTAGCTACACTGACTATCAGGGACATAATAGAGCAGGAGGATGGACATCAGGTACTGATATCATACTGTTAGAAACCCTTAAAGACTTTTAATGATTATTTCTGATCAATGACTAGAACAACTGGACCCTCAGAGCTGAGCAGCATCTCAGATTAATCTCCAGATGATGTTCACCACTTCTATGAGACATCTACTGCTGACCTGCTGTCTCTGCCCTAAAGACCCCCTAAAGACCCCCTAAATACCCCCTGGACCCCCTAAAGACCCCCTGGACCCCCTAAATAAGACTAAAATTGTGGGTCTCAGAGGGTTAACACAAGCACCTGAACACACCATCAAGACGTGATGTTCTTTGTGACAGGTCGCTGCACTTTCACGTCCCTGCAGGTGATTTTCACATCATACTGAAATGAATGGAGATCAACAGCAGCCTGAACAATTGTGAAACCATCTTTATGACTCTTTAAAACCATGATCTCTGATGATGCTTTCAGCGGATCTCATTTAGGGGGATACTGTCCTCCTCCTCACTGGTCGTGGGGCGTTGAGGGGTCTGACAGCCGTCCCCAGATTCAGACCTGCCTGTATAAAAACTCAGGTGTTCGAGGTCAGATTGCTGCTGACCGTGCACTTTGATCAGGCTGATAGCTTTATCTGCTTCTTCACAGAATCAGGGTTACTGGGTTCATGCAGATGAGAGTGACGAGGGGAGGTCCCACTCTGTCACCTTGAGAGGAAAAACAAATGCAGTGATGAAAATTCCCCCACGACATCTGACTGGTTTCCTCTGTGGTTTGAAGACAAGGTGAGAAAGACAAAAGGAAGACTTTGGGTTTTTGTAGATTTCAGTTTGGTGAATGGTTCAGTCATGGGTTGGACTTTTTCATCATCGTCATAACGTTGCTGTGATACCTTTACGTTACTTTTTTATACTGACTGACTAAAGAAGAATGGCAGCTATGGCAGACAGTCTCCTAAAGACAGCATCAACTGTACCTGAATGTGAAGTCAACACATTATCAGTCCCAACTCCTCCGATACCGCTGCTTGGTCAGAGCCCGTCGGACAAACACCAACACATGGGATACAGCTCCAGTGTTACTGTTGGATGGATGCATCGTGTGCTTTCAAAATAAACTTCAGTTTAAACTGAAGTGGTCGTGGTTGATATCAACACAAACGGGTCTGTTGTGGGTCTCAGGGGGTTAACTGACTTTATTGTGTTTTATCATGATTATGTTGTGGTGTTACTGTGTATGTTTTCCTCCGCTAACATTATTATGATGACTGGTTGGTTTTGTTGTAGTTTTTTTGTGTTCTGTCTCTTCCTTCCTGTTCTGGTTTTCCTGCAGGGCAGGTGTGTAGCAGGGGGCGTGGCCACAGCAGCAGACGAGGCTCACCTGTTTCCTCTCAGCTCATCAACCTGACTATAAAGCCTGGTCCTCATGCCACCACTCGTGCTTGATGTGCTTTCCTTCAGTGTATTTTGAGGCAACGTATTGTTTCACAGTGTTTAGCTGCCATTTTCTTTTTAATCCTTTGTGCCTGGCTGCTTTGCCAGCGACAGAGTTTTTACACAGACCTCATGTCATCTCTGGGAATCTGTCCTCTCCTCACCAGTGATTACTCTATAAGCCAGCCAGCTCCCTCCCTCCACTGGCTGCTCTTTTATTTCATAAACCCTTTTATTTTTACCCTCCTGTATCAGTGTCTGCTTTGTGGTTCAAACAAACAAAAATCAAACCTAACAATTATATCATTGTGGAGCTGAGAGGAAGGTCATTCCTCTCGCTCATCTGTTCATCATTTATATGAACTATGATATTTGAGATGTGTCTACTCACAAAGGTTTTCTGTTGGGGGACTTTAACTTTCTGACCTGCCTGACCCTTTAACCCTCTTTGTTGGTTGTTTTTCCTGCTGTAATGTAAAGAGACTATTTACTTGTTTCTCTTCTTCACTAACAATATGCTGAGTATGTTTTGCTTATGCATCATACATGTGATTGATAGCTTTCGTCAAAGTGGCTAATCAGCTGTAAATGAGGGGAAATTGGTGCCACCTGGTTGAAGTCGTACTAATTACAGAGCTCCTCCCTGATTGGCCACAGACAGCAGGTAACAGGTATAAAAGCTTGTGGAAGACAGCAAACTGGTTTGTCTGAAGGTCACTGTTTTGTGTTTTGTTCATGTTAAGTGTCTGGTTAACCAAATGAGATGTTTCTCCTTTTTGTGGCCACAATGCCTGCAGGCTGGTCAGTCATTCTATCAACCGTCCTCAAGTACAGCAGTGTTTTTCCTGTTGTTTCCGCTGTGATGGTGTCCTCATGTCAACCTCCCTGAGTGGGATAATAAGCTAAATAGTGACGTTACCTGTGTGTGTGTGCCACTCACTGCTGAGATGAGAAATCTGTGTGTTTGTTCGTGTTTGGAGGGAAAATCCCTGCAGAGCGTTAAAAGTCTGACTCACCGACACGAGTCACCACAACACCGATAGGACGGGTGAAAGTAGAGAGGAGAGGTGTCTGGTGTGTTGGAACGTTTCAGCACTCGGATGGACAAGAAACACTTCTGGTTGAATCATCAGTTCAAAGACACAATACGTAAAAACATCCAGAGACATTCCTGTTTGCTAAAAACTACGTCACCCTGGGGCCAGATGCATAAACTAATATCATAAAGCAGCAGTTGGTCGAAATGGAGCAAATATGACTTTAAAAAGTTATTTTTACAAAAAGGCCATTATATCCTGACAGTAGTCCATGAGACAGGAAATCTGAAAAATATCGTGTGTCCTCCAGTGCTCCTAATGACATCTGCAAGATTTCACAGACCGGAGGAAAATCACCAATCAGAGCTGATCTGCAGTCTCTGATCAGCTGTCAATCACTCTGATCAAAGGGCCAGATTAGGCAGTGCTGATTAGATATGGATCAAAATTCTGTTACTGTAATGATTATTTCTCTCCTCAAATGTTCTCAGAAACAATAGGAATGCGTTCTCTCTGAAATGACCTGTTATTGGTCAAATTTTCCCATTATGGGCCACATCTAGCCTGAAAACAGCCATGAGCAGGAGCTGAAGTCTAGTTTTCTCTCAGAACATTTGAATTACAACATGCTGAAAGGTTATTATGGGATTGTGGCCCAATGATGTCAAACATATTCTGCCTACTGAAGCTTTTAAGGCCCAGACTTGACATCAGAGAGCTGGCAGCTGCCTCTCACCTCCTTTGTCTCGGTTGATAAGTTGTTTTGAACTCACCGTAAAGACTACAGCTGAGCTGGCATGTACGTTCTGCACCCACTCCTAAACCTAAAGATGTTGTAGTTTTATTGTCTAAACCTAAAGATGTTGTAGTTTTATTGTCTAAACCTAAAGATGTTGTAGTTTTATTGTCTAAACCTAAAGATGTTGTAGTTTTATTGTCTAAACCTAAAGATGTTGTAGTTTTATTGTCTAAACCTAAAGATGTTGCAGTTTTATTGTCTAAACCTAAAGATGTTGTAGTTTTATTGTCTAAACCTAAAGATGTTGTAGTTTTATTGTGTAAACCTAAAGATGTTGCAGTTTTATTGTCTAAACCTAAAGATGTTGCAGTTTTATTGTCTAAACCTAAAGATGTTGTAGTTTTATTGTGTAAACCTAAAGATGTTGTAGTTTTATTGTCTAAACCTAAAGATGTTGTAGTTTTATTGTCTAAACCTAAAGATGTTGTAGATTTATTGTCTAAACCTAAAGATGTTGCAGTTTTATTGTCTAAACCTAAAGATGTTGTAGTTTTATTGTGTAAACCTAAAGATGTTGTAGTTTTATTGTCTAAACCTAAAGATGTTGTAGTTTTATTGTGTAAACCTAAAGATGTTGTAGTTTTATTGTCTAAACCTAAAGATGTTGCAGTTTTATTGTCTAAACCTAAAGATGTTGTAGTTTTATTGTGTAAACCTAAAGATGTTGTAGTTTTATTGTCTAAACCTAAAGATGTTGTAGTTTTATTGTCTAAACCTAAAGATGTTGTAGTTTTATTGTCTAAACCTAAAGATGTTGCAGTTTTATTGTCTAAACCTAAAGATGTTGTAGTTTTATTGTGTAAACCTAAAGATGTTGTAGTTTATTGTCTAAACCTAAAGATGTTGTAGTTTTATTGTCTAAACCTCAAGATGTTGTAGTTTTATTGTGTAAACCTAAAGATGTTGTAGTTTATTGTCTAAACCTAAAGATGTTGCAGTTTTATTGTCTAAACCTAAAGATGTTGCAGTTTTATTGTCTAAACCTAAAGATGTTGTAGTTTTAGTGTCTAGACATAAAGATGTTGTAGTTTTATTGTCTAAACCTAAATATGTTGTAGTTTTATTGTCTAAACCTAAAGATGTTGTAGTTTTAGTGTCTAAACCTAAAGATGTTGTAGTTTTATTGTCTAAACCTAAAGATGTTGCAGTTTTATTGTCTAGACCTAAAGATGTTGTAGTTTTAGTGTCTAAACCTAAAGATGTTGTAGTTTTATTGTCTAAACCTAAAGATGTTGTAGTTTTATTGTCTAAACCTAAAGATGTTTTAGTTTTGTTGTCTAAACCTAAAGATGTTTCAGTTTTATTGTCTAAACCTAAAGATGTTGTAGTTTTATTGTCTAAACCTAAAGATGTTGTAGTTTTATTGTCTAAACCTAAAGATGTTGTAGTTTTATTGTCTAAACCTAAAGATGTTGTAGTTTTATTGTCTAAACCTAAAGATGTTGTAGTTTTATTGTCTAAACCTAAAGATGTTGTAGTTTATTGTCTAAACCTAAAGATGTTGTAGTTTTATTGTCTAAACCTAAAGATGTTGTAGATTTATTGTCTAAACCTAAAGATGTTGTAGTTTTATTGTGTAAACCTAAAGATGTTGTAGTTTTAGTGTCTAGACCTAAAGATGTTGTAGTTTTATTGTCTAAACCTAAAGATGTTGTAGTTTTATTGTCTAAACCTAAAGATGTTGTAGTTTTATTGTCTAAACCTAAAGATGTTGTAGTTTTATTGTCTAAACCTAAAGATGTTGCAGTTTTATTGTCTAAACCTAAAGATGTTGTAGTTTTATTGTGTAAACCTAAAGATGTTGTAGTTTTATTGTCTAAACCTAAAGATGTTGTAGTTTTATTGTGTAAACCTAAAGATGTTGTAGTTTATTGTCTAAACCTAAAGATGTTGTAGTTTTATTGTGTAAACCTAAAGATGTTGTAGTTTATTGTCTAAACCTAAAGATGTTGTAGTTTTAGTGTCTAGACATAAAGATGTTGTAGTTTTATTGTCTAAACCTAAATATGTTGTAGTTTTATTGTCTAAACCTAAAGATGTTGTAGTTTTAGTGTCTAAACCTAAAGATGTTGTAGTTTTATTGTCTAGACCTAAAGATGTTGTAGTTTTAGTGTCTAAACCTAAAGATGTTGCAGTTTTATTGTCTAGACCTAAAGATGTTGTAGTTTTATTGTCTAAACCTAAATAAGTTGCAGTTTTATTGTCTAAACCTAAAGATGTTTCAGATTTGTTGTCTAAACCTAAAGACGCCTTATTATTTATGTTCAAGATGTGACGTTGCATTCAGTTTTACATGTCTGAATGTTTGGATCTGAAGTGTAGTAGGCCCCTACTGACCCACATCTATGATTGGTAGTAACGGCTATTTAACGGCCTGATAACAGTCAAATCTGGTGAAACTGAGGAAACATTCAGAGGAGTTTCTGCAGCGAGACTAGTCTACTATCTATATGCAGAAAACAGGAAGGTGCTCAGCTCCTCTCTGATCAATCCAGCAGCTAATGACCCCTTAACATCAACAATAGCTCTGCAGATCCAACCCCCCGGTCCCCATTCATCTCTATGGGAGCAGTGGATCAGTGCTGCGGGGGTTGTTCCACAGAAAACCGACAGAAGAGCTGCAGGGCAGTAAAGAGGTCTACTATAAGGGGGGATAAGCTGCTGGTTCAGGACGTATTTCTAGTCCTCAGTGTTCCTCCACAGAAACATGGAGATATTAAAGCTACCATCTCCCAGCCTCCATAACACTGAAGATGGTATAGAGCTGCATCATACGCTGACCATTAATATATAACACAAAGCTGAAAACATGCTTAGTGTGTATAGCCTGACCTGCATATCATGTTAACCTTTATGGAAATACTGTGTGTAGAACACAGAACTTGTTGTAGCTGTGATTCATATATGTTAAAATTACTGCTGATGGTTTCCCTTAAAATAAATAATTCTTTGTGTGATTATTTGGTTTTTATTTCACAACCACACAAACTCTTATTTCTGCTGATATGTTAGCCCTACGGTAGCCCTCAGAGGACACCAAGAATCACATTACAGCATCAATAAAATCAGAAAATGTGACGAATTGTTGCTGTAATTACCAAAAACTGTTTTATCTGATTAACCTGAATTTGATAGTTTTCTAAACGTTCAAGAGCACTTCTGTCCCGTTAACCAACCCTTCTCTTTCGTTTTACAACTTTAACCCTTTCACAGTGTGTTTTCACTTCATGAAAAAAACATTTTGGTCACCTAAAATGTTTTACTTAGGGTTTGGTTATATGCTCCTCCACCCAAGATTGTGACAGTCAGTTACCAAGATGGTCACGGCCAACAACCAAGATGGCGACAGCCAAAAACCAAGATGGCTACAGCCAACAACAACGATGGTCACGGCCAACAACCAAGATGGCTACAGCCAAAAACCAAGATGGCTACAGCCAACAACAACGATGGTCACGGCCAACAACCAAGATGGCTACAGCCAAAAACCAAGATGGCTACAGCCAACAACAACGATGGTCACGGCCAACAACCAAGATGGCTACAGCCAAAAACCAAGATGGCTACAGCCAAAAACCAAGATGGCTACAGCCAAAAACCAAGATGGCTACAGCCAACAACAACGATGGTCACGGCCAACAACAACGATGGTCACGGCCAACAACCAAGATGACTACAGCCAAAAACCAAGATGGCGACAGCCAAACTGCTGAACTTGAGTCCAGACTACAACCCACTGTGTGACGCCATGGTGACGATGCCCACCTCTGATTTACAGTCTGTGATTGAGATAAAGAATTGTTGCCCTTATATGCAGTGTTTATTTTTCCCATCTTAAAGGGCAGTTCAGGAGTTTTGAAGTGGGGTCATGTGAGGAACTTCTCCATAGTCAGTATATCTCCTACAGTAGACGACGGTCGACACGCCTCTAGCATTGTCACAGTTTTAAAAACTCTCTGCACTCTGATGGTGCATTCAGGGACACTTTGAGAGCTGTGAATACAGCCTCTGAACACAAATATAATTTACCTCTAAAATCTAAGTGACTAAATATTGTTAGAAATCATCAGCCAGGCAATATAGCTGCCAGTATTCCTGCAACTGAAAGTTTGGAGAATATTTTAATGATGTAATAATAATATCATCCATCCATCCATCCATCGTCAACCGCTTATCCCCTTGTGGGGGGCGGGGGGGCTGGAGCCGATCCCAGCTGGCATTGGGCGAAGGCGGGGTTCACCCTGGACAGGTCGCCAGTCCATCGCAGGGCAGTAATAATAATAATAACAATAATAATAAGAAGAAGAAGAAGTTTTATTTGTGTCAAATTCTACTGATTTCATTTGATTAGTTTGGACTATTGTTTGTTTGTTTATTTTATTTATTATGACTTGTGATGATTTTCCTATAATAAAATTTCTTCTTTTTGTTTACAGAATGAGGTCAGGTTGAATTCAGAACTTCATGTAGATTTTTAGATCAAATTAGATTATTATTATTATTATTATTATATCCATAATATGTCTCTGACTGAACCAGATTACAGATTCAATAAAAGATGGAGAATAAGTAAATATCTAAAACGTGATGACAGAGTGGGCAGAAGGGCCAGGACTCCTCAGACGGACAGAGGCCGATGTTTACCAGCAGAAGACGTCACATTTCCAGGAACATGCGTTGAGTTTAACAAGTTTTAGCTGCTGTTGTTGCCTCCAGCCGTTTGTGGGTTCAAAGCGTTTCTCGGAGGTATTTTGGCCCGAGGAGGTGAGCAGATGACAGATAACTGTTGACGGGTCACAGGTCATCCGTCAGGTCAGTTAGAGCTTTCATAACAGTCCTCTGCTTTTATTCCAACCGTTGGTTTGTAATTAGCTTTGATTGCTGTGTTGATTTTGATTTTTTCTTACATTCATCTGAATGTTATTACAACCCGAGCAGCAAAGGCTCTATTGAAATTTTTGTTTTTCGCAAAAATGAATCACATTTATGAGAGCCTGAACAGGCTCAAAAAGTTGGTAAACTTTGCAGACTTATCAGGCACGGTGAAAATTTTTATTTTAAAGGTCTTCGGCCTGGGTGTTGCAAAATGGCTCGCTAGCACCCCCTAGATCAGTCCTGAGGACATTTCCATGTCCATATTGAGTCACACTGGCGCCCCTACTGGCAACAGGAAATGACATGTTTTCTGTTGTACTGTGATCCACCTCAGATTCAGTCAAAAAAGCCTAAAGACCCCCGGAGATTTGAAGCTCCACAAACTGCCGTAATAGCAAGCTAGCAGCTAACGCAGTATGCAGTATGTACTGTTACAGCATGCTGCATTCCTCGTTGTCTTGTATATAGTTTGGTTTTTGGACATTTCTTCTGTATTTCAGTATTTTATGAGTGAAAGGTTTTTGATTCAGTCTGTGGTCCTTTGTTAAGAAATGACAGTTGTCCTAATTTAGACTGAGAAGAAATGTGTCTTTGTGAAAACAGGAAGATTTCAGAGAGACCCCACACCACATCACACACACACACCACATCACACACACACACACACACACACACACACACACACACACACACACACTCTCTCTCTCTCTTTTATTGTAAGACCTGATGTGTTGCTGGGAACTCAAATACAGAAGTGAAAGTGGGCTTCCAGTGTGAGGAAGTCAGCAGTGGGCCGGGTGAGTCCACACTAACGGATGGAGTTGTGTGTTAACGGCCCTTTCAAACTGACAAACCTCCTCATTCATGTCAATGAGTCCAACCTCTAGGGTTGGCTATCGGTACTCAGTACCAGCGTTGCCAAGTCAGCTTATCATCAGCAACTTTGGGCTTGTTTTCCTAAAAAAGTCACTTACAAATATCAGTTGTTGGGTGATGTTTTTATGGGCTTGTTTCTAAAGTGTAGTAGCTTATTTGGGCTCCTGTCTCTCTTCTAGGTACGAAGTGGGCGACTGTGAAACATTTGTGCCAGCTAGACTAGGACGTTAAGAGGGGAAGACAAGAGACAAGCTCAAACAAAATGCAAAAATAAAACGTGTAATCATTTCCAAAATTCACAACATGATTTTAACTGATGAAATATGGTGCTCAAATCCATATGTGTTGGCATTTAGCCTTTGAAAAACATTTTAACATGCTCTCCATGATAACGTGCCATGACTGGTTTATTTAAACATAACTGGTCACTGAAATTATGCATTTTAGTTTGACATTTGTTTTTATCTCTGTGAATTTTTGAGGATATTTGTTGGCGTTTAGCCTTTTAAAACATTTTTAACTTGTCAAAAAATTGTTTGCGCTCCACTCGCTGCACACAAAGGACACACCTGTATTTTTGGGCAGTAATGAAATGTAATCACTGACAAGTTATATTCAGTAAAGACAGTTGATTTAATACGATGAATCACTTTAGTCAAAGAGAGAAGGAACAGCCAGCGGGATGAATACAGCCTCCATTCACATGATGAGTATCGAATGAAGTACTCTGCTGTTATCAGTATCACTGTAAAGGTACTGATACTGGCATCGTAATCTTTTAAATGATACCAGCTCTAATCACCACAGTTACAGGGATGGTCTGAGTCAACGTGGTGCAGATTTTGCATGATAGTACGTTTAACAATCACATAGTTCACATAGTTCACGTCAGACCACAACCCCGTAAACATTGGCCTAGTAGAAGAAGAAGAAGAAGATAGTCCTTTATTAGTCCCACGAGGGGAAATTCAATTTTTTCACTCTGTTGTTAACTTATACACAGTACATGCAGACCTGAACACACACATGCACAAACATGCATCAATGGAGAGATGTCAGAGTGAGGGGGCTGCTCCTGACAAGCGCCCCGAGCAGTTGGGGGTTTGGTGCCTTGCTCAGGGGCACCTCGGCAGTGCCCAAGAGGTAAACTGGCACCTCTCCAGCTACCAGTTCACACTCAGTTCTTGGTCCATGGCGGGACTTGAACCGGTGACCCTCCGGTTCCCAAGCCAACTCCCTACAGACTGAGCTACTGCCGCCCCCTAGTATACAGTACACTAGCATGTCAACAGGAAAAACAGGTCTGGGGCTGGTTTTCCTGGTATCGGGCGGGTCCTGCTCTGTTTCAACATGACGGTGCTCCTCGGGCACAAAGCCGGGTCCATCAAGAAATGGTTCTCCCAGTTTGGTGTGGAGGAACCTGACTGGTCTGTGCAGAGTCCTGACCTCAACCCCATCCATCGTCTTTGGGATGAACTGGAATGCTGACCGACGCTACGTCAACACTAACATGTTCTTTCTCTTTTCAGTGTTTTAAAACAATCTCCATATACACAAGTGTTTTGTCTATATTTATCCATATTACAGCGCCTGAAAATGAATATCACATGACCATTCACGTGCGCTGGGCATGCATGTGGTGGTGTAAAAATTAAGCAGTTTGTCTACTGTGTAGTTGGTTGCTTAGTTGTCTTGCAGGTTGCCTTGTATTATTGTAGTTTTTATTATAAAAGGTCTCGTTTTATACTACCGCCACACTCACTCATCCAGACACAAATTTAGCTCTCTGTAAGGCTGATAACCCCACTGGACATGTAGCTTGCAAATCGCTTGAATAATAGCTTGCTACCTACGCATGCACAGTAGTAGCATTATAAAACAGCTGCCAGCATAGACAACAGGGTCAGGAACACACGTAATTCGTTATCCGTGTCGAATTAAAAAAGGCTGATGTTTGTTTTCCTCTGGAAAAGGTTTACGTGATGAGGCGTGACACGTCATCACTGATGAGACCCAATCAAAGGTTGGTGTCCATGTCATCATTTCCAAAGGTCTCCGTTTCCACTAATATGCAGCCCTGCAGCTTTACAATTAAACGGCGTCAGCAGTGTCAGACATCTCTGTTTTCAGGGCTCTAAAACGCTGGATTCACACAGCAGGTCCTGAAATAGACTCAAAATTTAATGCAATGATTCCAGTACATGAGAAACAAAATCTCTGGCACTCTCACATAAAGTTTCTTCAAACAACCGTACGTGTTTCAGCCAAACGAAATCAAAACGTAAAGCCAGTTTTAAATACTCAAGTGAGACGCAGCCACCAATGAGGGAAGAGACTGGAAGATCACATGACAGGAAACGTCTGTGGATGCGACGCCCAGATAGGCAACAAGAGTCAGAAATAACCAGCAATACGATCTAGAAAGACCAAGACACGTGGACACAAATCATCATATGTTGATGGGCGGCATGAAATCAATTTGTAGGTAATCCACATAATTGTGAACCAGGTAGTATCAAGTATTAGGAGCAGCAGTAGGAAGGAGGTCGGGTGGATGGGTGGGTCTAAAAACAGGAGTCTGGTGGACCTGGACCTGGACCTGGACCTAAACCAGAAGCTCGGGAAAGTAGAGGAGATGAAAAGAAGTCTGGTTTCACAGCAGACTACATTCACAAAAGCAAATAAAATAAAATAAAATAAAATAAAATAAAATAAAATAAAATCTATTTCATGAGCTGCTGTGAGACTGTTGGGTATTCATGCAGGTCAATAATCACATTTCTCTCCTACAGTTACTCATTAAAAATCAGAAAACCAAAGTGAATTATGTTGCTGTCATTGTGATCGTCTTCAGGCATGTAGCTCGCAGTATTGATTATTCAGGGATCTAACACTCTTATCTTCTATCTGTGTCTTGTACCAACGTGAGGACACCAACACAAAGCACTGCGTTGTTCTGCTGGAGGACAACTGGTCCCGGTGTCCTTTAGGCCTCCACCCCGTCATTAAAGATGTGTATTTAACACCCCTCCCAATCAGCCGTCTTATCTCCACTGGAGGATGAAAGGCGTCAGCTGAATCTCAGACGACCCCCGACCACGCCGACACCTCGCGCTCACATTCCAGCAGATCTACGTCACCTGTCAGCCGACTGCGACTCTGCAGGATGAGCTTTTACACAACAGCAACAATCCATCTAGAATAAAGGACCGAGGTCGAGGTCCAGATCTGATACCGCGACCCCTGATCAGCTGGGAGACGGAAGGATTTAAGATCTATTACACTGTAAACGTGCTTCATAGAAAAAAACCTGAAATCTGAGCTAGACTAATGCTAATGCTAATACTAGGGCTGTCAATCAATTAAAATACTTAATCACAATCAACCACGTTTATTTATTTATTTATTTATTGCAAATCAATGAACAACACAAAACAATGACATATATTGTCAGTGTCTACTATATAGATTCTACTGTATAGATTCTACTGTATAGATCCCACTGTATAGATCCCACTGTATAGATCCCACTGTATAGATCCTAATGCATAGAATCTACTGTATAGATCCTGCTGTATAGATCCTAATGCATAGATTCTACTGTATAGATTCTACTGTATAGATCCTAATGCATAGATTCTACTGTATAGATCCCACTGTATAGAGCCCACTAGATCCTGCTGTATAGATCCTAATGCATAGATTCTACTGTATAGATTCTACTGTATAGATCCCACTGTATAGATCCCACTGTATAGAGCCCACTAGATCCTGCTGTATAGATCCTAATGCATAGATTCTACTGTATAATTCTACTGTATAGATCCCACTTATAGATCCTAATGCATAGATTCTACTGTATAGATTCTACTGTATAGATCCCAATGTATAGAGCCCACTGTATAGATCCTAATGCATAGAATCTACTGTATAGATTCTACTGTATAGATCCCACTGTATAGAACCCACTGTATAGATTATACTGTATAGATTCTACTGTATAGATCCTGCTCTATAGAATCTACTGTATAGATTCTACTGTATAGATCCCACTGTATAGATCCTGCTGTATAGATCCTACTGTATAGATCCCACTGTATAGATCCTAATGCATAGATTATACTGTATAGATTATACTGTATAGATCCTGCTCTATAGAATCTACTGTATAGATTCTACTGTATAGATCCTGCTCTATAGAATCTACTGTATAGATTCTACTGTATAGATCCCACTGTATTGATCCTAATGCATAGATTATACTGTATATATTCTACTGTACAGATCCTGCTCTATATATCCTACTGCATAGATTCTACTGTATAGATCCTGCTGTATAGATCCCACTGTATAGATCCTAATGCATAGATTATACTGTATAGATTCTACTGTATATATCCTACAGCATAGATTCTACTGTATAGATTCTACTGTATAGATCCTGCTCTATAGATCCTACTGCATAGATTCTACTGTATAGATCCTGCTCTATAGATCCTACTGCATAGATTCTACTGTATAGATCCTGCTCTATAGAATCTACTGTATAGATCCCACTGTATAGATCCTAATGCATAGATTATACTGTATAGATTATACTGTATAAATCCTGCTCTATAGAATCTACGGTATAGATCCTAATGCATAGATTCTACTGTATAGATCCTGCTCTATAGAATCTACTGTATAGATTCTACTGTATAGATCCCACTGTATAGATCCTAATGCATAGATTCTACTGTATAGATTCTACTGTACAGATCCTGCTCTATATATCCTACTGCATAGATTCTACTGTATAGATCCTGCTGTATAGATCCCACTGTATAGATCCTAATGCATAGATTATACTGTATAGATTCTACTGTATAGATCCTACAGCATAGATTCTACTGTATAGATTCTACTGTATAGATCCTGCTCTATAGATCCTACTGCATAGATTCTACTGTATAGATCCTGCTCTATAGAATCTACTGTATAGATCCCACTGTATAGATCCTAATGCATAGATTATACTGTATAGATTATACTGTATAAATCCTGCTCTATAGAATCTACGGTATAGATCCTAATGCATAGATTCTACTGTATAGCTCCTGCTCTGTAGAATCTACTGAATAGATCCTACTGTATAGATATAATTCTACTGCATAGATTCTACTCTATAGATCCTACTGCATAGACTCGACTGTATAGATTATACTGTATAGATCCTGATCTATAGAATCTACTGCATAGATCCTACTGTATAGATTACACTGTATAGATCCTGCTCTATAGAATCTACTGTATAGATTCTACTGTATAGATCCTTCTGTATAGATTCTACTGTATAGATTCTACTGTATAGCTCCTGCTCTATAAATCTACTGTATAGATCCTAATCATAGATTCTACTTATAGATTCTACTGTATAGCTCCTCTCTTAGAATCTACTAATAGATCCTACTTATAGATCCTTCTTATAGATTCTACTGCATAGATTCTACTCTATAGATTTTACTGCATAGATTCTACAGTATAGATTATACTGTATAGATCCTGCTCTGTAGAATCTACTGTATAGATCCTACTGTATAAACTATACTGTATAGATCCTGCTCTATAGAATCTACTGTATAGATCCTACTGTATAGATCCTTCTGTATATATTCTACTGTATAGATTCTATTGCATAGATTCTACAGTATAGATTATACTGTATTGATCCTGCTCTATAGATTCTACCGTATAGAATCTATTGTATAGATTCTACCATATAGATTCTACCGTAGAGATTCTACCGTATAGAGTCTACCGTATAGATTCTACCGTATAGATTCAACCGTACAGATTCTACCGTATAGAGTCTACAGTAGAGATTCTACGGTATAGAATCTACGGTATAGATTCTACCGTATAGATTCAACCGTAGAGATTCTACCGTATAGAATCTACCGTATAGAATCTACCATATAGATTCTACGGTATAGATTCTACTGTAGAGAATCTCCTGAATCTACTATAAAGTATTTTCCGACTGTTTCAATCCAGTTTTCAGGTTTTGTTTATTTCACCATTGAACCAATGCAGTTTTATCGTTCTGCTCATCGCCACACAGACACACACACACACACACACACACACACACACACACACACACACACACACACACACACACACACACACACTTCTGGTATGTGGCTATCTCTGACAGCAAGATATATGGAGGACAGATGGGCAAACACACAGATAACTTTTACTTTTACAACACTTCTCTTTATGTACACGTCGTACTTAACTTTATTTATTTCAGACCATCTTAGTGCTGCAGGGCCGACTGTTATATTTGTGGTGGATTTACAAGTGTAGAAAACATCTTTACAGTAGGTTTAAAATGCAGTGTGTTGACTGTGGACTGCAGCTCTGTCTACATGCAGTACGCTCTGATTTGATGTCTGATGGGACATAACGGCTCTATTTCATGTCTGCAGGGTAGGAAATCAACCTAAACACGTCATTCATGCTTCTAAACCAGGAAATATAGAGATAGATGTAAATCTGAGCTGTGTTGATACCGATGCCGACTGAACTACACCAGACTGTCTGTTCAGTCTCACATTCAGCTTTTTACATTCCCGTTTCAACCGTAGGTCAAAGTCTACTGGGAAAAGTCAATACTGTAGTACACAGAACCAGGATATGTACACGTGTGTTTACATTACATGTATTTATGTAGTGGTGTGTTGCATGTACTGCAAACAGAAGATTGACCTGTGAAACCTGAGTCACTCCACCAGTGTCTCTCTCGGGTCACTGTTGCTGGTCCCGAGTCCGGATGAAGGAGAAGGGCATTAAAAAACGAGTCGACAGAAGAAATTCATTTATATATTTAGGGTCTTTTTTACTCACTTTTTATCAAACACAACATTACTCATCTCTGCGACAGTGGCCACGTGGCCAATTATGCAAATTGTGTGATGACGTCATTTAGCGACTTCTAGCGACTCTTAGGACAGCCAGCGGTCCGAGTACCAGTACTGTCCAGGCTGAGGGATCGGCAGCACTGGACGGGTGAAAAGTCCTGTCAGGGTGTCTGTCCTCTTCACAAAATGTCCTCCAGCCCCCCGACATTAGCTGGTCTGTGTTAGCATCCTGCTGTTAGCATCCTGCCATATGTCAAATAAACAAATGGCTCCAGCTCGTCACCTGACAGCAGCAGTAACATCTCCAACTGTGACGGATGGACGCACAGCTGCAATGCAACACACACACACACACACACACACACACACACACACACAACACAACACACACAACACACACATTCGACATATTGCTAAAATATGATGTTCTCAAGTACAGAATACACACACATATAGATCAATGGATGGATGAATGGATGGATTGATAGATAGATAGATAGATGGATGGATGGATGAATGGATGGATTGATAGATAGATAGATGGATGGATGGATGGATGGATGGATGGATGAATGGATGTTTGACAGGCTGTCAGTTGTGTGACACCAGCAGAGGACAGGTGAGGGGTCACATTCAGGTCTTTGACTACAGTGTGTTTGCACACAGCGTGACAACAGGTGTGTTTTGGGTCAATCATCACACACACACACACACACACACACACACACACACACACACACACTGTCTGACAGCAGGACGAATGGAGGCGACAGATGAACACATAAGTTTTACTGAGCGAATAGTGAGTGGTGGATTTAAGAGAGAGGAGGCGTAGAAGAAGAAGGAGGAGGCTGACTACACTTCTGTTCTTCCTCTCCTATAAACTAAACATCTGTGTGACAATTATTTCACATTTTGAGGGTTATATTGATATAATTTATCTACGTTTCCCCTCCATCGCTCTACATACGACAGCAAGTCCAAGAGGTGGTCATAAACAACCGCTGCTTCACGGTAGCCTGAGGGAGGCGTGTTCATCCCAGCCGGATATAATCAATGTTAAATATCTGAGCAACGACGGCTCACACAGAGTACAAGTTTTAAAACAAGAACGTAGGAGTGTGGATGTAATCCACCCTCCACCAAACACATTATTAGTGGACTAACACGAATAATTGACGAATGATTAAAGGACAGATCTGAAAAATGAGTTTCTCCACAAAGAATCACTTTAAATCTGATGTTTACACAGAAACGTCTTAGCAATAAGTTATTCGGCATGAAAGAAGCATAAAACAGTTACTAATGGACTAAAGAAATCTTAGCAGACTAATGGAGTCAGAGGAGGCAACGCTTCATCTTATCTTATCTTATCTTCACTGAAACACAGAGAAAAGATGCGTTCACAGATCTACCTGGTTTAACTGTGGATTTACCCCTCAGGCTGCATCCACACCAGTACGTTTCTGTCTTAAACACACAATCTTTGCTACATTTATTCCTACCGTCTACAGTAATTTGGCGTTTACTCCTAAAACTGAGACTAACGCTGCTGCCACCATTTTAAAACTCTGAGATTGTGTTTTATGATGCCTTCAGGTGTGGTGGTGTTTACCATGTTAACCGGTTGGTCCCTGAACGCCCCTCATGTCGCATTCACGACCTCGTCAGTGGAAAGTTTCTGAAAGCTCCGGGTTCACATCTTGTGACGTGTTTGTTGACGTAGTGAGAAATGGTGGAGCCCATGGAAGGTCATTTATCACTGCATAATGAGTACTGAATTGTACTGAATATTGTAATTTATTGATATATTTTTTTTCTGTCAGAGGACAATGTTGATGTTCTCAACAACCTAATTTTTTTCCTCTGTCATTATGTCTTTACATTTCCTCCATAATGCTACCCACTAGCTAGCTTGATAAATTGTTAGCCTTTAGACTCAGACAGTCACATTAATATTGACGTTACCTTGCGGCAGTATTCTTCACGACTTAACCACTTGAATGCAACGCATGTCGTATTCACAACTTCCAATCAGGGGTTCACGAATTTCATCTGAAGGCACCATATGTCTGGACGAGCAGAAATGGAGACCTTTGGAAACGCCCTCGTTGGCGTCTTGATTAGGTCCCATCAGTCATTTGTGGCCTTTATCACATGAACCGTTTCCCAGAAGACAACAAATGACGTCTGTTGTGTTTCGCGTCTTGTTGAACGTCTAATGATCCTTCAGTAACTCCACCTCAATCCAAGCAAAGAAATCTCTGTTCTTCCTTGAGCCACCGACCGCGCTGCTTCCTGTTGACGGCCAGTGTCCATGAATGGTCATGTGATGTGCGTTTTCAGCCATGGTGGTATGGTTGTTGACTTTGTTCATACTTAGTGTATTGTGTGTGATGACTGAATAAAAATACTAGTAACTATGACGCTGCCCACTTGGACCACAGATGAGGACTGTCACAGCTCGTTGGAGAATCAATAGGTCACACATTCCAGCATGTGGGCCCGAGGACTTCGGCTCTGATCCTTCAACCTCGAGGACCGACACCACGTAATAAAAACACAGCTTTTCAAATTCTGTTGTCCCATTTTTTACTCTGTGCATCAGAAACAACAAAACAAAATGACTTCTCCTTGTAGGAAGTGAGGATCTGATTACTGAATGTGCATCAACCTTTAGTCTTAGTGAGGACACAGTCTCCATCCTGATCCACTTCACTGTCAGGACTTGAGCCGGCCTCAGGGTCTCGGGGGTGGGAAGTTGGCAGTTTGGGGTTGAAAGGGTGATTTAGGTGTTGAGGGGGCGGGAGGAGGGTCACCAGCTAATGATCTTAAATCCTTGACAGGTCAAAGGTCTTTTGAAGGATCCACTTCCAGGACACAAAAGAGTCCTGTTCTTCATCCGAGCTGGAACAGTCTATTCAGCTACAGATCAGCGACCTTCGACCCCGAAACCTCCTGTGGAGATGCAGCTTCTGCCTCTGACTTTAAAACCTAATTGCTGAGGCCATTTTATGAGAGGAAAACGCAATTTGCTTTTCAAAAGCAGCAGTGAAATCTGTGATGACGAAGCCAGTCAGCAGAGTCGGAGCATTTTGTGACAGAATTAATCCAGGCCTGGTTTTCTGAAAGCATCTCAATGTTAAGATGATGATAAAATCCCTTTTATTAACGTTGTTAAGCTTTAAGGTGTTTCATCCCACCCACTCGTAAACAGCTAAGAGCATCTGAAGAGGCTGTGAACCTGGAGGGTTTCTGTTCAGTCGATGTTTAAAACTAAACCAACACAGCAAAAACATTTAGCTGAACAAGTGATCAGTTTCTTTTTAGCACCCTCGGCCTCTTCTCGTCTAATTACTAATTATTATTTATTAATCTCTTCTGCCTGAAATGCCACTTTCCTAATGTTCAGTTTCCATCTCTTCTCTCTTTTCTTTCCGTTTACGGTACCGATACAGAAAATGATGATACGTCCACAATTCATTGTTTTCTGTGATGCTCATCAGACAGACGCAGACACAGGATTAATATTCTCTTAACATTTATTGTTGCTTCGGTAAAATAATTCAAGAGCATTAATTGAAACTTGATCATTAATCAGATATAAATCCGTCTCAAAAAGGTCTCATGTTAAATGAAATTTTACACTTTAATTAACAAAATTATATTTCTCACCAAAACACTGAACGAGGTCAAAGAGTCTAGAAGTAAAGCGATTAAAACTGCTGGGGTTTTTTTTTAATAGCTACCGCCATTTTGGACTGAAACAGTTCTAATATTTTATTGTCCAACACAGACCATGTTTTCTCTTTTACAAAGTGTCTCCATTTCTGTCTGTCCGGAGTTTTAAACCTAAAACGGCGTCAGCAGCGTTTCTAAACGCCTCCGTTTTAGTAGCGAGGACGTGAACAAGCTCTTCATTTTAAAACAACCGTATGAGTGTGGATGTAGTCTTGGTCTTAGTCTGGACACAGAGCTGAAAGCAGGGCTACCCTCCACCAAACACAATCTTAGTCTTAGTTGACTGACACTCGTTTGATTGAGGCGAATAATCGGTTTCAGTAATCAAGTTTCTCCACAAAAAATCCCTTTATATCTGGTGATGATGAGATGTGGACAGACGTGTCTTAGCAATAAGTCATTCGGCATGAAAGAAGCATA
Source organism: Pterois miles (assembly GCA_947000775.1). Lineage (NCBI taxonomy): Eukaryota > Metazoa > Chordata > Actinopteri > Perciformes > Scorpaenidae > Pterois > Pterois miles. The sequence continues at coordinate 1,592,806 of CAMQGK010000607.1, read as the reverse complement.
AAAAATGAGGAATGGATTAAAGAAATCTTAGCAGACTAATGGAGTTAACGCTTCACTGAAACACAGTTTCCTGTGGATTCAGGCTACAGACACACCAACACCTGACTGTTTTAAACACATAACCTTTACTACGTTTATTCCTGCCGTCCACACTACGACCTTTGATCACGCTGCTGGCGCCATTTCAGTTTTAACACTCGTTGGTTTTTAGTCTGGACCAACAGAAACGGGACCTTTGAAAACGATAACGCCCACACTGGCTTCTTGATTTGGCACAAATGTGATGCTTTTGGATTTACATATGATGATTATGTTATGTCCTTTGTCTTATTAATTATATGATTAAATTAATTTGTATCTTAGAGAAAAAACATGGATTAAATGAGTCAATAAATAAACTAAAATAAGATTAATTTCTATGATATCATGTCGTCACATTCCAACATACTGGATTTTTAAGGGTTTTTTTCACCAGATGTGAGAATTCATATTCACATAAACAGGCGTATTCCCCCCAACATTAACCTTTACTCCACATGTTAAACACAGTTGTTTCATACCTGAACTGAGACTCAGAGTTCACAGGTTACAGAGGAAACGGGGAACTGACATTCATACGAAAACCAACAGATGTCCATTAAAAACATGACTGAGATTTCAGAGTTGACTTTTTCCCTCCAGATTGGTGTTTTATTAATATTTTTAGGGAACAGAAAGGACAGCGTTCAGTGGATTTCCCAAAAAAAAGTAGTAGCACTATGAAAATCATCTATTTTTAAAATCAAACACTTTAATGACTTTGTTTCCTGTCCCCATACACCATGTTGTATTGTCTCCTTATTCTAAGAGTTTTTTATTTATTGATTGTTAAATACTGCCGACTGGTCAGCATCAGAAACCAACTCAGCCTCCAGCAGCAGTATGTGGAGGAAAGGGCTTTCTACTAACTCCAAGCCCCCCGGGACCCCCAACGGGATAAGCTGCTGAAGATGAGAGGGTGGATAGTTCGTCTGTCTGTTAGCAGGATTACTTCAAAAGTTCACAGTGGATTTGAATGAAATGTTTTGGCGGGGTGGGGTGTGAGGTGGCACCATGAAAAATCAATACATTTTGGTGGCGATTCATCTGATGATCCAGATTCAGGGATTTTTTTAAATGATTCCGATCATGACGTGAAGACCGCTGGGTCTAATGCATGAACAGTGTCACTGATGACGCCTTGATGATGTGTGACCCAGCGGAGTAGAGCGGGTCGTCCTCCAATCGGAAGGTCGTGGTTCGATCCCCGGCTGCTCCGGTCACATGTTGATGTGTCCTTGAGCAAGACATTCAACTCCATTTAACGCCTCGGTGTAATGAATGAGATGAATGAGTATTTAGATCATCATCAGATCAGATCCTGATGGGCAAAGCTGGCACCTTAGCAGCCTCCAATATCACTGTATTAATGTGTGTGTGAATGTGTGTGTGTGTGTGTGTGTGTGTGCGTGCGTGCGTGCGTGTGTGTGTGTGTGTGTGTGTGTGTGTGTGTGTGTGTGTGTGTGTGTGTGTGTGTGTGTGTGTGTGTGTTCTTGTACATCTTTGTGAGGACCAGTTTGAGTTTTAGACCTTCAGAGTGAGGACATCTTTGGAAAGTGAGGAGATTTTTGTCGGTCCTCACCTTCAGACGGACCTTCAAAGGCCTGTTTGAGGGTTCAAACTTGGTTTTACTGTCCAGGTTAGAATCAGGTTTAGGTTTAGATTTAGGTTAGGGTTGGGTCAAGATTCAAGATTTCTTTACTTCTCAGAATACAAGAACACAGTAAAGTCTTTGGCTCGTGGCCCTTATAGCAGCAGTAATAATACAACTAATAGTAACATTAAAATGGTGTTTAAAAGTACAATACAACAGAAGTATAGTAATATACATAATAAAAATAAGAATAGAAATAAAAATTTAAATTAGAAAATAATAAGATATATATAATATAAATAAAAGTAGAAATGTGCAATTAAGTGTGCAAGGTGTTGCATCAGGTTTAGTTGTGATGGTTACGGTTCGGGTAAGAGGCCAGCGAACGCATCATGTCCTCACAAAGATAGAAGTACACGGCTGTGTGTGTGTGTGTGTGTGTGTGAATTCAACATCACACTATAAAATTACAGAGACGACTCAGAGGGATCATGTTTGTGTGTCCTGCTCTTTGCCAACGGCCTATAAAATTATAGAGGCCACCTGTGGGTTTATAGAAATGTACAGTGTGTGTGTGTGTGTGTGTGTGTGTGTGTGTGTGTGTTCGCCTGTAAAGTTACAGGCAAACAATGGACTATGTGCACACTTGCAGTGGTTACGGGAAGTGAACAGATTCAGGCTTTATTTATTCCAAGAAGAGCGATTCATTGCAGTTTTACCCAGCACTCACTGGGCCAACACCATGACAGCAAGCAGCAGAACATGAAATACACATGCTGCTATAGTTCAGATTTCAGTTTAAAAGAAGAGCGTAACAGTCATGCCTATCAGCACACACATGTGTTTGTGTATGTACATGTGTACATAATCACAAGCACTGCGTACATATACGTATATACCAACATAGTTCACAGCAGCAAGTGTCAGTTTCCACTTGTTAGATGCATACAGTCTTTAAAATAGACGTCCTTCTTCACAGGAGACTACTTGGTTAGGTTGAGGAAAAGACGGCGGTTTGGGTTAAAATAACTACAGAAGTGGTGTAATTTTAGTACAGAAGTTATGTGACACCTGATGAAAATCCCGTGTTTTTCTGACCCAAACATCCACCCGACCTCCTCTCGTTTGGGAGGAGCAGCTGGGTGGAGGCCCCGGGGAAGACCCAGGACTAGATGGAGAGATTATATCCCCATGCTGGCCTGGGAACGCCTCGGATCCCCCAGTCAGAGCTGGTTAATGTGGCCCAGGAAAGGGAAGTCTGGGGTCCCTGCTGGAGCTGCTGGCCCAGAGACCCGACCCGGACAAGAGGATGATGATGATGATGTTTAGAAACTGTCATAAATCGGCCATCAGCTGTCCTGATTCTCATCAGCCATAAAAAGCTCATACGGGTCGACCTCTAATCTGACACCAACCTTTCTCAACATTAACATTCATGTTTTAAAATATCAACTTCTGATGTGTGAAAGAAAAGACACCCGAACATAACACAGCTAGATGGTTTTAATAAAAACTTCAACAACGCCACGCCGAGCCCTCTTTAGAGAAAAGAAGCTGGTTTTTAGAAGAAAAAAATCCAGCATGTGTGTTATTTCTCTTTCCAGGAAGCAGCCATACTTTCCTGGTATGTGCCCCAGTCCTGGATCCCCCCCCAATCTGCTGCAGGACGGCATTTCCAGGGTGTTTTGGGGGTATAGGGCGAGGGGCCTTTCTAATCTGCAGGGGCCCAAACTGCCCAGAGGAACTCCCTCTCTGTTCTGTATTGTTGGGCCTGTTTTGAGGTCGGACCTTGAAAGCGTCCTGACTGGTAATCAGCAGTTTTTAAGATGATCAAACAGCCTCCATTATGATGGAGGACAATAGGGCTGACAGGGGGGGTGACAATAGATTTCTTCTTCTTCTTCTCTTTCTTCCCTCCTCACATGTTCTTTCTTTTCCTTTCTTACTATTCACACTTTTTTCCCTCTTTCCATCTGCGACTGAGCTGTTTATCAAATCCACATGTTAAAGTGAACACATGACTTTTTGCTGTCACCTCCTCACAGAAACGAACCTTTAGTAGCCTGTTTACTGTACATCTGTGTTTACATGCATCAGGTCATTGATCAGACTTCTCCTCTGTTACAACCTAATATTACAACATTTTTTTGCACCCTCTCTCCACCAAAATATCCATTTTTTTTCGTTTCGCATCACCATTGCAGTCGTTTCGACATCCCAAACATGAAAACAGGTCTAGTAAACATTAAAAATGTCACTGATAATACTTGTTACTGATTCAGTCTCTTGTTCAATCTCTCAAACCAGCAGGAGATAGTGGGATCAGATTTTATTTTATAGATTTTATTTGATTTTATTTAGTCTCTGTCAAGTTTGAGTGAAGTCAGACAATCAGCGAAGTAAAGTTACTGTTTCAGTCAACGGAGTCTGGTGGCTTTGAGGCAAGCAGATAACGTCTGTACCTTTTCACATCTCAGTACACAACTCAGTACTTTTCTCAACCAATTTCTACAAGATGTTATTATATTAAAGGGTTTATGATCTAGAAAAGGTTTAGTCTCCAGTTAATCTGGGTAGTGGAGCGCTAATCGCTGCTCGACGCCCAGGAGACCAGAATGTACCTGACAAGACCTGAATTACTGACCTGACAGAAGATGATTCATTTATCAGGAGTCATTATTAAAACTCATGTTTGTAAAGTATAACTTTAGCTTATTTTCATTGTTTAAGGTTAATACTTGTAGAGAGGTCTCTGTATACTATAATATAAGAAACACTGATATATCTTCCTCCGTCTAGCGATCATGTTTTCAGTCTATAGCATAGGTGTCAAACTCAGGCCCAAGGTAATTACACTACAAATCCCAGAATGCTCTGCTAGTGCGTTGGCGCATCAATGAAGGGCGAGCGTCTCCTCCCACATCTGTTGACATTCATTATCAACCTCATATTACCGTCAGCGGAGGAACATTGAAGCCACCTCTCCCCAAAAATGACCAAAAGAAAGATGGACGACAGGAAGTCTGAAGACAGGAGGGAGGAAGAAGATTAGTCCACCATGTAAAGGACAGACCTGACTGAGGGAGGCGTGGAGGTTGATCCAGGGAGCTGATTGGTTCCCTCAGTCTCCCCTCCCACCTGCCAGCTAGAACCACACCACAGCAATGTGCTGAGATTTGTAAATATATGGATACAGCCCAGGTTTGGTAGGAGCTGTTTATTCTCATAGGAGTTAGGTTAGTATTTGTCCTTTGGTAAGTCTAGGATACTTAGCTCTATTTGGTTGATCATTTTGTTCTATTGCCTGCCCTGAATTTGATTGAATAAACCTTTTAAAGGGCTGCAAATTCCTTGTTGAAAGGAGAGAAAGGAAAATATGTACAATAATAACAATAATTGTCGAGTCTGGCCCACCACTTAGTCCCAGTTTGTGGTTTTTGGCCCACTGTGTATTTGAGTTTGACACCCCTGGTCTTTAGGCTACCGCTAACACTGCTACTGATATTACTATGATGTACTTATTAATAAGGGCGATCAGGCAAACTAGCTGGCTAGCTAAACTGTTAGCCTCTGTGGCTTCTACACTCGGACAGTGACGTTATCGTTGACGTTGCTTAGCAGCGGCGTTCTTCACGACTTGAGCACAACGCATGTTCACAAGTTTACAGGTTCCATTTGAAGGCACCATATGTGTGTATATCCTGTATGTCTATGGTTGCAACTGGAGGAAAAGGTTTTAATGCACCGCTGGGTGAGATGTTTACAGCAGAAAGGTTCATAATGTGGTTAACATGTGATTATGAGTGTGGATGTAAACTGTCAGACCACCTGCTGAAGTCGGGAGCAGCCAGAAAACAGCAGCTCTTCCAAGAAACACTGTACAGAGTGTCTGCGACGGCGTTATTATAAATGTGCTGCAGCATGTGAGCAGAGTTTTTCCCTCCCAGCCAGTAAACCTGAGGGGACCCCTCTCTCAGCCAATGAGGAGGAGGACAGCCCTGCTCCCAGCCAATGGGGCGCTGAGGAGGGACAGGGTCCATGTGCAGTCGAGCTGATCTCAAAACAGCAAAGACCAGGAGGTATGAGGAAGTGAGGACAGGGAGGGAAACAAAGAGCACACCAGAGGAGAGACAAGGGAAAGTACCACAGGCAAGTATGACAGGCAGAAAGTAAGATAACCCATAAAAAGACGACCACAATCTGGCCTTTCACGCTGACGACAGCACCACTGAGCTCTGACACTCACCGTTTCCAACATTATTGTATGTTTGTATTGGCTGCGATATGTTGAGGGCATCACTGCTTATGTTATTTAGTCTCGTCGATTCCTCTGGAAATAATGTCAAATGTACAGTATATGATTTAGTTCAGTACAGTGGAATTAACTACACCACTGGTTTTATCAGTTTTGATCTTGTCCATCATCAATACTTCATTGTGCACATCGCCAGTGTTTTGTTGCGTCTCTAGTTTTGCATTCATTCATGTTTTTTAGGCTGATTCCCACGTTCAGGGTCTGGAGGATATCCCAGCATGCACTGGGCCCCCAGTCCACCACAGGCTTCTTTCTGCTTAGAGTTTCCACCTCGTATCAGCGAGTGTTCAACCACACACACCTCTGTCCGTTCATACAGAGACTATGTAAACCCGTCTTCTTCTTCTTCTTCTTCTTCTTCTTCTCACTTTCAAACCTACAACTTCAAAACAGTCCTGCAGCAGTTTCTCAAACTACGGCTCTGGGCCCAAACTGGGTCACAGGTCTGTTTCTGGATGGTCAGGTTTCTATGCACTACAGAGGGCCGACGACCATCAAACCACAATATTTATTATTACCTATTGTAAATGTTTGAGCTTGTATCGGTATAATTAAAAAGTATTAAGAGTTAATGTGATCAGAAACCTGTTTAGTGATCAATCTGCATTCATTCCTGGGACGCATGTTAAAGTGAATATATAATTTTAAAAAATCAACAAGGATTTGGACATTTAATAAAATATATTAATGTGCAAAACAAAAAATGAATATGCACTCCTCAAAGCCACCAGGCTCCACTGACAGAAACAGTCATTTTACCTCCCTGATCGCTGTAAAACACACTTTATTTAAACTGAACAGAAAAATAAGACGCATCAACACCATCTGAATCAGTCTCTCCACTGTTCCAACACTGACCAGCTCCGGTCTGGTTCAAATAAGAATTTAATTAAACAGACAATATCATTTTATAGTGTTTTTATCAAGCTGATGGTCGTAAAACACATATAATTCAAACTGGGGAGGAACAAAATAAAACTCACTGAAACCATCTTTATTTAGTGTTTCCACTGTTCCAAGGGTTTGACAGAGAGACTCGATAAGTAGCTGATGTGTAAAGAAAAAGACGTAACCGCCGCAGTGTTTTCTGGGTTTACTAACTCGGCACATCCATGCAAACGGGACACAGCAGGAGAAATACACCCAGAACAACAGTGGAACAACATGGCAATATAAAGGGAGTCTATCGCCTTTAATCAGCCCACTTTTCTGCTTAAAAAACCTACATATATGTGCTAATTTTGGTGGAAAAGGGGTTTTTACTTTGTACACCTACATTTTACAGTCAATCTACTGTTTTTTTAACTTTTCAGTTCAGGTTTTAGTCCCATTGGATGAATCATTCTGATTAAATATGTTTCCGTTCACCCCTCAGCAGCGCTCTGCCTCTTCGTTATGCTCCCCTCTAAAAACCCAACATGAATCCTGCTGAGCATCTACATCACACATATATCTGTTCATCTTATAGGGGGACTCCCTCACATTGTTCGCATCAGTCAGATTACTAGTCACAGGGAGTCTGGAGGAGGTTTTTTGTTTCAATTTCTAGATTTGAGCTTGGAAACTTCACATTTCTAAAAGACGATGTACGTTACTGACTGACAGCTGTCACATCCAGGTGCTGCCTGGATCCTTCTGGTGCACTGAGCTTGTTCAGTCTTGTGAGGGGATCATTGCATTGGTGGTTTTTAAAAGAAAATTAAAAAAAATAATAATCTGAGGCACACTGCAGAGCTAAAATGCCTTTATTTTAAGTGGCAATAATTGGTTAAAACCGTTTAAAACTGTGACAGTAATCTGGCAGAAATGTAACTGAGAAGTTTAGCTGTAGAGGAATGTAATTTTGTGTTGGGCCAAACTTTATAATTTTAATTTAATTTAATAGGAACTATTGAATAAATCAAATACCGCCTGACAAAGGATTTGAAAATGGCACGTCAAAATTATAAAGAAATGACGTGCTACACACAGTTCTACGTACGCTGGTGTGTGTGAGATGTATAATCAAGCATCACACTCCTGTTTGTTTCCAGTCAACCTGCACAACTGTAGCTGTAGATGCAGTTTACAGGAAGCAGCAGGAAAATTGTATACAAACTGTAAACTGTACAAACTGAAAGATCATTTCAGTGGAAATAAATGGCGCTGAACGCCGTGGAGCGTCCTGGAAACACCGAGGGGTTCTGCCTCTTTGCTCGGTGGTCCGTCTGCACACACTGACGAGACGACTCATCATGTTCACTCTCGCCGTCCTTCAGCAGCGAGGCTGCGAGCTGAAACTGAAAAAACCCAAATCGGTCCCGACCTGACAGAGTGTGGTTGAAGTCACTCGGTCTGAGTCACTGAATGAAGCCGACAGGCCTGAATACACAGCGGGGGGATTTCTCAGCCTCTGTGTGGTGAAGCACATAGAGGAAGGCGAAGAGTGTGTCGGTGTGTTTTCTGGTCCACCGGGTTTCGGTCGTCTTCGCTGGAAGCCCACTAAGTTCTGTACAGAACCTCCGACGTCACCAGCCTCAAGTTTCCCTCATAACAAACACAACAAGCTCAGGAGATCAGCTTCAGACTGATATCAGCTCACTTTTATCAGACCCACTGCTGCTCTGGGGGCAGAAATACTGTAATCTCATTGGTCCAGGTAATCATCAGTGGGCGGAGACACTTTGGTTGCATCTGGCTGCAATTATATACAATATCCGAGGAAGTTAGGCTGTTAGGGTGATACCAATACAGTACCGATACAATACCAATACAGTATCAATACAGTATCAATACAGTACCGATACAGCATCAATACAGTACCAATACAGTACCAATACAGTATCAATACAATACCAATACAGTACCGATACAATACCAATACAGTACCGATACAATACCAATACAGTACCGATACAGTACCAATACAGTATCAATACAATACCAATACAGTACTGATACAGCATCAATACAGTACCAATACAGTACCAATACAGTATCAATACAATACCAATACAGTACCGATACAATACCAATACAGTACCGATACAATACCAATACAGTACCGATACAGTACCAATACAGTATCAATACAATACCAATACAGTACCGATACAATACCAATACAGTACCGATACAATACCAATACAGTACCGATACAATACCAATACAGTACCAATACAGTACCAATACAATACCAATACAGTACCGATACAGCATCAATACAGTACCGATACAGTACCGATACAATACCAATACAGTACCGATGCAGTACCAATACAGTATCACTACAATACCAATACAGTACCGATACAATACCAATACAGTACCGATACAATACCAATACAGTACCAATACAGTATCAATACAATACCAATACAGTACCGATACAATACCAATACAGTACCGATACAATACCAATACAGTACCAATACAGTACCGATACAATACCAATACAGTACCAATACAGTACCGATACAGTACCAATACAGTACCAATACAATACCAATACAGTACCAATACAATACCAATACAGTACCGATACAATACCAATACAGTACCGATACAGTACCAATACAGTACCGATACAATACCAATACAGTACCAATACAATACCAATACAATACCAATACAGTATCAATACAATACCAATACAGTACCGATACAATACCAATACAGTACCAATACAGTATCAATACAATACCAATACAGTACCGATACAATACCAATACAGTACCAATACAGTACCGATACAATACCAATACAGTACCGATACAGTACCAATACAGTATCAATACAATACCAATACAGTACCGATACAATACCAATACAGTACCGATACAGTACCAATACAGTACCAATACAATACCAATACAGTATCAATACAATACCAATACAGTACCAATACAGTACCGATACAATACCAATACAGTACCAATACAATACCAATACAGTACCAATACAGTACCGATACAATACCAATACAGTACCGATACAGTACCAATACAGTATCGATACAATACCAATACAGTACCGATACAATACCAATACAGTACCGATACAATACCAATACAGTACCGATACAATACCAATACAGTACCGATACAGTACCGATACAGTATCAATACAGTACCGATACAATACCAATACAGTACCGATACAGTACCGATACAATACCAATACAGTACCAATACAATACCAATACAGTACCGATACAATACCGATACAGTATCAATACAGTACCGATACAATACCAATACAGTACCGATACAGTACCAATACAGTACCGATACAATACCAATACAGTACCGATACAATACCAATACAGTACCGATACAGTACCAATACAGTACCGATACAATACCAATACAGTACCGATACAATACCAATACAGTACCGATACAGTACCGATACAGTATCAATACAGTACCAATACAGTACCAATACAGCATCAATACAGTACCGATACAATACCAATACAGTACCAATACAATACCAATACAGTACCAATACAATACCAATACAGTACCGATACAATACCAATACAGTACCGATACAGTACCGATACAGTATCGATACAGTACCAATACAGTACCAATACAGCATCAATACAGTACCGATACAATACCAATACAGTACCAATACAATACCAATACAGTACCAATACAGTACCGATACAATACCAATACAGTACCAATACAATACCAATACAGTACCGATACAATACCAATACAGTACCGATACAGCATCAATACAGTACCAATACAGTACCGATACAGTACCGATACAGCATCAATACAGTACCGATACAATACCAATACAGTACCGATACAATACCAATACAGTACCGATACAGCATCAATACAGTACCAATACAGTACCGATACAGTACCGATACAATACCAATACAGTACCGATACAGCATCAATACAATACCAATACAATACCAATACAGTACCGATACAATACCAATACAGTATCGATACAATACCAATACAATACTAATACAGTATCAATACAATACCAATACAGTACCGACACAATACCAATACAGTACCGATACAATACCAATACAGTACTAATACAATACAGATACGATGCAGATAAGGTACCAATACAATACTGATACTATACTGATACAATACCAATACAGTACTAATACAATACCGACACGATGCAGGTATGATGCTTATACAAAGCCAATATGATACTGATACGATGCTGATGTAATACCAATGCAATACCAATACGATACCTATACGATACCGATACAATACTAATACAATATTAATACATCACCAATACAATGCAGATAAGATACCGTTTTCACCAAGAAGAGCAGTTTACGGGACACAAGCACTCGCATGTCATTCTCACAGAAATCTCCAAATGTCAACAGTTGTTGATCCAGAATCCCAGCAGGTCTTCTTCTGTGGTGGTCCTCAACGTCTTGGTGTCTTAATGTGGTATTCTGGAGGATTATTGATCATTTTTATCTCGATATAGTTAAAAAAAATGATTAATGTTAATGGTGCTGTTGTATTACAACCTGCAGCTGTAGGTAAACTATAAACCTTCATCATCAAAACTTAATCATCAACCAACAAATAATAATAATGTGACAGAACTTTATTGATCCTCAAATAAATGTTGGGAGAAAAACAATATTTCTCAGTCACACTGTGGGACCAGTACAGACCGTTAAAAGTCATTAGAGTTCAAACTAATGTAGAAGCAGAAATACTAAAAAAAAAAGGAAAACATTAGAAAAGGTTATGAACCTTTCCTTTATTATAGGCATCATATCGGTGAGCTGCCATGAAGCTCTGCAGGTACAAAAATCAATACATATCCTATATGAAGTTGAACAGTGTTTTTTTCTACATTGAAACTACTAAAATTGATTTAATACGTTATTAGCTACACCTGTGAAAAGTGTAATTCATATACATCCCAGCAACAATTTCATCAACGTAATCATCAGTTTGAAGGATTATTGATCATTTTCATCAATTCTCCAGTGGTAAAAAAAAAATGGTTCAGTTTAGCACCAAATCTGTGGAACAGCTGATGAGACATAATAGAGCAGGAGGATGGACATCAGGTACTGATATCATACTGTTAGAAACCCTTAAAGACTTTTAATGATTATTTCTGATCAATGACTAGAACAACTGGACCCTCAGAGCTGAGCAGCATCTCAGATTAATCTCCAGATGATGTTCACCACTTCTATGAGACATCTACTGCTGACCTGCTGTCTCCCCCTAAAGACCCTCTAAAGACCCCTTAGAGACCTCCTGGACCCCCTGGACCCCCTAAAAGAGACGAATACTGTTGTGTCTATTGGGTCGATTGTGGGTCTGAGAGGGTCAATAAAAGAACCAGTTGCTTTCTGCTCACCTCCAGGGCCAGACAGCGACACAAATATCCTGTTTTACGCTGAGTAACGCTGCAGTTTAGTATAGATAATGTTCATTCATGACTTTCTTTTACAAGCATTTATTTATTTTTTTAATTTAATTTAGTTTATTTAAAAGGGGACAGTATAATTTCATAAAACATATGATTATACCTGGTTTAAAAAAGCCAGAGTTAGCCAGAAGGCTAGTTTTCATCTGTAGTCCCCTGGCCATGAGCTAAAAAGGCAATAAAATACATCTACAATTAAAAAACTGGACAAACAATGAAATACATATGTAAACACTTGCTATACAATTAAGAAAATATGACATAGCATTTGGATAGCATAGCATAGCATTCTTCCTTTGGCTGTTTCAAAGTAAAAGCCTTCCAGCTAAATGAATAGTTTTTTCACTGCGACGCAGTAGCACCATTATGGTTGTTAGTGAGCAGGATGACGGACAGGCTATAGGACCGGTTCTGGTTGATCATATCGTCCCCCGTGGAGCCCCGTTACGCTGGTCTGGTTCTGTATATGTGTGAATGATAAGACTTTTGGGAATGTAGGTCCTGATTCAAGAATGTGTTTTACCCCCATTTGACCCTCACCGTGATGTGATGTATGAGCAGAGTTTGACACCTGAAGGCTGTTTTCACATCCGGCTGCTGCAGGGGAAAAGCTCCTCCACGCTCACCGTAAATCTCAGTCTTAGACGTCGACGTCCGAGCAGGAGCTCCTGACTTTAGTTCAGAGCCAGTCCTGGTTCAGCAACAGGCTTCCAGTACAAACAGGACAGGTCTTGTGAAAAACATATCAAGTTTTAGCCCTTCAAGCTACCAACACATAGAACATATATACAGATATTTAAATCAATGGCAATCTGATTACTACATATGGTTGCTTATATACAAATCCTTATATACAAATATGCCTCAGCCGGCTGGTCTCGCACACCGTTCGTTGCTTTACCTACAAAATAAATGTACTATGATTCGTTTATATCCCACTAAATCAATCCTTATGTAATCCCTATAACTGTAGACTTTCCCCGGGAGACCGCCGTTCATGTCCTGTGAAACCAGAAGTCAACGCTGATTTATTTGTCACATAATTTCTGTACCTAAGTTAAAGCACCTCTGGAAATCCAAACCCATCTTTTCCTCAACCTGAGTGGTTTTACTTTGAAAAGACTGACAGGTGCATCCTGTGTTGCTGGACGTTTGCAGGGAAATGCACAAAAAATACAGTAAATTTGTGTCTATGTAGATGAATCCAAAGGATAAAATTTCACAACCTGCTGTGAGACTGACAGAGCTGAGGGTGGGAGATGGGAGGGTCAACAGGGGCCCAACAGTCGCTTTTCTTTCCCTGGGGCCCCTTTAAACCAGGTTCATCTGGCCATGATGAGTCGGGAGTCAACCCCCCAAGACCTGATCTGGACTGACTTCACTGTGTTTCAGAGGCTCTAGTAGCTTCAGCTTTAGGGACTGAGTGCCAAGAACTGAGTGTGAACTGGTAGCTGGAGAGGTGCCAGTTTACCTCTTGGGCACTGCCGAGGTGCCCCTGAGCAAGGCACCAAACCCCCAACTGCTCAGGGCGCTTGTCAGGAGCAGCCCCCTCACTCTGACATCTCTCCAATTGTTGCATGTTTGTGCATGTGTGTGTTCAGGTCTGCATGTACCGTGTATAAGTTAACAACAGAGTGAAAACATTGAATTTCCCCTCGTGGGACTAATAAAGGAATATCTTCTTCTTCTTCTTCTTCTTCTTCTTCTTCTTCTTCTTCTTCTTCTAGTTTGTTGTGAAGGAGGTTAAATAACACTCCAGAGTTGATTTTCAAGGGGGTCCCTTGACCTCTGACCTCCAGATGTGTGAATGTAAATGGGTTCTCTGGGTCCCCACCAGTCTCCCCTTTACAGACATGCCCACTTTCTGATAGTCCCAGTCAAGGAAAATGCAGAAATCTCCAAATGTCAAAAGTTGTTGATCCCAAATCCCAGCAGGTCTTCTTCTGTGGTGTTCCTCAAGGTCTTGGTGTCTTAATGTGGTATTTTGGAGGATTATTGATCATTTTGATCAATTCTCCAGTGGTTAAAAAATGGTTCAATTTAGCACCAAATCTGTGGAACAAATGGTATCAACCCAAAAATTACTGCAACAGCTGATGAGACATAATAGAGCAGGAGGATGGACATCAGGTACTGATATCATACTGTTAGAAACCCTTAAAGACTTTTAATGATTATTTCTGATCAATGACTAGAACAACTGGACCCTCAGAGCTGAGCAGCATCTCAGATTAATCTCCAGATGATGTTCACCACTTCTATGAGACATCTACTGCTGACCTGCTGTCTCTGCCCTAAAGACCACCTAAAGACCCCTTAGAGACCTCCTGGACCCCTAAAAGACTAGAACAGGTCTGTTGTGGGTCTCAGAGGGTTAAAAAGGACAGACATAATGAAGAAACAGTGCTTCATTCATAAAGAAACCTCAGTGAAGGTTTGAAAACACAAAATTAAATTAGTAAATTTCTCCACCGTGGGACTAATAAAGGAATATCTTATCTTATCTTATCTTACTGTACATTTACACACAGTTCTGCTCTGTTGTGTGTAACAAACACTGATGAAGTCTGTGGTGAGCGTGGGGTTAATGAGGCTATCATAGAAGTCTGTCATATTTATGCTTTACTCGTTTCCCTGCTGCCGTTTCAGGCTGAACAGACGCACGGTGAGAACAGCTGCTGATACAGAACGACGCTGTCGTTGTCGTTTAAGAGGATTTTAGCAGCATTATCCTGTTTTCCCTTTCTGTGAGGTGATAACAGCCCTTCGCTTTCTGCTGGACGGCAGCCTGGACTTTTTCTTCTAAAACAACAGAAGCGGCTGCTGGGTTGATTAAGGTTTGGATGATCTTATCTAAGAATAAAAACAGAATAAATCCTTTAAAATCCTTCCTGTGCGTCTTTGTTTTTCCTGCATGTTTCTGTCTCTAAACTGCTTTTGTTTTAGAAAATCTGTTTTAAATACAGTTTACTGACAGATGGGTCAGTTACAGCAATATGGTGATTTAAACACACACACATTGTTCTGAGTGACCGTTGTAATGGGGGGGTACCCCCCCCCCCCCCCCCAACACACACACACACACACACACACACACACACTGTCTCTCTTTGATGAATCAACACACACTTTAATTTTCTCCTCAAACACCCCTCCTGCTCTGGAAACACCTCCAGCCTCCACAAACCTCAATAACTGAGGTTGTTTTTATTGTCAGAGCTGGTTGTGCGTCAGTAATGTCCTCCTGTTTCACCAGAAACACCCAAAACATGAGACAAATCTCCAGTTTTATATCAAACATCACAATAAGATTAACTTATCTTATCTGTATCCACAATAGAGCCGTTTTAGTCTTTTATAGAGGGGTCCAGGGGGTCTTTAGGGGGAGATAGCAGGTCAACAGCAGATGTCTTTAAAGTGTATAAGGGATAATAACATAATAATAGAAGTATACGATGTCCATCCTCCTGCTCTATTTTGCCTCATCAGTCATTTTTGGGTTGATACCGCTGGTTCCTCAGATTTGGTGTTAAATTGAACCATTTTTACCTCTGGAGAATTGATAAAAATGATCCAAAATACCACATTAAGACACCAAGACGTTGAAGAGCACCATAGGAAAAAGCCATGCTGGGATCAAAAATCTGGAGATTTCTGCAGTAATTGCATTTTCAGCAATATATATATATATATATATATATATAGTATATACACTATATCAAATCTCACAAACACATATAGAGCTATTTATAGAAGCATTACATTTACTCTGGTGGCGTTTCTTGGCAGCTGATCAGACAGATTGACAGTAACCAACAATGGCGGTGGGGGGTTAAAGGGGATCTTTCACACTGTCACATCACACAGCCACAGCTCTGTTCTGCTAAACACCCACTTCCTCATCTGCATGTGTTTCATGGGTTCAGGTTTGGGTTTTTTACTGACATTTTCCCCCCTGAGCAGCAGAGCGTAATTAAGTCCCGCCCACACAGGAGGGGAAAACAATTCCCCGCTCTCCATCGACTCCATCACGTGACTGCTCCTGTGTTCAGGGCCGCTGCTCGCCATTTGGGAGTCCTGGGCGTAGTTGCTTTGTGGGCTTGGGCAGTATCTATCGTGTACACCTTCCTGACATTCACTAGGTATAGGTGACTAGAGGTGGGACCAAGACATTGTTTGCAAGTCACAAGTAAGTCTCAAGTCTGTGCACTCTAGTCCCAAGTCAAGTCCCAACTCAGGTCTTGACACGTGTCAATTTACACTTCTTACATGCAGACAGTATTTTAAAAATAAACAAAAAAAAACATCTTTAGCATTAATCAATACAACTATTTGGTTGCATTCAGGAAAAGATGGCGATTTGGGTTAAAGTGTAGTAGTGTAGTGTTGTAACTTAAGTATAGAAGTTACATGACAAATAAATCAACTGACTTCTGGTTTCACCCGGGACCTGAACGGCGATGTCCTGGACTGTGGGAGGAAAACCGAAGGACCAGGAGAGAACCCACACTAACACGGGGAGAACATGAAAACTCTACACAAGCTGGATTCCAACCTGTGACCTTCTTGCTGTGAGGCGACAGCGTAACCACTAAAAATAAAACAAATACCCTCGTTTCACACCTCATATGTTGGGAAAAAAAACAACTCCACTTGAGAGATCTTTACAGTAAAGGGAGGAGGAGGTGAGAAAACGAACACAGGAAACCACAAACAGCAACGTAACTGTTGATGAGTAGAAGAGAAGGCATTAGGGGTCACAAGACAGATACGTCTGACACTGTGTTGTAATATTTACCATCGCCCCTCGCATTTACCCCTCGCTAGAATAAAGTTAAGAGTTTTACAACAGGCTTCACTACGTGGTCGAGCTGCAGTACGGATTTACACAGTGCTTCCTGGTGGATTATGCAGTGTAAGAAAATTACCTCCTGCTCAGGGTTGTCTTCTTTCACCCTCTCCTGGATTCTTCTGAGCAAACCGACGTTTCTTCCCGTCAGAGTTGGCGATCCATCCGTGGTAACGTTGGCGAGCGTACTCCACGGTAGCTTGTGCCTCCTGATGACCCCAGACACGCTGTCATACAAGTCCTCTCCCCGTGTTTTCCCCTTTAGGGACTCCATGGCCAAAAACTCCTCCGTTATCTCAAAATTGTCATTAATCCCTCTGATAAAAATTAAAAGTTGAGCAGTGTCCTTTATGTCATTACTTTCATCCAGCTCCAAGGAATATAATGTAAATGACTCCGCTTTTTTGTTTAGCTCGTTAGCTAAGTCTTCGTCAATTAGCTCAACACGGCGAGTCACTGTCCTGCGTGATAAGCTAATTTTTTCAAATTTGCTCTTGCTCTCAGGACACAAGATACTTGCTGTCTCTACCATACACTCTTTGAGAAACGCCCCTTCGGAGAAAGGTTTGCTGGTCTTTGCTAATTTGAATGATAATGATAATTTGAAAGATAACTTGCCTTTGTGCTTGACTCTTGGATGGCAGTTTGTCGCACAAAGGTGTTTTGCTGAGCCAGCAAACTAGCTGCCAACCTCTGCGCGGTAGCCGTCCGCTCTTGCGTTGACTGGTTGTTAGCATAACTAGCATGCTTGGTGGAAATGTGACGGCTGACGTTGTATTCTTTAAAACCGCAACAGTTTCTTGGCAAATAAGGCGTACAGCCTTGGACCCGACTTCCGTGAAAAAATATTTAGTTGTCCATTCGGCACTCTCTGTCGACTTTTCTTTTCTTTGGCCCACTCATTGCTGCAGATGGGTTCAGAACAGGTTCAGTTCTAATTCCTCAGCAAAGAAAGCGGCGACCGGTCCGGCCAATGTGATGACGTCATTTACGGCAGCCCTGGCACAACTGGAACACTGCGCGTAATGCGTCATCTGGTGCGACGCCAGGCATTACAGGACAAGGCCAAATGAATCCAGTCATAATTATGATATAATTTGATTTGGACATATCTGTACCAATGTTCGGCGGGCCGGATTAAAAGAACCAACGGGCCGGATGTGGCCCGCGGGTCGTAGTTTGCCCACCTCTGGCCTAACCCCTGGTCCTCATGCAGCTTGTGGTGGGTATTTACGCGCTATAAACCAGCATGTTTGCAGAGTGACCTGCGGACGGGCTCCCGACAACCAGAGAAAGCAGTTGACACTAACCACGCCGCCACAGCACTAACACAAAGAGATGACGCAAGCCAAAGGGAAAACACCACTTCAGCCTAACCAGGGAGGCTCCAAACACAGAGTAACAGGGCACCAACCACGTGACTTCTCTTTGGACCAAAACACGGCTCAAATAAAGAGGAAAAACACAGATGATAACACGAACACAAGGTGTTTCTCCTACATTCCATGCACCTTTGTGCACGACAACCAATGCACAACACAGTGGGAACAAACGCACATCATCACATGTCATCGAAACCGTGTGGCAAATCAAACAGGACGACCTAATTTATAAATGAATATCAAGTTAACTACTAACCATAAATTAACCCGGATCGGACGAGTCCCCAGTTTGTCCCAACCTCTCTGGGCCATGACGAATAGGGTGGTTTATTGATTATTAATTATTAATAAAAAATGTAATTGATTCATTCATTTCACAAAAAGAGGTTTGCATCATTTCACAGAACAGTACAGTCACATATCAGTACAGATAAACCTGGCAATGGATGCTGAGATGTCTTCGACTGAGTGTTGGCCTGATTTCTTACCAGAAACGTTGGCGAGGCGTGAGGCTTTTGTGGAGTTAGCTGGCACCGCCGCTGCCTTTCGTTACCTGGTCGTTTGGTTAACAGCCCCGTGGCGTCTCGGAAAGGTGCATGGAAAGACTGGGAGTGTTGCCGTCGTATCTTATCAGGCCTTTGCATGTTCTGAAAACAGTGAGCAATTCTCCTTTTATGACCTCAAACACAACCTGAAAATCTCTCTCTCTGGCTTTTTGCTGCTGTCGGCCTGTTTCATTTCGTCTTTCTGAGATCAGCGCTGCTGGAGCATGTCGCTGACGTCATGCACAGTGAGAGTTTAACATTTCTTTACAGTTAAAAGTGATAAAATACATCCAAATAACATTTAGCAAGGTGCAAATTCTCCACATCGACAGATTATTTACCTTGCAAATGGATTTTAGATCGATATACGTCCGCTGTGAAGGACAACTTGCTGATTACCCATCGATGTAGTTACATCATACTGTAAATCACTGAATGTTAGTAATTATGTTATTAGCTAACAAGTAACAAGCAGTTTCAGCTGAATGTGTGACGGCTAAAAATATAAAGTGATTAATTTGAATACTGTGACATGGAGGTTTGGTTGTAAAAAACAGAAAGGAAAGGATTAATATCGAGTGTTCCCAGTTTAAATCCAGTTTTCCCATTCACTCCCACACAAACACACTAAGAGATGCTGTGTGCGTTCATCAGCTCACTGTTTTATTTCCTGGTCTGACTCATTTCTCCACAGCACAAACGCTTTGTCTCACCACGCTGATACCGCTATCTGCACCAGAGTGAGAGCTCTGTCATTCAGAAACCAAGTGTGAAAGGCTCTCAACTCAAGGTCACTATTAAAACCAGGACCTGAGAGACAGAGCATAGATCTCAATGCACTTTTACTTGTGTTCCTCACACTGCACCTCCAGTCATGACATTATCTAATACAATATATGGATGGAAGCAGGCTCTGACCTTTATTTTGTACTTCTGCAGGCATTTTACCCTCAAGAAATTAACATTTTCACTCAGGGAAAGCAGAAAAAACTAAACATGTTCCTAAAACAACAATAAATGCAGCCTGAACTTGTGGAGCTGCTTATTGAGCAGGTTTTCAGACTGATCGTAGGTGATATTAACTGTACAAACACTGAACCAAATGGACCAAAACACTGTGAAGTAAAGCTGATGATGTGGACGCTTGTCTTTATGCAAAGTGCTTGCTATTCATTTGGTGCACCATAAATACCCTTGTGAATGGGAGGCGGAGGTTAATGGTGACTCTTTGTGGCTTTTTACTGTGAGGCTGAAAGCAGCCGCTGAAGCTCTTTGTGTGTTTGAGTCATTACGTCTCCCAGAATGAGCAGAGTCACAAAGTGACTGTTGAGTTTAATCATTGACAGCGTTCGTCTGAGTCAAAACTAGACAACATTTATTCTGAAAGTCACCGCTGTCACACAGCCTGTATCTGTCAACCAATCAAATTCCTCTCAGAGTGGGCCTGCCAACTGATTGGTTGGTCAGTAATTTGAATTCAAACTATGCTGGTTGTCTTCAAATCCAATTTTTTTGTCAAAATATATTTTCTTGGATTTTAGTGAAAAGTCAGAGAAAATGATGAATTCCTAAAGTTGCTGATTCAAGAGAAAATCAAACTTTATTACTTTATTTTTACTCTTGTGTTTGAAAAAAAACAGATCAAAACTCAGAAAAAGGTGAGTAGTCCCACATTTTATGTCCAGTGAGACCACAACTTTGGGTTTTAGCGCTCTAATTTATGGATTAGGAAGAGAGATGTCCATGTGTATTCATATTTTTGGGCTGTCGTGGACTAATGTACTCAGGGGAACGCTCGCTCCATGAATTGTCTTTTACTGCAGAGATGAAGGACTGGATGTCGATGAGCTTTTTACACCTGAACAATAACAATCTGAGATGATGTAGTCTGGTCCAGGTGATGCAGTCTGGTCCAGGTGATGCAGTCTGGTCCAGGTGATGCCTCCAGACTCAATGTTGATCCGGGTCCTTTGAGCCGACACCGGACCCAGACAGAAACCAGCCTGGGCGTAAGGCTGGACACCGATCTGAAGCTAGACGCACAGGTCAGATCAGCGGTCCAGTCCAGCGTCTTCCTCCTCAGACAGCTGGCCTCAGTGAAATCACTTCAGTCGGCATCATTTTGAGGGTTTAGTCCAGGCTGTTAGAGCTCCTCCTTCAGATCACTGCAGGGCTCTTTATTCTGGGACGAGCCAGGCGTCGCTCTCTCGGCTGCAGCTCCGAAACATTTGACCACGTTACCCCAGTTTTAGCAGCACGTCACTGGCTGCAGATTCATTTCACCGTAGATGTTAAGATTCTTTTATTAGGGTTTAAATGTGAGCGTGGCCTCGCCCCCCCGCATCTGTCCGACCTCCCTGAACCGTACGCTCCCTCTCGGACCTTCAGGTCGGCAGATCGGCTGCTTTTAGCCGCTCCGAGGTCAAACAGGAAGTTGAGGTGATCCTTCTCTGCTGCCGCCCCAAAGCTGTGGAAGCAGTTGCCCCCCCCCAACATCACTTCCTGTTTTTAAATCTGATCTTACAACACGTTTCTTCTCTTTGGCTTTTTACTCAGTTTGAGAGGCTGGATTTTAGTTATCTTTACTGTTTTACTTTACTGTTTTGTTTGGGGGCGGCAGTAGCTCAGTCTGTAGGGAGTTGTCTTGGGAACCGGAGGGTCACTGGTTCAAGTCCCGACGTGGACCAAAAAACTGAGTGTGAACTGGTAGCTGGAGAGGTGCCAGTTTACCTCTTGGGCACTGCCGAGGTGCCCCTGAGCAAGGCACCAAACCCCCAACTGCTCGGGGCGCTTGTCAGGAGCAGCCCCCTCACTCTGACACCTCTCCATTAATGCATGTGTGTGTTTGTGTGCATGTACCATGTATAAGTTTAACAGAGTGTAAATTGAATTTCCCCACTGTGGGACTAATAAAGGTTGATCTTCTTCTTCTTCTTCTTATTTGGTCTTCATTCTTCTGTGTGTTTTTAATTCTATTATCTATCTAAGACTTTTCACTATTCATAACTTTGAGCACTTTGTAATAATTATCATTGAAGTCTCTCCTCACTGAATCACAGCTGTCAGACAGAAATGTGAAATGTGTGTTTTTCTTACTGATGTAATGACTCTGTCTGGTTTAGTTTCTCCTCACCTGGCAGGTCGTTACCCAGCCGACTCACCTGAGCTAAACCTACAAACCTGGCTGCTTCGTTCCGTCTCAGCTCCTTCGTGGTCGCTTGCTTTGTGTCGTCTTCTCTTTTCACATTGTTTCAATCTACTTTCACTCATCACAGCACGTCCACAGACCACCAATCAGTCATCATTTGTTTGATAGATACTATTTTTTAATAAATTATGGTTCATTTTGTCTGAACCACTTAATTTATTCTTGAAATTGAGCCTATAAACTGCACTTTTCCCTTCATCTCTGTGTTTCAGGTTGGAGCCAAAATCTTTATGTTAAAAGTCCACCACTATATGCACTACTTTACACTACTACATGCACTACTGTATATTACTGCTCTGCCATGACAAAGTACTGAATCCGAAGGCGGGAATCTGAAGCTGATAAAACTTTCTACAGTGTGGGTGTTTCTGCACCATTTCCTGCACATTTAAAGTAGACCAGTGGTTCCGTCAGTGATTTCTGGTGAAATTGTGAACTGGTTTAAGTGAGCAGAGGACTGTGTAAACAGCCCCCCCCCCACCAACAGTCCACACCTCCTGTCAACGCTGTCAGCAGATAGGCGATACCAGAGATAAGTGTTGCCCCGACAGGAATGTCCTAACATCTCGGTTGCCTCATAGCTCAGATGCAAAAGCCATGATGTTCTCCCCGATCGGCTTCGCATGCAAATACCATTCAAATATTGATCCTGCAGCAAAAGGGAATTTGAATCCCAAGTTACTTGAGAAATTCCCCAGAGTTTTGGTGTACAGTATTTCCTTCTGGCAGAAACCAAACGTGTTGAGACTCAACCTGACCAGGCTGTTCTCCTGCGCTGTTCGCAGCTACACCTATGAAAAGTAATTCATCTGTATCCCACAAAATCATTTTAATTCACGTAGTCGTCAAACCAGGAAGTATAAAGAGCAACAAACACCACGCCGGGAGGAAGTCGCACGGACAAGACCGCTGTTCATTCCTCATGCAACGTCTGAACTTAAGTTACACAGCGTCTGTAGTTATTTTAACCCAAACCAACAACTTTTCTTAAGTAGCGTCCTGGGAAGACGAATAATGAAAGACTGTATTCACGTAACAAACAGAAACTGACGTGTGTCGCTGGACGTTTGAAGGACGGTACCTTTTCATAAGATATCAGAGCCGGTCCCACTGAGTGGCGTATGAGTGACAGGATTTTGAAAGTCATTTTACATGTAATAACAACATGAACGCGTGAAAAGCCTGTCTATTCTTTACCTTATTCTTTACCTTTACCTTAATCTAAGTCTCTAAGTCTCATTATTTCTGTTTCATTAAAGGAGATGCCGAGAACGGAGTCAGATCTGCTGTATGTGCACATCAGATAAATCACTCTCACCACGTTCACAGCATCATTTTTAGAGGAAAAGCTGTGATAAACTCTCGGTACTCTACCTGCTCAGCAGTGAACAGCAGACAGACTCAGTTAGAGTCCAACCAGTGAACAAAGTGGAGCATTTAAGAAGAAGAAGAGGAAGATATTCCTTTATTAGTCCCACAGTGGGGAAATTCAGTTTTACACTCTGTTGTTCACACAGTACATATACATGTCAATGGAGAGATGTCAGAGTGAGGGGGCTGCTCCTGACAAGCGCCCAGAGCAGTTGGGGGTTCGGTGCCTTGCTCAGGGGCACCTCAGCAGTGCCCAAGAGGTAAACTGGCTCTCCAGCTTGGTCCATGGGGGCCTTGAACCGGCGTCCTCCACGTCCTAAACCAAGTCCTTACGGACTGAGCTGCTGCCGCCCCCATTTAGCAGCTACAGAGACAGATCCCTCCCTCAGGAGGTGGTGGAGACCAAAAACAGAGCTAAAAGAGAGACAACATGGTAAATGGACTTGCATTTATATAGAGCTTTTCTAGTCTTCTGACCACTCGAAGGGCTTCATCTCATTCACACACTGGTGGTTCAGCCTTCAGGGGGAACTTAGGGTTAAGTGTCTTGCTCAAGGACACATCGACATTTTAGCGGAGCAACTGGGGATCGACCCACCGACCTTCTGATTGGTTGACCTGCTCTACTCTCCCAAATAGTGACCTGATCATGTGACCCAAACACAAAGACTCCTAATGAGGGATAATGTTGCTGGATGTTTGCTGTTAACTCACAAGGAGCCGATGTGTCACTGTTGTGTTCACCACTTATTTCCATTGGCCACGAAACGATAGACTACGGATAGACTTCATATGTGGAAGCGATATGATGTTTGTCATGACACTAAAAGTGTTATTTTTGTATGATAAGTTTTTCACATATTACAGTGTAGTTTATATAAAAGCAACATTTCATATTTTGTTACAATTATGCATTTTGGTAATATAATCTAAAAAAATCTAAAATGGACTGAAGCAGCTGTTAAATTAAGGCTGTAGAGCGATTCCTGCGAAATGTAAAGTTCTACAAAATAAAAGTAGGAATATCTCAAAAATGACATCACTTGGAAAACTTTAACTGGTCGTTTGCCCCTGAAAATCATATAAAGACTAAAAAGTGATGTATTAAAAGGCAGAAATTAAACAGAGTTTCAGTTTCTAAAGAAACGTTTCAGGATGCCGTCCAGGTGTGAACGCTGGAGAGAAACTCTCCGTCGAGGAAATCTGAAACATTAACCCACAAACTCTCGATTCATGTTTTTATCGTAGCTGTTTTCTGCTGGGTCTCATCCTGAGGCCGACTTTACAGGAATGCAAATCTTATTCAAAGTTTCTGTCAGGAATGTGATTTATCACTGAACGCAGGAGGAATTACAGTAATTAACAAAAACGGGAAGCTTTTGAGATTAACATCTGGAGGTGAAAAGGTCACACGAGTGGAAAATTTCCCCCTTTTGGTCCGTTTGTTTGATCACCGGCTGTTTTAGGAAAAACACCCCGAGCTCAGCAGCTGACAGACGTTTAAAGTGACGACGGGAAGGTTTCATAAAGTGGCCGTGAGGCGACGGCGTTTTTAACAGCGACACTCAGAGAAATCACCTCTGTTCCTGACACTTAACGCTGTGAATACTCTCTAACTGGACAGAAACACTACACGTGTTGAAAACTAAAATTAAATACATAAATATAGTATAAATACATTAAATTAAACACTGTGTGGGTTTTTAAAAGGTTTCAAACTCAAATTAAATAGTTTTTTAAAAGCATAAGCTTTATGGATTATGACACAACAATCCCTAAAATAATTTACCCCTGAAGACAAAAGATGCATCTCTTTTCCTGTTTGTTCATCTCCTCGTCTCCTCGTCTCCTCGTCTCCTCGTCTCTTCGTCTCCTCGCTCCTCCAGCTTCTGACCCAGAAATCAATCTAAAATGCATTTCAGAGGAGTTGAGGAGAGGAGTCGAGCCATATAAATTAAGGATTGGGAAAGGCCTGAAGTGTTTGCATACGCAGAGATTCCAATCAACAAATCAGATTTTTATTTATTAATTGAAATGTTTGACACATCCTTTAATTTGACGTCTTATTTGTTATGATTCTGTTTGGGTTTTTTGTATTTTGTGTTGTACCTTTACTCCCTCTCCTCCCCTTTTTTGTGTTCCTGGTCAGGTCTTTTTCTCTTGCCAGGGCAGGTGTGACAGGTGTTGTGGTTGGCTCCTCCCACAGAGGTAACGATGGACACCAGGTCCTCATCATCAACCTCTCCATTACAGCCTGGTTCTCTCTACGCTGCCAGACACCTCTGTTAGTTCGGTAGTGCTGTCGCAAAGTTTTCATTGTGTCAGAAATAAAGTTTTTTACCTACGTGATCCAGTCTCTGTCTTTGGGGTCCAGACCAACTAAAAACCAAAACTTTAACAGTTATTAATGGTCTGATCTTGTTTTTTGGTGTAGGGGTTCCCTCCTTCCCCACATTTCCCTCAGAGTATTTAGGTTGAGCAGTCTGGTCGTATGGGAATGTGTTTTGTAGAGACAGGGCTGGTTTAACAATGGTGAGTCCTCTGCCAGGCTAGTGGTCGTAAAGCAGACTAACTGACCGTCAGCAGGATTCATCCCATCTGTGGACCATAAACCAACCTGAATGGGAATTAATATTTGTTGTGATAATCTGGTAACATCATTACCCTTAAAGTCCTGCTGCTACTGTGGCCTGAAACCTGATTTGCTGACTACTCCGACCAAATGTTGAGCAGTTGTGGCTGCAGGCCAGCTGCTGTGGTTCAGACAGTAACACAGTGTCCTGACTCACAGCCAGCAGCAGCTTATATAACATCACACACTCCTTCTACGAATCCACATACGCCTGAGTCCGGACTCCTATAATAACTTTCCAGGGAATGTGGTTAGATGTGTGTGTGTGTGTGTGTGTGTGTGTGTGTGTGTGTGTGTGTGTGTGTGCAGCCTCTGATTTCACTGTTATAATGAATTATTGATGATGCAGAAGTTGAAGCTTTGTTGCTCCTACTAACATTTCTAGGACTTAGCTTTCATCTCATCGCTATAAAACCAGATTTATTCTTCATCTGCAGGGTGATACATCATCCTGGGACTCTGTAGGACTCTGCAGGACTCTGTAGGACTCTACAGCACTCTGCAGGCCTCTACAGGACTCTGTAGGACTCTGTAGGACTCTACAGCACTCTGCAGGCCTCTGTAGGACCCTGTGGGACTCTGTAGGACTCTACAGCACTCTGCAGGCCTCTGTAGGACCCTGTGGGACTCTGTAGGACTCTACAGCACTCTGCAGGCCTCTACAGGACTCTGTAGGACTCTGCAGGCCTCTACAAGACTCTGTAGGACTCTGTAGGACTCTGCAGGACTCTGCAGGCCTCTACAGGACTCTGTCGGACTCTACAGGACTCAGCAGGCCTCTACAGGACTCTGTAGGACTCTGCAGGACTCTGCAGGCCTCTACAGGACTCTGCATGCTGCTGCATGAAAATGTTCTACAAATCTGGGTTTCCCAGATGCTTTTTTCCTACATTGTCCAACAGCAGTAAAGATTCTTAAGTTCAACATGTCACTCAGTTTTATTTGTATAAATCACAAAATCACAAATCCCATTTCAGGCTCAGGAGTCTTTGCAGTCTGTAAAGGACTCGACTCCCTTACAGAACGACCCTCATCAGATAAAGAAAAACTAAACCCTAAACCTCAAGAAGAGCATCAGAGGAGGGATCTCCCTTCAGGACGGACAGATGTGTCGTAGATGTGTGAGCAGAGTAACGCCATAATGAAAATACAACATACACAATCCAATATATTATATCATCTTTGGAGCGAACTGACGAAAAGCTCGGTAATCTAAAATTATTTAAGATTTACTCGAGCAGAGTGAATTAAATGCACACTAGTATGAAATTATTGTAAAACACAGTCTGATATCAGAGGACGCGCCACACACCAGCACTGTTTCATGTGTTTCTGCTCTGTAGGCCAGTCGGGAGGACTGGTTCACGTCACACGTGTTTTGGGAATATTTTCTACATGTGTTTCTAAATGATGTTTAGCAGCAGGACGAATCAGGATGTGACTGCAGCTCCAGCATCAGCTGCTAAAACAGAGGGTCGGTCCTGCGAAGGCAAAAGTCCGCTACTGGGTGATGAAGTTATACGACTGGTCGGCCGAGCGTTGGAGTTTGATCCGGGTACTTTATCACTCGACAGTCGAGCCATTTTGGCTTCATGCTCCACTGAGACGCTCCCATAGGACTGAATAGGATCCACTTCTCTTAATACATCCACGGTTCTGCTTCATCTATTTTTGTTTTTTAAATGTCGATCATCAGTCTGACGATGACACAGTGCTGTGATGCTGAATCGGTGAAGTGCTGTTTAAAGCATAAATCCCTCTGTATCGTGCAGCAGAGAGCGAAGCGTCAGTACGACTCCTCTTACCGACAGCACAACCTGCTGATGCACGACGTCCATCTGGAGTTGCAGTATCAACATGCTGAACGCTGCTGAACTATAAATCATTGTGAGGAGTGAAGTTACCAGATGAACCGATCTGATATCTGTTCAGCAGCTGTTGGCTTCAGGCGACAGAGCTGTACATACAGTACCTGCATGTGATAAACTGCCGGTGACACACCTTTCTGTTCCCGATCACACGACAACATCAGCCATAAATACTGCTCCAGTGAGTAACCCTAACCCTGGTAAACACAGAAACGCTGAATAAAGACTTTCTATGAAACGAGAACACCATCATGTCTTCACACCGTTTGGGTCCGGACTGAAATATCTCAGCAACAATCAGAGCGATTAAGGTGACACTTTGTTCATGGTCCCCAGTGGATGAATCCTACTTTTCCTCTAGCGCCATCATCAGGTCAAAATGTTATATTTATTGGTTTGTGACACTCATACCCTTTTCCCAACATTAGCATGTACAGTATGTGCTGCTAAAAATAAGTAAAATAAACTAGGGCTGTCAAAGTTAACACGTTAATAACGTGTTAATTAATTAATTATTATTAATTATTAATTATTAATTAGTATTAATTAATGCAAAGTCCATTTTAACGCCACTAATTTCTTTAACGCTTTAACGCAACTTGTGATTTTTTTAGTCTGTAGTGGCTCAGTTTTAAAACTAGAGGGAAGATACTGGTATCACATGAAACTTGAAAACCTGATGAGTCCCTCTGTATCTCTGTTTGTTAATTGTCTATTTGTAGAAGATATAAATGTTATACTTGTTTGGAAAGATGAGGTCTCCTTTCTGAATCCAAAACAAGTGTATGTTGTCCGAACTTAACTTTAAACTTTATAAATTTAAGAAAAGGTTGTGATTAGCGCTGTCAAAGTTAACGTGATAATAACGCGTTCATGCATTTGTTTTAACACATTAACACAACTTGTGATTTTTGTAAAATGTAACAGGCTCTCCCCCGTCCAGTTTTAAAGCTAGAGACCGAAGTGATCCATCAGGATCAGACTACTACTACTACTACTACTACTACTACTACTACTATACTGGTCTCATCTGAAACTAGAGAACCTGATGGATCCATCAGTACCAACCAGGTCAGACTACTACTACTACTACTACTACTACTACTACTACATACTGGTCTCATCTGAAACTAGAGAACCTGATGGATCCATCAGTACCAACCAGGTCAGACTACTACTACTACTACTACTACTACTACTACTACTACTACATACTGGTCTCATCTGAAACTAGAGAACCTGATGGATCCATCAGTACCAACCAGGTCAGACTACTACTACTACTGCTACTACTACTACTACTACTACTACTACTACTACTACTACATACTGGTCTCATCTGAAACTAGAGAACCTGATGGATCCATCAGTACCAACCAGGTCAGACTACTACTACTACTACTACTACTACTACTACTACATACTGGTCTCATCTGAAACTAGAGAACCTGATGGATCCATCAGTACCAACCAGGTCAGACTACTACTACTACTACTACTACTACAAAAATAAAAATTATTTTTTATATTTTTTTTTTTTTAAATTAAAAAACTTAATGAATCCATCATTACCAACCAAGTCAACTACTACTACTACTACTACCACTACTACTACATCCTGGTCTCATCTGAAACTAGAGAACCTGATGGATCCATCAGTACCAACCAGGTCAGACTACTACTACTACTACTACACAATACTGGTCTCATCTGAAACTACAGAACCTGATGGATCCATCAGTACCAACCAGGTCAGACTACTACTACTACTACTACTACTACATACTGGTCTCATCTGAAACTACAGAACCTGATGGATCCATCAGTACCAACCAGGTCAGACTACTACTACTACTACTACTACTACTACTACTACTACTACTACATACTGGTCTCATCTGAAACTAGAGAACCTGATGGATCCATCAGTACCAACCAGGTCAGACTACTACTACTACTACTACTACTACTACTACTACTACTACATCCTGGTCTCATCTGAAACTAGAGAACCTGATGGATCCATCAGTACCAACCGGGTCAGACTACTACTACTACTACTACTACTACTACTACATCCTGGTCTCATCTGAAACTAGAGAACCTGATGGATCCATCAGTACCAACCAGGTCAGACTAACTATATACTGTATACTAGCAATATATGTACTTCATACTGCGTCTGTGTGTCCATTTATAGCTCTGATTCATCAATATGCTGATGATATCTGCCTAATTTTGGCAGAATAAATAAATAAAAAAGTGTGTTAATGTCCCACTAACTCAATGACCAGTAGACTAGCTGGTAGTGAAGGAGGTTTAATGAGGCTCCAGACTTGACCTCTGCCCTCCAGATGTGTGGATGTAAATGGGTTCTCTGGGTCCCCACCAGTCTCCCCTTTACAGACATGCCCACTTTCTGATAGTCCCAGTCAGTCTGGATCAAGTCCTAGTCCAGTCAGCACTCTGACACACTGACAGCTGTTGTTGCCTGTTGGGCTGCAGTTTGTCATGTTCTGATTGGAGCAGATTGTTGATGCTAAAGTCAGAACCTGGGAGGGTTTCTGGTCAATATCTGCCATTGATTAGTGGTGTTATTGATTTACAATAATAAATATATACATACATTTATATAAAGCAGCATATTAGTCCACTAACATGCTGATCAGAGGATTAAATACTGGACTGATCTCCCTTTAAGGTTCATTTAGAGCAGATAACCATGTGTGATTAATTAACTGATTAGTTAGTTGACAGCTCTAAATAAAACACACATTACATGAGCTGTAAAAAACTCCTGCAGGTTAAACTGGGAGTCATAAACACAACAAACAGACTTACAGGCCACACTTAAGGCTACAAAACCCCATAATGCATCACTCTTACGGTAACATAAGGGGCTCCTTTCAAAGAAATAATTCAGACATAATATCCAGGAAAAATACTGTCCTGTTGGGCCAATACAGTATTTGCATTCAGACAGTTTCCAGTGTAAACGTCACTCTGGATAGGTGTCCAGATTGAGTTTGGTGCTTTATTAGAGCTGAAACAATACGACCAGTTCACGTTATTCCCTGAAGTACTATAATATCCACAGAGAAAGTCGAACTTGGCTTTCGCTGTGCCAACTCCTCACACTGGAGGTTTGTGTTTGGATGGGCTCGCAGCCAGAGGACACACACTGTACATGCTGTACACAGCGAACGGTTGCTCAACAGGCTGGAACAGGAAAGTCTTTGAGCTGTGTCAGTTAAAGAGAGATGCCCGTTTCAGTTCCTCGATGACAAACCATTACAGTCAGCCTGTGGCTGGGAGGTCAAAGGTCGGAGGTTGCAGAGGTCAGAAGAAGTCCCTGTGACCTCAGACTGACCTGTTGTTTAATCTGTTGGGAATCTGTGTTATTTCTGTTTCCTCCGTTACCTCGACAATGTTCAGGAGCTTTCACCTGAGATGTAGTTTGCCGAATATTTCATCAGATTTTACTATTAAGTTGCCAAAACATATATTTTTAAATAGTTTTGAAATACCGACTTTTGCATAAATGATCCAATAAGTCTGATATTATGATTTTTGTTATACATCTAAATGTAATTTTGAAAACTTTTTTTTTTTTTTTACAAAGCACCAATTTTTTATTAGAAATTTAATTATAAATCATTGATGAAATTGATGAAAACAGACTGGTGGTGTATCCTTCCAAAATGGTGCATTCAGGTACGCCCTGTTTATTCAACGGCAAATATTTGCATGTTTATCACCAGAATATTGATCCCTCCCCACCATCCCATTCAGCTTGCACCATCATCCAGGTGTATATTATTTATTTTCTACATTGCACATTAATATTTAAGACATCAAAACTGTGAAAGACCACATATGGAAATTATGTGGGAAACCAAAAAGTGACATGTAAGTGACATGAAACAAACCAGACATGTTTTATATTGTAGAGTCTGCAGAGTGGACAGCTGTGCACTCTGATATTAATAGAAAACATATTCTGGTTTAACACTTTTGTCTCCAACATAATTCCATATGTGTTTTTTCATAGTTTTGATGTCTTCAGTATAAATAAAAAACACTTAATGACAAGGTGTGTCGAAACCGCTGACTGGTACTATATGTAGCAGAGTATCGTAAACCGCTTCATCCAAACTGGACAGAAACTAATAAAACTCATCTAAATGATCATCATTATCTCTTGATACGATGAGGACTAGGTGGAGAGATTATATCTCCACACTGGCCTGGGAACACCTCGGGATCCCCCAGTCAGAGCTGGTTAATGTGGCCCAGGAAAGGGAAGTCTGGGGTCCCTGCTGGAGCTGTTGGCCCCGAGACCCGACCTGGACAAGAGGTTGAAGATGGTTTGATTGATAATAAAATATAATAAAAGTAATCACGCTGCAGCGTCCTGATATCTACTATATATCTGTTCATAACATGTAAACTTACATCTGTGCCAAATTTGTCACAAAATGCACAATTGTTATGTTTAACTGTAACAGTATTTATCAACTAATAAAAGTTCCTCACAGTAACCTGAAGTATATAGTAAATACTTTTGTACTTTAACTTGAAACAGAGTATTTCAACCATGTACTATTTCTACTTTTACTGTAGTAAAAGCACTGAGTACTTCCTCCACCACTGTCACTGACACTCAGATATACGAACGTTTTCCCTGAGAGTCCTGAGGAGGTTTAGTGTGATCAGCAGTCTGTGTGTGTTTTACCATCCATTAAACAGGCCGTTTCCACACAGCGGATGTATTTACATACATGGCCTCTGTAAAACAAACACTCTCTCTCTCACAGCCGTTAGCTTCCTCTGCTAACAGCTAGCAGGCTGACGGTGATGATGCAGCATTAAAATCATTTACATCAGACCTGTCCAGCTCAGTTTGATCCAGGCCACAGCAGCATCAGGGTTCCCCTCAAAGGGCCGGCTGTAACTGTAAGATTATATAAATATATCTTGTCTTGATCATATTACAAAATTGCCTCTGCATTTAATTATTATTATTAAAATAATTGCAAGCTGAAATATTGTACAATTTATTTCAAAAACGAGTTCAGTAACAAAAACACATGCTTGTTCATCAATATATCTGCAGCACGTAGACACTAAAATACTGTATGTGGACACACACTCACATTTCTTGTTATTATAACATAAATCCATGAATTTATGAGATTCAGAAACCCTCATCATTACTCATCCATCAGAGATCAAAATAACTCTCTAGTGAATAATAAAGGTCTTTTTTTACCATCACACAGATATTATCAAACCCAGTTTATTCCATTAGCTTAGTGTAACTTTGTGGTGGGAGTTGAGAGGGGCAGAACTCTAGTCCAACAGATCAATGAGCTCTGATCTAACGTTCAGTCTGTGGCGTATAAACTGTTAGTGATCAGCAGCTGATCAGCTGAGATCATGTGGTAGATGACAGTGGTGTGACAGTGTTTTACTGCCTCGTAGTAAAGAAGACATACCGGCTGGTCTCCATCAACCACTAACATGGATCCTCTTTCTGTCCTTCCCTCTGCTCCAACTTTGCTTTTCTTCGACATTTTGGTTCTGTTCAGATTATTTTATGACTCCATCGCTCAGCTAGAGCGCCGCTGCTGGAAACCGCTGATACTGAGACGTAAGACAGAAGTATATGATAATCATACTATATTCTTTACAAGCCCATACAATGAGATGCTGGGCCGGATTTGAGTTTGACACACATGATCTACATGATAATGATCTGGCTGTTTAGTCTGCACACACACATGTTTACACACTCTTACGTGGACTTCCTGTTGCTTTCACACTCAGCGTGCCCTCTGGCGACATGACAAAGAGGCCGTCTGAACTTGACCTTTGACCCACTCCAGGCAGAACTGTGACTGTTTGAATTGTGGTGTAAACACTTTCATCTGTCTTCATCGGAGAAGCAGTTAGTTGTTTTTCCGTCCAGTCTTCACTGTGGTTGTAAAACACCTCAATTAACCCAAACTGTGCAGGTCAAAGGTCACCAAACACATTTAGAAAGTGATCCATGAAGCAGCATTCTCCAGTCTATTATTAGTATGACTTTGTCCATCCTGTAGTAAATATTTATTGCATGTGATATTTCATAGAGTGGAAGATTTAGCAGAACATTAGAAAACTATTTTAACTTCAGCTAATTATGAATGATGAAATGGTCGCTGAGCAGGCTGAACATCCAGAGACTGTAGCTGATATAAAATGCTGCTGCCAGGTTTTGAACACATCCTAAGGTGACGGTTTTACAACAAACTGAGACTCTCTGGTCCTGATCAATTATCTGTTATATTGACAAACATCTGTGTGATTCATGGCACATTTCAATCTAGATAAACAAACATTTATTTTATGACTTAGGTTGTCTATAAATCATAAACGTGGTATGAACTGACAGACCTGATCACCAACATCAGGGCTGAACCTCACTGATGCTCTTATGGCTGAATGGGAACAAAAACCTGAAACCAGGATCCAACATCTGGTGGAGAACCAGGAGAGAGGAGGCTGTTACAGCAGCAGGTTAATGCTCACGGTTTGTCATGACATGACGAACCACCACACATGGCAGGAATGTTTGGGTGTCCACTTACTTTTGGCCATAAGTCACATCTCATCCCCCTCCGTCGTATCACCTCTTCTCTCTCTCTCTCTCATAATGTGAAACCCAACAGCGACGTTCATTACAACTAAAAACAGGAAGTTGCTCACATCCCACCACACATTCCACATTCTCCCCCAACACACACACACACACACACACACACACACACACACACACACACACACACAGCGGAAAGAGCAAGGGAGGGATGGACAGATGAGAGAGAGAGAAAGAGAGAAAGAGAAACACCCAAACCGCCCGTTTAACGCTCAGCGCTCAGGAATGAATGGAATACCGTTTGTGTCACTCAACGCTGGCTCTTCATTGGCTGAGAGGAATTCCGTGGGCGGCAAGGAATGCTGTGATTGGCTGGAAAGGAATTCTGGGGCCGTTTGAATTGGACGAGGTTCAAGCTGCTGCGTAATTTAATATCACAGTGACGAACAGGCTTCTTCCTCTTCTCATGCCAGTGATAAAAAAAAATTAGATTAACTTACGGGAAGGCTGGTGAACCGGATCCACCCTCTGTGTTGTTTTATTCATTCATTCGAGACAAAATGGGCTTACATCAGGCTGAGTCATCGGATACTGGCAAGATAAATCCCTTTTTTCTGACCACAATACAAGGAAGGTACATTGTGTTCAAGCAAGGAAAGAAAAGAAAGGCATTGGAAAAATATGAAAACATTAGACCAGTTTTAGTCTCTTTTAGGGGGTCCAGGGAGTCTTTTGGGTGGTCCAGAGGTTCTTTAGGGGGGTCTAGTCTTCTTTAGAGGGTCCAGGGGGTCTTTAGGGGGTCTTTAGGGGGAGATAGCAGGTCAGCAGTAGATGTCTCATAGAAGTGGTGAACATCATCTGGAGATTAATCTGAGATGCTGCTCAGCTCTGAGGGTCCAGTTGTTCTAGTCATTGATCAGAAATAATCATTAAAAGTCTTTAAGGGTTTCTAACAGTATGATATCAGTACCTGATGTCCATCCTCCTGCTCTATTATGTCTCATCAGCTGTTGCAGTCATTTTTGGGTTGATACCATTTGTTCCACAGATTTGGTGCTAAATTGAACCATTTTTTACCACTGGAGAATTGATCAAAATGATCAATAATCCGCCAGAATACCACATTAAGACACCAAGACCTTGAGGAACACCACAGAAGAAGACCTGCTGGGATTTGGGATCAGCAACTTTTGATATTTGGAGATTTCTGTATTTGTTCATTGATTGGATGTTGATCACTAGTGTTGTGTAAAAGTCTCAGAAACCCCCTGATAGTCAGAGTAGCTAGTAGTAGTAGTAGTAGTAGTAGTAGTAGTAGTCAGTGTAGCTAGGAAAGACCCCATCCTCTGTAGTAGTAGTAGTGGTAGTAGTAGTAGTCAGTGTAGCTAGGAAAGACCCCATCCTCTGTAGTAGTAGTAGTGGTAGTAGTAGTAGTCAGTGTAGCTAGGAAAGACCCCATCCTCTGTAGTAGTAGTAGTAGTAGTAGTAGTAGTAGTCAGAGTAGCTAGGAGAGACCCCATCCTCTGTAGTAGTAGTAGTAGTAGTAGTAGTAGTAGTAGTCAGTGTAGCTAGGAAAGACCCCATCCTCTGTAGTAGTAGTAGTAGTAGTAGTCAGAGTAGCTAGGAAAGACCCCATCCTCTGTAGTAGTAGTAGTAGTAGTAGTAGTAGTAGTCAGTGTAGCTAGGAGAGACCCCATCCTCTGTAGTAGTAGTAGTAGTAGTAGTAGTAGTAGTCAGTGTAGCTAGGAAAGACCCCATCCTCTGAATGCTCTGGGTCTCTAGTTACCAGGATGTAGTTGTACTAGTAGTAGTAGTAGTAGTAGTATCATCCTAGAGGTCACCACAGGTCATTTTATACAGTGATCAATGAAATGGCTCCTATAGGGACTAACATCATCACACATGGATCCAGTTGGACTCATTGGATCCACCAGAGTCTCAGCTTTACACTGAGACCCAGTTTATGGGGTTCAGGACTGTTTAGGGACCCAGTATGCAGAAATACTCAGATCCACCATGTAGACTAGGAGACAATAACACAGTTATACTGACTGGGACTATCATAAAGTGGGCATGTCTGTAAAGGGGGGACTGGTGGGGATCCAGAGACCATTTACATCCACACATCTGGAGGTCAGAGGTCAACGGACCCCTTTGGCGTGTTAAACCTCCTTCCTGACAAGCTATTCTGACCTGGTTGGTACTGATGGATCCATCAGGTTCTCTAGTTTCAGATGAGACCAGGATGTAGTAGTAGTAGTAGTAGTAGTAGTAGTAGTCTGACCTGGTTGGTACTGATGGATCCATCAGGTTCTCTAGTTTCAGATGAGACCAGGATGTAGTAGTAGTAGTAGTAGTAGTTTTGTTGTATATGATCTCGTTCTTATTTAATAGACCGGATGTAGTAGTAGTAGTAGTAGTAGTAGTAGTAGTAGTAGTAGTCTGACTTGGTTGGTACTGATGGATCCATCAGGTTCTCTAGTTTCAGATGAGACCAGGATGTAGTAGTAGTAGTAGTAGTAGTAGTAGTCTGACCTGGTTGGTACTGATGGATCCATCAGGTTCTCTAGTTTCAGATGAGACCAGGATGTAGTAGTAGTAGTAGTAGTAGTAGTAGTAGTAGTAGTAGTAGTCTGACCTGGTTGGTACTGATGGATCCATCAGGTTCTCTAGTTTCAGATGAGACCAGGATGTAGTAGTAGTAGTAGTAGTAGTAGTAGTAGTAGTAGTAGTAGTCTGACTTGGTTGGTACTGATGGATCCATCAGGTTCTCTAGTTTCAGATGAGACCAGGATGTAGTAGTAGTAGTAGTAGTAGTAGTAGTCTGACTTGGTTGGTACTGATGGATCCATCAGGTTCTCTAGTTTCAGATGAGACCAGGATGTAGTAGTAGTAGTAGTAGTAGTAGTAGTCTGACCTGGTTGGTACAGGTGGATTTCTCCGGTTTTCTACTTTTACATGATACTTACTATCTTCTAAAACTTTAAAACTGAAGCTGTCAGAGCCCCTGAAACACAGTACAGTCAGTCAGGATTGTGGGTCTCAGAGGGTTAAAAAAAAGTCCACTTCTTCCACACAATACGCAGCAGTTATTATTACTGTGGTTTGGCACGTGCACAGTTACGAACTGTGTCCTTAGTGTTGTTCGACCTTCTGACCTCGGACTCCCAAAACACACACAGCAGGTCATCACCCCATCCCTCCAAAGGTCACCGAAGGTCAGCGAGGTGGTAATGAGATTAAAAAACAAAACACATTCAGACATGAAGAGATTAAGGAGAGAATAAAAGAAGAGAGAGACAGGAAGTGAAAGAAAAACTTCACCAAGAGTTTAAAAACAAATATGAATTTGAGACCGAAGCAGAAACGAGGAGAAAACTAATTTCACAACTCTGTATAGTTATGTGTGTTTGTTAGCTTCATGTTAAGTCAGTGTCAGTGATACATATTAATATTACAGGGAGGAATCAAACAGCTGTCAGACGGAGAGCTGCAGCTTCTTTAACCCCACCATGCTGTGGTGGGGTGACTGAAGCATGTCAGACATGTTTCTTTACTGTTTCTTTGAGTTTCAACATCTGGCGAAGCAGCTTTTTCTCTTGTTAATGTTCAACAGCTCCGAGTTTAAAGTGATTAAATTGAATTTGGTGACAGAGAGGTTTGGTTGTAAGAACCTGTAAAAGAAGAGTATTAATCCTCAGGTGCAGTGTTCCCAGTTTAAACCCAGTCCTCCCATTCACCCCCAACACAAAGACACAAAGAGCTGCTCTGCTCTGCTGAGTCCATCCTCTAAAGCTGACTGTGCTTGTGTGAGCAGATCTTTAACTCCCTGTTGACCTTTGACCTGACCGCCGTGTGTCCCTCAGTAGCTGCAGCCTGCGAGCAGATATTCCTCCACCGACATCGCCCTCGTCGGCGTGTCGATCGGCACAGTGCGGCTGAAAGAGCTTTTGATTCTGCTCTGATTGAAGCTTTGACTCTTTGTCTTAACGCTGGGTTCAGTAAACCCAACTAGGACCTCAGGATCACCACCAGAGTCCAGGACAAGACTAGCCAAGACCATTACGAACTCCAGCTATGTACTGTATTAATATAAAATAAGAAATTTGATTCGTTTTGTCCTGACGAGACAAACAACAGCATCTGTCTCCTAAAACGAAAGAGGAAATTAAAACACTGGACACCTGAAATCACTGCTGACTCTACTGGGTCTGAAGGCCCTCCCACTTCATTTCTTTCTCTCTTTTTCTCACTCTCATCCATTCATCCTTTCTATCTCCATCAGACCACACTCATCCATTCATCCTCTCTATCTCCATCAGACCACACTGGGTTCAGTCTCATTCATCCTGAAACACTGATGTTTAGCAACATCACTGGGTCCCTCACTCTCACTCATCTGCAGGATTGATGTTTCTCTCTCTCTCTCTCTCTCTCTCTCTCTCTCTCTCTCTCTCTCTCTCTCTCTCTCTCTCTCTCTCTCTCTCTCTCTCTCTCTGTTATTCTTAGACTGCTGTTTTTGCTGTTTTTCCATGCAGGGTGTAATGGTAGCGTATGGGGGTTAATGGGCTGTGAGTGGTGAGGAAGGGGGGGTATCAGTGATGATGGTGCTGTGCTGAGCGTAGGTCACCCCATCACTGAAACAACCCGAGCTCATGGGAAGGCGTATAAATACTCCATATTACAGGGACCTCCCGTTTCTGACTGATGCTAAAGGGGAAACTAGAGCGTCACAGTTTGACAATACGTCCTCACTGATTTAGAGCATCGTAGTTTAATCGTAGGTCCACTAACTAAGCATCTACATTTGATGAGATGGGAACAAAGAAAAATCAGTGATGGACTCAAACATTTAAAATCTGCCAAACAAGTCAAGTGGATCAACTTTAGTTCCTGCTGAAGCTCGACAGATGGCTGAATCCTGGCTGCTGTGTGCTGTACAGCGACACCAGTGACGCCCACAGAGTCGGAGCTGCTGTATAGTTTACTGGATTCATCAGGTGGATTGTGTTGAGTGTCTCTGTATTATCTGAGCGGTCGTCTTCATGTGGCCGTGGAAGTTCTCAGAAACACTGAATGTTTTCAAGCTAATTTGTGTCTTTTATGTGGCTGAACTGTGTAATGTGACATGTTTGAAATAGAGTCACTGATTTCCTGTTGTTGAGAGAGCTCCACCTTTATATCAGCACTACACGACACTGGTGTCAGATCCAAACCACACATCCTCTCTACATCTTCTTTCTCTCTTTCTTTCTCTCTCTCTCTCTCTCTCTCTCTTTCCCACCCTCGTTCCTCCATTCGTGTTGTTGTGACAACACTTTGACTGCTGAACATGGAGGCGGTCTGTTGTTCAGGTAAAAGGGGACTGGGTCAGTTTTCATGGTGTGGATATCAGATTTGAAATATTTCCCTCTCACCCTGAGACCCTCCGCTCATTAAATCAGGCGGTGTGATGGATGCTGGGTAGGGGTGGGGGGGGGGGGGGGGGGGGGGGCACCTGACCCCTAGTTTTGAGAAACCTCCTGCAGTAATGCAACACCTCTGGGAAAGAGACGAGCTGAGCTGTTCGCTGACTGTTGAGGTTAAACTATACGGAGGATGCAACCTGCTAAAATAAAATAAATAAATAAATGACTCCATAAATATGTCAACATTTTAAACATAGCAAAATTAATATTAAAATAAATGTAGCCATTACTCAATTGATGAAATGTGTTATTTCTTTTTTAATTTATTTCTTCATTTGTCAGAATTTTCATGAGGTAGAAACGCATCAAGAAACCCTAACACTAACCCTAAACCTCCCTAAACCTAATACTAACACTAACTCTAAACCTAACCCCCAACTCTAACACTAACCCTAACCCTAACCCTAAACCTAATCCTAACACTAACTCTAAACCTAACCCCCAACTCTAACACTAACCCTAACCCTTACCCTAACCCTAACCCTAACCTTACTCTAAACCTAACCCCTAACTCTAACACTAACCCTAAACCTTACCCTAAACCTAACCCTAACTCTAACACTAACCCTAACCTTACCCTAAACCTAACCCTAACACTAACTCTAAACCTAACCCCTAACTCTAACACTAACCCTAAACCTTACCCTAAACCTAACCCTAACTCTAACACTAACCCTAACCTTACCCTAAACCTAACCCTAACACTAACTCTAAACCTAACCCCTAACTCTAACACTAACCCTAAACCTTACCCTAAACCTAACCCTAACTCTAACACTAACCCTAACACTAACTCTAAACCTAACCCCTAACTCTAACACTAACCCTAACCCTAACCCTAAACCTAATCCTAACACTAACTCTAAACCTAACCCCTAACTCTAACACTAACCCTAAACCTTACCCTAAACCTAACCCTAACTCTAACACTAACCCTAACACTAACTCTAAACCTAACCCCTAACTCTAACACTAACCCTAACCCTAACCCTAAACCTAATCCTAACACTAACTCTAAACCTAACCCCCAACTCTAACACTAACCCTAACCCTTACCCTAACCCTAACCCTAAACCTTACTCTAAACCTAACCCCTAACTCTAACACTAACCCTAAACCTTACCCTAAACTTAACCCTAACTCTAACACTAACCCTAACCTTACCCTAAACCTAACCCTAACACTAACTCTAAACCTAACCCCTAACTCTAACACTAACCCTAAACCTTACCCTAAACCTAACCCTAACTCTAACATTAACCCTAACACTAACTCTAAACCTAACCCCTAACTCTAACACTAACCCTAAACCTAACCCCTAACTCTAACACTAACCCTAAACCTAACACTAACCCTAACTCTAAACCTAACCCTAAACCTAACACTAACCCTAACCCTAACACTAACTCTAAACCTAACCCTAACACTGACTCTAACCCTAAACCTAACACTAACCCTAAGCCTAAACCTAAACCTAAACCTAAACCTAACCTAACCCTAACAGTAACTCTAAACCTAACCCTAACACTAACCCTAACCCTAACCCTAAACCTAACCCTAACCCTAACCCTAAACCTAACACTAATTCTAACTCTAAACCTAACCCTAAGCCTAACCCTAACCCTAAACCTAAGCCTAAGCCTAACCCTAACCCTAAACCTAACACTAACCCTAACCCTGAAGTCAGAACGTCCTAATTTGTCATGGCCAGAAAACATCATGAGTTTTCACTGTGTTAAAGTTCACTCTTGAAGACTGTGTGCTTCGATAGAAAGCTCCAGAACAGCTACTAAATGGACCTCGTGGTGAGAC
The DNA here is from genome assembly GCA_947000775.1 of Pterois miles. NCBI lineage: Eukaryota > Metazoa > Chordata > Actinopteri > Perciformes > Scorpaenidae > Pterois > Pterois miles. The sequence goes on along the minus strand of CAMQGK010000607.1, from coordinate 1,550,594 downwards.
CGTCCAAACCTTTGCTCAACAAAACATGTTTAATGTGTTTCCTGCCTCATAAAATATTCACAGAGCTGATTTCTTCATTATTTTGAGTGGTTTTCATCTTTTGCACGGCGGAGACGCGACATAAAGGAGAAGTAAAACAGGACTACCTCGTTAAAACGCTCCTCCACGCAGCTTCACGGCGACCATGAAGCTCAGCTGGGGCTCTTTCATGTTTCACTTCCAGATGCAGATGTGGAAATTCAACAAACAAAGAGGACTGTGAAGCTTTGTGCTGTTCGTCCCCTGTAACTTCATCCTGGGAGTAGCTGTAACTTTCATCTGACCTGAGGTCTGTTCTATGTGCCCTGTTTCTATGACAGTTTGATTGGCTCCGATTACCTGCACCTGACACTCACCTGTTTAAGAGGCACACGGCGAAGAAGCCACCAGCTGAAACGTTTGAGCAGGACGAGTGAAAAGACGTCCAGCAAACGTGAACTCTGACATGTTGCTTGTCATCGTCTTGCTGATGACGTCCAGATCTAGTCGCCTAGAGCAGAGAACGGTGAAGACCGACTGTAGCCTCTTTACAGGGTCTCAGAACTCAGATCTAGACTTAGACCTGAGTCTTAATGAAAACAAGACTGAGACCATAACGTCTGGAGGACTCGCTTCTTCTCTTGGTGTGATTTTTGACAGCACCTTCACATTTCAAAAACTAATTAGCTTCACTGTAAAAAACAAAAAAACAGCTTTTTCCGGTTAAGACTTTTAGCCGAGGTAAAGGTCTAAATCTGCCTCCCAGGGATCTGGAGAGTTTACCCATAATGCTTTTCTTCTCCCACATTCTGTTTTCTACCTTTATACATACAATAAAAACAGACAAAATCATCAACAGACAAGCATCAGCAACAACAAAAACTAAAAACAACACTATTATTATTATTAAAAATGGAGGTGGAAGTGCTGTACAACAGGCATCTTTATGAATTCTACGTCATGAGCTGTACCTTCACTTTCTTTGTATGTGTCAAGTTTTAACTGAGTCTAACTACTGCAGAGGTTTAAGTTATTTCCCTGATACGTCCAACCTGTGAGACAGATCCTAAAATCTTTGTGTATGTCATTTCTTCCATCGGTAAACAGACATTTCCATCAGCCATTGTCCAGTACTTGGTCCCTGTTACTGCTAAGCTATCTGTGTTTTATTTCATGTCCCTTTGGATAAATGCAGGAACGAAGTATTTCTGACCGACAGTCAGCTGAACTGATAAAATCTCCTGAACTCCCGTCCCGCTGTCTTTGGGCAGCTCCAGATACAACAGATAAAGTTTCTCTGTACCGCATCAGGTACACAAGTCTGCATGTTGGGATTAAATGTAATTATAACCAGACTCAGAACCAGACCAAACCAACTCAAACCAAACCAGACCCAGACTCAGAACCAGACTCAGAATTAGACTCAGAACCAGACCCAGACTCAGAACCAGACTCAGAACCAGACTCAGAACCAGAACCAGAACCAGACTCAGAACCAGAACCAGACCCAGACTCAGAACCAGACTCAGAACCAGACTCAGAACCAGACTCAGAACCAGAACCAGACTCAGAACCAGACTCAGAACCAGACCCAGAACCAGACTCAGACTCAGAGCCAGACTCAGAACCAGACCCAAACCAGACTCAGAACCAGACTCAGACCCAGACTCAGAACCAGACTCAGACCCAGAACCAGACTCAGAACCAGACAAACCAGACCCAAACCAGACTCAGAACCAGACTCAGAACCAGACTCAGACCCAGACTCAGACCCAGAACCAGACTCAGAACCAGACTCAGAACCAGACCCGGAACCAGACTCGGAACCAGACTCAGAACCAGACTCAGAACCAGACTCAGACCCAGAACCAGACTCAGACCCAGAATCAGACCCAGAATCAGACTCAGAACCAGACTCAGAACCAGACCCAGAACCAGACCCAGAACCAGACTCAGAACCAGACTCAGACCCAGACTCAGACCCAGAACCAGACTCGGGACCAGACTCGGGACCAGACCCTGATCTGTGAACAGTTTACCTCTGAGTATTAAAGCTGCTCAGACACCAGAGACCTTTTCTCTCTGCTGATCTTCTGTTGCTGCTGTGCACATTATGTTTCTTGTTTTTACCTGTTCTTATTGTTTGCATTCATTTTTGTTATTTCAGCCTTGCGGTTCTTTTTAAATGTTTGACAAGCACAATAAATGAAACCCTGTTGTCATCCTACTAACATATAACCTCCATTTAACCAGATAAAAGCCCACTGAGATCAGGATCAGGATCCACAGGGCTGACCTGGCCAAGAGGTGCACGAGTGTTTTCAATAGGAAGTGCAGGAGTTTTAACACAACAACAATCAACAGTTTAGGATTTAACACACTCACACTGTCCAGGCCGAGAGGGCAGCAAAGCTGAAAGCTCTTTTTCCAAATTCAGTCCCTCATGAGGAGCAGATGAAACAAGTCTAGTGCAACAACGAAAGGCACAGCAGCTGCTTGCTTTCTGCGATAAAGCACACCGATAAGGAGGAACCAAGCCTAGAGGGCTCTTAGAAACGAGGGTCAGCCGATGGACACATCTGCATCAGTCAGAAACGGCAGCTTTGATTCACATACAATTCACGATGGTGAGTGAGACGACGACAGTAAAACATGTCCCCATAGCCAAGAATGGACAGACTGTCCCTAATGAGAGAGGAGCAGGTCCTGTTTCTGAGAAAGGACCCAAGCTTCGCCCGAAGTTTAGTGACCAGAGGATTTATGTGGGCTTTAAATGGAAGGTCCTGATCTAGGATGAAACCAAGTACTTATAATTTAAAGCCGGCTCCATAGGTTTCCCTTTAGATGTTATAATAAGTGTATTGTGATGCTGGTTATCTGAAAACGACATGCATGTAGCATGAATGTGTGTTTTCATGATACGGCTGAACTAAAGAGCATATCATCGGCCCTCTGGTTTCCCTCTCCCACTGCTGCCTCCACTGGAGGATTTTCCCAGAAATTCCCACGGCTTCTTAAAAATGACTGAATGGAATTCCTCAAGCAGCTTTTCTCCCTCTCTTCTCCGTCACTCTTTTTTTCCTGACTGTAAAAGAAGACTGGAGGCCTCTTTTCATTCTCCACGCCTCTCTTTCTTCTCCCTCCTGCTCCCTCTCTCTCTCTTTGTCCCTGTAACTCCCACTTTCTCACCCGTCCACAATTTGTCTCACGTCCTTTCTTTCTCTCTTTCTTTCTTTCTCTCTTTCTTTCTTTCTTTCTCTCTTTCTTTCTTTCTTTCTTTCTTTCTTTCTTTCTTTCTTTCTTTCTTTCTTTCTTTCTTTCTCTCTTTCTTTCTTTCTTTCTTTCTTTCTCTCTTTCTTTCTTTCTCTCTTTCTTTCTTTCTTTCTTTCTTTCTTTCTCTCTTTCTTTCTTTCTCTCTTTCTTTCTTTCTTTCTTTCTTTCTCTCTTTCTCTCTTTCTTTCTTTCTTTCTTTCTTTCTTTCTTTCTTTCTTTCTTTCTCTCTTTCTTTCTTTCTTTCTCTCTTTCTTTCTTTCTCTCTTTCTTTCTTTCTTTCTTTCTCTCTTTCTTTCTCTCTTTCTTTCTTTCTTTCTTTCTTTCTTTCTCTCTTTCTTTCTTTCTTTCTTTCTTTCTCTCTTTCTTTCTTTCTCTCTTTCTTTCTTTCTTTCTTTCTTTCTCTCTTTCTTTCTTTCTCTCTTTCTTTCTTTCTTTCTTAGATGCTGCTGGCAGCAGAGAGACGAAGCCACTCTGCTCTCTCTCTGTAAGATTTCAAGGCATGTTTGTTTCTTGTTGCCTGACTTTGACAGGAAGTTGTGGTAACCATGGAAACGGTGCAGCTTCACCTGTTTTTGAGGTCTGCGGTCCCACACACACACACACACACACACACACACACATCACCGTGCCGTCAGCTGTCTTTCCAGCGCGCTCTGTGATGTTTTTGCGCTGACAAAAGGAAGTTTCCTGTCAGAGAGGAAGTGAAGCTGATGTTCGAGGAAAAACTAAAAAAAATAAATCTGTCACTCTCATTACAACAAAGAGGAAGCAGGAAACGGCTCTCGAAATATGTATTTTGACTCACGTATTTGCAGGCTTTGTTTATCACATATCACACGTTTTTGTGTTTTTCTTTTGTTTCCTGTCTCGTGCACGCAAAGGAAGTGACACATTTATTCTTTCTTTTTATTTTGACAGATTTAAATCATTGTATGACCATGCAGCACTGTTATTGATCCCACTTTAAAGGAAAGACTAGAAGAGTCAACATTCGTGGTAGGAGCTGTGTGAGGCTGTTCTTTGACACAGCTTACAGGAGCTAAATGTTGACATGCTCACAGTAACACACGGTGTGTGTGGTGACACCATGGATGTGTCGAGAGAACAGCTGTAGCCTCGTAGCATCTAATCACGACAAATAACCTGAACACACACTGTCTGCTACAGCTACGTTCACAGCTGTAACGCCACCAACACACACACACTCACCACGAAGTTACGCTACAGAAAGCATGAAGCACCACAGCTGCTACAGTAACTCTCCTGACGGTGAACCGGAGACAGTGAACGCAGCACCGCGGCTGCTACAGTAACTCTCCTGACGGTGAACCGGAGACAGCGGCAAAACCCACCACCCCGCCGCCACAATTACTTCCCTTACCGTGAAACGGGAGAAAGCGAACGCAGCACCGCGGCTGCTACAGTAACTCCCCTGACGGTGAACAGGAGACAGCGAACGCAGCACCGCGGCTGCTACAGTAACTCTCCTGACGGTGAACCGGAGACAGTGAACGCAGCACCACGGCTGCTACAGTAACTCTCCCGACGGTGAACCGGAGACAGTGAACGCAGCACCGCGGCTGCTACAGTAACTCTCCCGACGGTGAACCGGAGACAGTGAACGCAGCACCGCGGCTGCTACAGTAACTCTTGATGCACCATAAATAGTTTAAGTCCGTGGAGGAGGTTGGGTTGGTGGATGGGTCAAACTAAAACAGGACTTTCACCCAAGCGGATCGTGTCCCATGTGAAACTAAAAGTCAACATTCACTTATTTTAATTTACAACCATAACTTAGTCATTTTAAGCCAAACCATGATGTTTTTTACTAAACATAACCAACTAGTTTTGTTGTGTTTTATGTTTGGTTTTGTGTAAATTTACAACGTTAACCACGTCTTTAAAATGGTTTTGAACTGTGACCTCAAACTGAAGATGTAGTGTAGTTGTATGGGAATGTCTGTTTGTAGGAAACAGGGTTGAATACTGTGTAGAAGTAGTACAAAGGGTACAAGTGAGGTGCAAGTATACTGTAGAGGTAAAGAGTGGTGTTACCTTATGTTGAGTAGTGCACAAAGCATGCTGTTTTAGTCGGTACAGTAAAATCTGCCATGTAAAGCAGGGAGGAGCAGGAAAAGGGAACACGTTATCTGCAAACCTTCATACTGTAAATACAGATTAACTCAACAAGATGTGTTTCTTTAAGTGTGTCTTTACTGCGTTCAGTCATCTGTCAGCTCTGGTGAAAGGGATTGACGGCACTCCCTCTGTTCATACTGTATAGTGTACATAAGGCATTTACCCACAGGGCTGTTCAGCTGTACAGTATATGTACTGTCTGAGGTAATACTGTCCATGTACTGAGACGGGACGACTTACAGTACAAATTCATTACCTGTCAGAGTTTACCCATCATTTGATCATTATCTAGTCATGGAGGGGGAGGGAATCAACACCAGCCAAAGGATTTTTTTTAATCTGTTAAGTCCTGGGAGCTCTATCGCTACGAAAAAACAAATGCTGACCATAAAATACCTAAAATGAATCCAGAATAGCTCATCAACCATAAGGCTTGTGTGCATATATGTGGTCTCCTTTGAAAGGTAAGAAGTGATGGGATATGCACCTGCATTTGTCTATGTATTCGTTCAAAGTTGCATCACCTGTGTTTTGATCTGGAAGCTGTTGTTTTTATCAAGTTCAGCATTATCACAGCTCAGATCAGTGACACCTTCCACCACACGCCAACTTCCTGTTACTACTGAAAATCTGGAAAAACTTTCAAAACAAAATACTGAAAATGGTAGTTCAGCCTCTCAGGCACACTTTCCTTTCAGGCTACAAAAATGATGCAATACCGACCAACTTTACTGTCTTTAAGATTGAAGCTACAGATATCATAAAAAATTAGAAAACCTGAGGAATCCATCGGTACCAAGCAGGTCAGACTAGTTTATCAGGAAGGAGGTTAAATAACGCTCCAAAGCTGACCCACATTTCATCATTACTGGATTCATGTGTGATGATGTTAGTCCCCGTAGGAGCCATTTCATTGGTCACTGTATAAAATGACCTGTGATGACCTCTAGGATACTACTACTACTACTACTACTACTACTACATCCTGGTAACTAGAGACCTAGAGCATTCAGAGGATGGGGTCTTTCCTAGCTACACTGACTACTACTACTACTACTACTACTACTACTACTACTATTACTACTACTACTACTACTACATCCTGGTAACTAGAGACCTAGAGCATTCAGAGGATGGGGTCTTTCCTAGCTACACTGACTACTACTACTACTACTACTACTACATCCTGGTAACTAGAGACCTAGAGCATTCAGAGGATGGGGTCTTTCCTAGCTACACTGACTACTACTACTACTACTACTACTACTACTACTACTATTACTACTACTACTACTACTACATCCTGGTAACTAGAGACCTAGAGCATTCAGAGGATGGGGTCTTTCCTAGCTACACTGACTACTACTACTACTACTACTACTACTACTACTACTACAGAGGATGGGGTCTTTCCTAGCTACTCTGACTACTACTACTACTACTACTACTACTACTATTACTACTACTACTACTACATCCTGGTAACTAGAGACCTAGAGCATTCAGAGGATGGGGTCTTTCCTAGCTACACTGACTACTACTACTACTACTACTACTACTACTACTACTATTACTACTACTACTACTACTACATCCTGGTAACTAGAGACCTAGAGCATTCAGAGGATGGGGTCTTTCCTAGCTACTCTGACTACTACTACTACTACTACTACTACTACTACAAAGGATGGGGTCTTTCCGAGCTAGTCTGACTACTACTACTACTACTACTACTACTACTACTACAAAGGATGGGGTCTTTTCTAGCTACTCTGACTATCAGGGGGTTTCTGAGACTTTTACACAACACTAGTGATCAACATCCAATCAATGAACAAATACAGAAATCTCCAAATGTCAAAAGTTGTTGATCCCAAATCCCAGCAGGTCTTCTTCTGTGGTGTTCCTCAAGGTCTTGGTCTCTTAATGTGGTATTCTGGAGGATTATTGATCCGTTTTTATCAATTCTCCAGTAGTAAAAAAATGGTTCAATTTAGCACCAAATCTGGGTAACAAATGGTATCAACCCAAAAATTACTGCAACAGCTGATGAGACATACTAGAGCAGGAGGATGGACATCAGGTACTGATATCATACTGCTTCTAGTTTCGTGTGATATCTGTATCTTCTCTTTAGTCCTAAAACTGAACCTAATACGATCAGTGAAAGACAGTAATGTTCGTGAGGATCGTGGGTCTCGGGGGATGTGAATTTTGTGTTTTTGTGATTTTCGTCAAAATTTGAATAAATCAAATTTTACTCGATGTTGTAACCTGTAACAGCTGAAGCCATCAGCCTCCCGGCTATCAGGATTAATTCAGACCAGTAAGAATGAATCTTCCTCCAGAGCAATAATTGATGACTAAATCAAATTATCTTGTCGGTTAACGTCATGGCTCCTCTGGCTCCTGAGGAATGTTGTTGGTATGACTGAGCTTCAAAGTGTTGCTGACTAATGAAATTAGAGTCAGTTGCCATCAGTGGACTGAAGCCGCTACTGTCAAAGATCAGAGTACTGATGTAGAGCAACTAGTGAGAAAGACTGCTGATGATGGGAGGCAGATGGATGAGTCCAACAAACACAGGACTTTAAGTCAGGAGACCACTGTTCAGGAAAGTTAGACATTTGTGACATATTTATCTACAGTACACTTAGTTTACTTACTTGCATTACCTGTTCCATTACTTATTATTATTATTATTATTACTTTTATGGACATTACTTACGTATGGCCGATTAGACTGTTGTCAGGCCATTAAAATAGGTGTTATCAGTCACTATGAGCCCCATAGATATAGGTCAGTGGGGGCCTACTACACCCACTAGTAGGTTTTATCATCTATTCACATGGTAGATCATAGAATGAAGATATAAAAGAAGATGCCAGTGAGTATCCAACATTGCACGTGTCAACAGAGATTACTCTCTAGATTTATATATATATCAGTTACACAGAAATATGACTGTAAGGAATCATAATGTATAATTGTGTTGTAATTTGTGTGTTTTGTGTGGGTGTGTGCTGGGAGTACACTATGACACAGGGATGAGTCACTTGTGTATTTGTGGTTGGAGTTTGGTGGGAGCAGGTATGAACTCAGAGTGTGTGAACTCCTCGGGGAGTGTATCGAGTGTTTTAAAGGTGTCAGTTAGGAATGGAGCACACGGGCGTGGACGTATCCCACAATCCTCTGGGAGAACGAGTCAATTTCACAACCCAAATCATCATGTTACTCTCTCACACAGAGTTCATCCCGGTTTCACAGCAGGTTGTCAAATAGTCATGAACCAGGAAGTGTGAAGAGCGGCAAACGTTGAGTGGCAAGAAACAACACCAGATTTCACCCGGAGACCTCTGTTCAGGTCTGAAACCAAAAGTCAGTGTTGGTTTATTGGATACGTGACTTCTGTACTTAAGTTACGACACTTTGAGTTACTTTAACCCAAACCACCAGATTTTACTGAACCTAAGTAGTTTTATTTTGAAAAGACTGGAGAAGAAACAGACACATACATCACATGTTGCTGGATTTTCATAGTAAAACTTATTAAAAATGCTTTGATGAAATTTGTGCTGAACATCGTGAAAAACAGGGAATTTATGTCTGTTTGCATGAATCCAAATAAATTTTATGATTATTTCACAAACTACCCTGAGACGGTGTTACATACATAACTACATAACTCAGCGACACACGTACTGAAATATCAGCCTTAATAAAGAAGTTTATTCAAGTATGCGATTATTAGTATACTTCTTTTAAACTTAAAATAAGAGTATACTTTCAGTTTACTTTTTATGTACTTATCAGAGATAAACTTAACAATAACAAGATTATACTGAAGTATACTTAGCTTATACCAACAAGTATACAGAAAAGTTTATGTGTACTTGGCAAGTATAGAAAGGTATACTTGGCTTATACTGAAAACTATACAGGTAGAAGAAGTATATTTGTTCACTATAAGTTCACTTTAGAAAACTAAAGTACATTTGCAGTAAAAAAAAAAATATTTTTTTGAGTATATACTTTAAAGTGTACTTTCATAAACTAAAAAGTGGGATACAAGTATGTAATTAGTAATCTAACAGCATACCTATAAGTTCACTTGTAATATAGAGTAGTTCATATTATAGTTACAGTATAAAATACTACTTGGATGTAAACTAGTTGTGTACTCACAGTGTCCTACTGTTATATTTAAAGTATACTTTTATATACTGTGGGCCAATTTAGTCGCAAGAAGAACTGTAGCAGTACACTTACAAGTATACTAATACATTGATATTAGTATACTTACTACCGAAAGCATACTTGGGAAGTATACTTGAACTATAGTTAAGTTTACTTCATTAAAATAATCTTGTGTTTTGTAAGAGCATAGATCTCATCTCTTCTGTTTCTGTCCTCTGGTCGCTCTCTCTTCCCACCTCACCTCCCTTTTTCAGAGTCTCTGTGTCTCTCAATGTCTCTCAGTGTCTCTCAGTGTCTCTCGTTGTCTCTCTGTGTCTCTTAATGTCTCTCTGTGTCTCTCTGCGTCTCTCGTTGTCTCTCTGTTGTCTCTCGTTGTCTCTCTGTGTCTCTTAATGTCTCTCTGTGTCTCTTAATGTCTCTCTGTGTCTCTCGGTGTCTCTCAGTGTCTCTTGGTGCCTCTTAAAGTCTCTCGTTGTCTCTCTGCGTCTCTCGTTGTCTCTCGTTGTCTCTCGTTGTCTCTCTGTGTCTCTCGTTGTCTCTCTGCGTCTCTCGGTGTCTCTCGTTGTCTCTCGGTGTCTCTCTGTGTCTCTTGTTGTCTCTCTGCGTCTCTCGGTGTCTCTCGTTGTCTCTCTGCGTCTCTCGTTGTCTCTCGGTGTCTCTCTGTGTCTCTCGTTGTCTCTCTGTGTCTCTCGGTGTCTCTCAGTGTCTCTCGGTGCCTCTTAAAGTCTCTCGGTGTCTCTCAGTGTCTCTCGGTGCCTCTTAAAGTCTCTCGTTGTCTCTCGGTGTCTCTCGTTGTCTCTCGTTGTCTCTCAGTGTCTCTCGGTGTCTCTCTGTGTCTCTTGTTGTCTCTCTGCGTCTCTCTGTGTCTCTTGTTGTCTCTCTGCGTCTCTCGGTGTCTCTCGTTGTCTCTCGGTGTCTCTCTGTGTCTCTTGTTGTCTCTCTGCGTCTCTCTGTGTCTCTCGGTGTCTCTCTGCGTCTCTCGGTGTCTCTCGTTGTCTCTCGGTGTCTCTCTGTGTCTCTTGTTGTCTCTCTGCGTCTCTCGGTGTCTCTCGTTGTCTCTCTGCGTCTCTCGTTGTCTCTCGGTGTCTCTCTGTGTCTCTCGTTGTCTCTCTGTGTCTCTCGGTGTCTCTCAGTGTCTCTCGGTGCCTCTTAAAGTCTCTCGTTGTCTCTCGGTGTCTCTCGGTGTCTCTCGTTGTCTCTCAGTGTCTCTCGGTGTCTCTCGGTGTCTCTCGTTGTCTCTCGTTGTCTCTCTGTGTCTCTCGGTGTCTCTCGTTGTCTCTCGTTGTCTCTCTGTGTCTCTCGGCGTCTCTCGGCGTCTCTCGGTGTCTCTCGTTGTCTCTCGTTGTTTCTCGGTGTCTCTCGTTGTCTCTCGTTGTCTCTCTGTGTCTCTCGGCGTCTCTCGGTGTCTCTCGTTGTCTCTCGTTGTCTCTCGTTGTCTCTCTGCGTCTCTCGTTGTCTCTCGTTGTCTCTCGTTGTCTCTCTGCGTCTCTCGTTGTCTCTCGTTGTCTCTCGTTGTCTCTCTGTGTCTCTCGTTGTCTCTCGGTGTCTCTCTGTGTCTCTCTGTGTCTCTCTGTGTCTCTCGTTGTCTCTCGTTGTCTCTCTGTGTCTCTCGTTGTCTCTCGTTGTCTCTCGGTGTCTCTCGTTGTCTCTCGTTGTCTCTCTGCGTCTCTCGTTGTCTCTCTGCGTCTCTCGTTGTCTCTCTGTGTCTCTCGTTGTCTCTCGTTGTCTCTCGGTGTCTCTCGTTGTCTCTCGTTGTCTCTCTGCGTCTCTCGTTGTCTCTCTGCGTCTCTCGTTGTCTCTCTGTGTCTCTCGGTGTCTCTCGTTGTCTCTCGTTGTCTCTCTGCGTCTCTCGTTGTCTCTCTGCGTCTCTCGTTGTCTCTCTGTGTCTCTCGTTGTCTCTCGGTGTCTCTCGTTGTCTCTCGGTGTCTCTCTGCGTCTCTCTGTGTCTCTCGTTGTCTCTCGTTGTCTCTCTGTGTCTCTCGTTGTCTCTCGGTGTCTCTCAGTGTCTCTCTGCGTCTCTCGTTGTCTCTCTGTGTCTCTCGTTGTCTCTCGTTGTCTCTCGTTGTCTCTCTGCGTCTCTCTGTGTCTCTCGTTGTCTCTCGTTGTCTCTCTGTGTCTCTCGTTGTCTCTCGTTGTCTCTCGTTGTCTCTCTGTGTCTCTCGTTGTCTCTCGTTGTCTCTCGGTGTCTCAGCGTCTGTCACATGGACAGACGTACAGTTGGTTGCTGTACATGTGTGCAGCAGGCAGGAACCTGCATGGTGCTGAACACACTGTGTTAATCTCCTCAGGCTTTACTGTGCAGCTTTATGAGAGGCTTCCTGTGAGGAATGCCTTTGATTCATCATGTGAAACGTTGCACAACGTTCTGCTCGGCAGTACAACTGTAACCCTGCGGACGTCAAGCAACAGCAGCAGCGACGACAGACTTCGGCCTTTGGCACAACCATAACCCATCAATCAATCGATCGATTGAGCTTTTTAAAAGTTAGTGATGACACTAAGAAAGCTTGTAAATTGGTAAGATTTGGATTTAGCTTTACAAATGTCTGTATAATTCACTATTTTTGACAGTTACTGGAATTTTTTAGTGTCACCACGGTTTATAAAATATGACTGAATGCAAGTGTTTCATACTCGTATCGTCAGGTGATTATTCAACACAACGTTTGCGGTTATGTTCAGACAACAAAACCTCATAGTCAGGCTCCGGGAAACCATCATGGTTACGTTTAAAATAAGTACGTCAACTAAGTAAATATGTACAGAACCAACCTAACAGGATAATTTAAAACATACCATAAACGGCACTAAAAATCACATCAACGTAAGTGACAACTAATTACCGATATCCTGGGGAAAGGTCCTGTGTCTGTTGGACCGTAAGCTGTCTCCCATTTTATTCTGCCTCACTACTCTGAACGTAATCACGTGGATTTGTTTCCACATCACTCAGTACAGACTGCATGATGTACAAATGACACGGACAAATCAAAACACCTTTCTTATTATGTATATTCACACCTAACGCTTATTATTGTGTCATTCATACACCTTTTTCTGTGACTGGGCTGATGTGGTGGGCTGAGGTCAACAAGGACCTGAAGTCCTTAAAGGGGAACTAATCTAGATAGATAGATAGATAGACAGATAGATAGACAGATAGACAGATAGAATAGAATAGAATAGAATGAAATGATAACAAAATAAGATATCATCAGTACAGCAGTGAAGTGATAATGTGCAAATAGTGCACGAGTACTGAACACAGTACAGTATCGACCACTGTAACGGCGTCTTTACTGGTCTTCCTAAACAACGGATCAGACAGCTGCAGCTGAGTCCTCACTAAGACCAAGACCAGATCAGTCCAGGTCTTAGGTCTCCTCTCAGGTGGTCTGGGTGGTTCTGGGTGCAACATTTTCATGACTATGACTGAAATGTGCTGATAAATAAAGCTGTTTGCTCAGTATAACTGTATAATATAATACAAAAAGATGTATGAAATGACACGGCCAGATTTAAGATATAATAACGCTAATAATAATCTTTACTTGTATAGCACTTTCTAAACATAGTTTCAAAGTGTTTGCACAGATAAAAACAGTACAGAGAAAATGAAAACAACAATAAAAAAAGAAAAAAACATGGAGACAAAATAATGAGAACACTAAAACCCATAACCATGTAGGTTAGTGCAGTATAGTGTCCAGCAGTCTAGTCCTCAAGGTGAGTATGTGAACAATGTACACCAAACAAACAATAACAAATATGAATATCAATAACATCTGTGCTACAGCTAACACACACACACACACACACACACACACACACACACACACGCCCTGGCGGAAGTCACAGCCTTATATGGCAGTTCCTGTGACACGCTGCACTCAGACACGTGACGGTTTTTAACAGCGTCTCTGAGAGATCATGTTACAGCTTCTCTCTGAGAGGCAGGACGTTCACGAAACAGCTGCAGCAAGCCAAGAGAGGAGAGGGAGGAAGGAGGGAGGGAGCAGAGGAAGAGAGAAAAGAATGGAGGGATGAAAGAGGAAAGAGGGAAAGTTGAGATGGATGAGGAGAAAAGAGGGAAGCTGATGGGTTGATGATATCTTAAAATGATATTACTCCTTTTTATCTTTGTTCTCCTACGAATGTCCGGCAACACGTCACAGGAAACAGCTTCTTTATGTTTAGACAGTAAAACTACTTTGGTTTAGGAAAAGCCTGACATGTTTAGGTGTGACGGCCCTCTGTGATTGGATCCTGGACTGCATAGAGAGATGATATCACATGTCTATTAGAGCTGGCCTGCCGGTATATAGGCAGGAACCACCAATAGTACACATCCCAGAATGCACTGCTAGCGTGTCAATGAAGGCGGGTGAGCGTCCCCTTCCCCATCTGGAGACATTCATTATCAACCTCATATTACCGTCAGCGGAGGAACATTGAGGCCACCTCTCCCCAAAAATGGTTAAACGAAAGATGGATGACAGGAACTTTCTACTGTGTTTGCTCTCTCTCTCTTCAGGGCTGCAGACCTGACTGATCAGCAGACTAATCAGCAGCATGGGACTCACCTGGGCCAGGTGTGCTCCCTGCTTAAAAGGCAGTGTGCAGCAGTCTGTAGGCTGGCAGACCTCCTCGCACCCCATACTTTAGTTCCTGGGTTTTTGGTTCTCTTTTCTTGTTTTTACAGCACAGTATCCATGCAGCACATTTTCACACATCCATTCCCTCCACTACTGACTCCACAGACTCATCCTCTACATCCTTTTCATTTACTTTTGACGTACACTTTTGATTAAGAAATCTCTTTATTTGTTTAGTAAGCCCGTGTGTCTCAACCCGGCTCAAAGGCTGCAACAAAAACAAGAGACAGGACAAGTTTTAAAGTGGTTAAAGGTATTTTTTTATTAAAGCAACAATAAATAACTAAACAAATGCCTGACGACCCTCCACCCTGCAAAACAAAGAAGAACCAGCAACAGGACATGTAGCGGAGGGGGCAGCTAAACTACTTAGTTAGGTTTAAGGTAAGATGAGATAAGATCAGATGAACCTTTATTAATCCCCGCAGGGAAATTCAGGATTAGGTAAAGATGGTGTTTTGGATTAAAATAACTCCAGAGGTTCTTTAACTGAAGTAACGTAACTTGTGTGACAAACAAATCAGCGTTGAACTCTGGTTTCACACAGGACATGAACGCTGGTCTCCTGCTGAAAGTCTGGTGTTTCTAGACCCACCCGTCCATGCCGACCTCCTCCCTGCACACCAGTCATCTCTCCTTATACTTCCTGGTTAATGATTACTCAGATTACACACAAATTGATTTTGTGGGACATACAAATATGAATCAATGCGTTATTTTCTGTACGTACAGCTGCTATCTGTGTGAGAGCAGCCTGTGGTGGCGCTGCTGTCACGTTAGCATTGTGGTAGTTGGCAGGTAGCATGTTGGTGTCATGATATTCTGTTTTAACGCAGAAAGTAGATTTTCTCAAGTATTGTACTTAAGTACAACTTTGAGGCACTTGTACATAACTTGAGTATTTCTATTTCCTGCTTCTTCTGCTCCACTACATTTATGAAATAAATAAATCAGTCAATTATGTATCATTATTATAGATTACATCAGTATAAAAGAAAAAGAAGATCTACCTTTATTAGTCCCACAATGGGGAAATTCAATGTACACTCTGTTAAACTCATACATGGTACATGCAGACCTGAAACACACATACATGCATTAATGGAGAGACGTCAGAGTGAGGGGGCTGCTCCAGACAAGCGCCCCGAGCAGTTGGGGGTTTGGTGCCTTGCTCAGGGGCACCTCGGCAGTGCCCAAGAGGTAAACTGGCACCTCTCCAGCTACCAGTTCACACTCAGTTTTTGGTCCATGTCGGGACTTGAACCGGTGACCCTCCGGTTCCCAAGCCAACTCCCTACAGACTGAGCTACTGCCGCCCACAAAGTAGCTCCACCTCTACAAGCTGCAACGCCAAAGTGACGAACACATTAATGCATCACCAGGGATATAACCCTGAGCCATTCTGCATTATGAATTATTATTATTATTTTACTGGAAGTAGCAGTAGTTGTGATGCTAATACTTCCTAAGTAGTTTTACTTAAGTTAGACTTTGAACTTAACAGAGTAATTCTACACTGTGGTATTAGTATTTTTACTCACCTTAAGTAAAAAAATCAGAGTACTTCTTCCTCTGCTGGCTATCGTTGCAGTGATACTGTGTTTTTTTAGAGTATTTGTCATTATATCTGTTTATTCTGAAACAGAGCAGTGAAGTAATGAAGACTGGGGGTCACTTGTACTGATGTTAGATCCTCTGGTTGAGCTAAAAGAGGCGATAAAAGACAAACATCCTGTAATAATCCGTTCACTCTGGTGTCGGTTTAAAGTCCTGGATTAGTCACTCTGCATCATTTCTTTACGTTTCAGTTGTAAAAGTACCGTGAATGTTTCTGCATGCTGATGAATTATCAGGAGACTGAAGTCATTCATGGATCTCAATTATCTCTGGATTATTTTACATCAGATGACATACTGCAGGACTGAACTTCCTTCCTTAATGTCAGCGTGGAAACCCTTCAGTGAAATTCAAAGAATGTGTGAGACAAGTTGTAACACACATTCAGCTTCAGTGATGCATTTAAGACCCAATCCCAACTTCCCGACTGTGTTTCACAGGCTTCAGATTCAGTTTTAGGGCTAGAGAAACGATACGTACCAGCTGGTACCAACCGGGTCATGTTACCATGTCAGGAAGGAGGATAAATGACATTCCAAAGGGATGCTGACTTTTAGTGAGGAAAACTGTCAAGGCCACGTTCAAAGGGGTCCGTTGACCTCTGACCTCCAGATGTGTGGATGTAAATGGGTTATCTGGGTCCCCACCAGTCCCCCCTTTACAGACATGCCCACTTTCTGATAATCACATGGAGTTTTTTTTTATGCACTATCAGTGTAAAGCTGAGACTCTGGTGGATCAGTGAGTCCAACTGGATTCATGTGTGATGATGTTAGTCCCCATAGGAGCCATTTCATTGATCACTGTATAAAATGACCTGTGGTGACCTCTACTACTACTACTACTACTACTACTACTACTACTACATCCTGGTAACTAGAGACCTAGAGCATTCAGGCGGTGGGGTCTTTCCTAGCTACACTGACTACTACTACTACTACTACTACTACTACTACTACTACTACAGAGGATGGGGTCTTTCCTAGCTACACTGACTACTACTACTACTACTACTACTACTACTACTACTACAGAGGATGGGGTCTTTCCTAGCTACACTGACTACTACTACTACTACTACTACTACTACTACAGAGATGGGGTCTTTCCTAGCTACTCTGACTACTACTACTACTACTACTACTACTACAGAGGATGGGGTCTTTCCTAGCTACACTGACTACTACTAATACTACAACTACTACTACTACTAGCTACTCTGACTATCAGGGGGTTTGTCTTTTCACAACACTATGATCAACATTCAATCAATGAACAAATACAGAAATCTCCAAATGTCAAAAGTTGTTGATCCAGAACCCCAGCAGGTCTTCTTCTGTGGTGTTCCTCAAGGTCTTGGTGTCTTAATGTGGTATTTTGGAGGATTATTGATCATTTTGATCAATTCTCCAGTGGTTAAAAAATGGTTCAATTTATCACCAAATCTGTGGAACAAATGGTATCAACCCAAAAATTACTGCAACAGCTGAAGAGACATAATAGAGCAGGAGGATGGACATCAGGTACGTCTTTCATAGTGTTATAAACCTGTTTATAACCCTCTATTACAATTTATTTTAAACAATTAATAAATTTGTGATTATTTGTTATTAATGACTAGAACAACTGGACCCTCAGAGCTGAGCAGCATCTCAGATTAATCTCCAGATGATGTTCACCACTTCTATGAGACATCTACTGCTGACCTGCTGTCTCCCCCTAAAGTCCTAAAGACCCCCTAGACCCCCTAAAGACCCCCTAGACCCCCTAAAGAAGACTAAAACAGGTCTTTTGTGGGTCTCAGAGGGTTAAGGGTGTTTTTAAGGGGGGGGGGTGTCACAGTTACTGTAACATCCTGAAAAGAATGACGCGTTTCATTATCTGTGTGTTCCTACCGGACGATTGGATGATGCTTTTATGTTTCCCAGCTCGAACTCAGCCTCCCATGATATTCCAGGTATTCAGTGAAGCCAAAGAGAGGGCAGGAGGAAGCGTAAAGACGGAGACAAACAGGACGATGAATGTGGCGAGGGGAGCACACGGCTCTCCCAGCACATCCATCATTGTATAAACGTCAAAAACAGCTAAGCTTGCAACACACATGCGCACCGATGAGCACAGTAACTGTACAGAAACATGCACACATTCAAACACACACACACACACTCCCGACTGGCCGACACATGTGTCATCTCAGCTGCTTCCAGCTTGGAGGAATTTCAGCGTCAGCAGCAGAAGCAGCAACACCATCAACGGACGGTAGTAGTTGTACATCAGTACAAAGCCAGAAGCACCGTCGTAGTAACGACTTGTATTTACCACTGAAATCACAACTCATTCTGCAATAAGAGCACCGCTCCTGCTTCTGGTGTGAAACTCAGTTTGATCCCGGTCACATCAGCATCAGGGTTCCCCTCAGAGGGGAAGACTATATAAATACATCTACTCTTGATCATATTACAAAATTACCTCTGCGTTTGATTATTATTAGTTTCAGTAATAATGTATTTAATAACTAGCTCTGAAAGCAGAAGTCTAGGAAAAATAAATGCAAGCAGAAATATTGATCAGTTTATTTAAAAATGAGTTCAGTAACAAAAACACATGTTTGTCCATCAATATATCTGCAGCACGTAGACACTAAAATACTGTATGTGGACACACACTCACATTTCTATGTTATTATAACATAAATCCATGAATTTATGAGATTCAGAAACCCTCATCATTACTCATCCATCAGAGATCAAAATAACTCTAGCGAATAATAAAGGTCTTTTTTTACCATCACACCAATATTATCAAACCCAGTTTATTCCATTAGCTTAGTGTAACTTTGTGGTGGGAGTTGAGAGGGGCAGAACTCTAGTCCAACAGATCAATGAGCTCTGATCTAACGTTCAGTCTGTGGCGTATAAACTGTTAGTGATCAGCAGCTGATCAGCTGAGATCATGTGGTAGATGACAGTGGTGTGACAGTGTTTTACTGCCTCGTAGTAAAGAAGACATACCGGCTTTGGTTCTGTTCAGATTATTTTATGACTCCATCGCTCAGCTAGAGCGCCGCTGCTGGAAACCGCTGATACTGAGACGCTTCATGTAACATCATGGAGATGCATTGTGGGACACGTAGTTTAAGGACACCGTACTTCTGTAAAGCAGCATAGAAGTGTATGATAATCATAGTATATTCTTTGTGAGCCCTCGCAGGCCTTGAGTTTGACACACCTGCTCTAAAGCATTAATGCAACCTGTATAACACCAACGACTGCAACAAGCCTGATAGACTATATCACATTTAGCTAACTCAAGGCCCACAGGCCAAATTAGGCCCAGCACCTCATTTTATGTGGCCCTCGAGAGTTGAGTTTGACACCCCTGCTTTAAAGAAAGTAGTGGTGTTCACGTTTCTCGCTCTTCATACTACATCAGCTGCTCTGAGCATCTAATAATGATGTGGATGGTTAATATTCGTCAGTCAGCTGAAAGCCTGCTGCTTCTCACAGATGCTAAACGTGTTTTGTGCTTCGGTACCAGACACAGCAGCGCTGACCAGGTAGCGTCGGTATTTGTGGAGTTGGGAGTGAAAGCAGGCCGTGGTGGCGGAGTGGAAACATGTCTGGACAGGAGCTGAGCAGAAAGAGAGAGAGACCCTCGTTTTGTTATGAGAGAGAGAGAGAGAGAGAGAGAGAGATTGAAGGGGGAATCAGAGAGCGGACAGAAAACAACATGCAGATGAACTCTTCATTGTCTCCGGCTGACACGTCCTATTAAGCCGTCTAATACGTCAACTTTTATTTCTGTCCTGTAACACAAACACAAAGAAATGGAGACACAACAGAGCGTCAGGCTGAACGAGCAGGAACAAAAGAAGTCAGCGCTTCGGTTTCACACAGGAAAGAGGAAGTTTCTCTACTTGTTTTAACCGTCTGTTGGTCAGATGGGAGGAAGGAGGAGAACTGATATCACTGATAGGGATACAGCTCCATGTCGTAAAGGTCAAAGGTCATGACCGGGCTCTATTTTATAGACATGTAGGAACTTATAAAGGCAGCACACAGTGTTGTCAGATCTCCTGCTGAGGGTTCACCTTCATCATCGTGTCATGTTTCATCACATCCTGACTCACCTGGATCACAGTGTTTATCTGACCCTCTTTCTTCAGCAGCGACCCAGCTCACGGGTCAAACCGGCGCTATGCAGAAAACAAATGATTTAATGTCAGTAATCAGCTGAAGTTTCATGCTGATCACTGTTAGATAAAATGGTAGTGTCTTCAAAATGTATGAATTTTTTTAATCCATCTCAAAATTAGTTTATACTTTGGAGCCATAAATGTTCACTTCAGCAGCTCATATATCCACCAAACATTTCAGTCTCATTGCTCTCTATACTCTGAAGGTTTTTACGGAGGGGTTTGTTCATATATCATCCGCCTGATTCATACATTTTATTCCTAAAACATGGTGATTTTTTTTTTTTTAATGGCTGTTGACAATACTAATACTGTCATCAATAAACTAGAACTTTGAACCTGGTTTTATCCAATATTCATTTCTGGTCTTGAAATGTGTGAAAATTAGCACATATTTGATAAGATAATCTGTATCTGATCCGTAATAATATGTAAGAAGTTTCCCAAAACATTTAAGCTGCTGAATGATTTAACACATTATGAGATAATAACTCCTCCA
>CAMQGK010000607.1:1385000-1527500 GCA_947000775.1 Pterois miles | reverse complement strand
GGGAACTGAGCAAAGTGACGCAATAAAGTAGAATTATTGTTTGGCCTTGAATGGTTTTAAAGTCAAACTAGTAGTACTTCCTACGTATATAGTAAAAATTACAGTTTTGTATTTTGTAGAGTGAAATATGATTTATGATGCATAAGCTGTATTTTTTTCTACTATTTGTATGATTATTTTTTAAATGCAAAAACAAAAAACAGCCTAAAAGATTTTCCTTCTAAATTACAGTAAACTACTGGAGCGTTTAATGTCTACAGAGTCACTACACTGAATTTATTACAGGTTTATAGCCTAATTCTGCAGCTAATGCTGTCAGTAATATACTGTATTTATACAGTCTTATAATCTATATTAATGGTTTAACTGTGACAGAACTCTGCTGTACTCTGTTCCCATATTCATATTCATAAAAACTGGACATTTATTAAAAGGCAGCATTTTATGAAAAATTAAGTTTATTCTTTAACTTAGCAAACAAACTTGATGTTTTTGGCTCAAAAAAGCATGAAAATCTGCAGTTTCACTATATATCTGAAGCACGGTTCACTACGGTTAGACTTCAGCTGTATTCTTACAGTAATTTACAGTAACAGTCTCAATGCAGTAATTGTTTTTTGTATATAAGATAAGATAAGTATTACAATTATAATTTTACAATTAATGTAAAATTATATGATGCATGAGGCAGTTAAGCAGTAAACAGTTGACATTTACAGCTTACTAGTGTACTGTAGAAACACAGTATTATACTATATTAAAGAATACAGTAAAAGTCATTTTATAAGCCGTGGTAACTGGTCCAAGGTCATTTTTATTTGTCTCTGAGCAGGATTTCCGCTTCTTGTTTGATTTGTCATTCAAATATGACGAGTCATAAAGTTGTGAACAAAGCAGCATAAATTATTACACACAATGACTCAGTTAAGTTTCTTTAATGCTTCACAAAGTGATCCACGCCCGCCTCAACAAATACAGAAATCCACATCAAATCCTTCGTCACACGGTCAGGTCTGTTGGGCTGTAAATCATCAACTTTCCTGCCTGACGAGGACGAAGAAGAACAGGAAGTTATTATTTGGAGACCCGACCCGTTGAGGGGTGAATTCACTGCTATTTGCACATATTTAAATGAGTTAATATGCAGCAGACGTTTGGCGTAAAATCAGCCTTGTTCTATACAAATGAGCCTCATCGCAAACAGAGTCCCAGTTCCCAAACATCAGTGCTGATAATCCCACCAAGTGGCATTATTAACGTCTTCAGAGAGTTGGTGAAGAGCTGTTATCAGGGCGTCATGAAAAATAAAACAATAAAGCTCCCTGTATGTCCTTTTTGAAAGTATATGACATGATAAACACCTGAAGGTAGATTTATTTTACATCCACTGGAGCTCTACAGTCAAAAACTGCTCAAAAGGATCTCACCCAAACTCTGCAATCTGGCCAAAAACGCCGGCGTGATGCTTCGAGCTGACGGGCAGAGCTGGTGGAAACAGTCTGTGTGTGTTTGTCCTCAGATGAACATGAACACAATGTGGAGGAACAGACTGATTATCAGGCTTGGAGAATATTACTGACAGAAAAGTGACGATATCTTAGACGACAGACTGACTGTTTTTATTGCTTTATGAATACTATGTCCTAAAGGCTGAATGTGAGAATTAACGACATGTTAAACTGGATGGTTTTTGCATCAGTGCAGTGAAGCTTCTTTTCCGTTGACAATATTAAAATGAGGCACATAACCATCCGACTATCACAAAACTTTTATTTGCCACTTGGACAGAATCTCCCTCCAACCGTCACCCTGCCTGACAGGTGTGGACCAACACACCTGTAAATGTTTACCGTCTTATATAAACGGTGTGTGTGTGTGTGTGTGTGTGTGTGTGTGTGTGTGTGTGTGTGTGTGTGTGTGTGTGTGTGTGTGTGTGTCTACATCACAATCTAAAGTGGTGGTAAAGTTGCTCATCAGCTGACATGCAGGTTTAGAGTGACAAGTGCTCTGTCATCCTGCTCACTATTTTATTATTATTATTATTATTATTATTATTATTATTATTATTATTATTATTATTATTATTATTATTATGTCTCTTTTATTCACCTTCTGTGTCTGAACAGATTCTACTTAAAGACATTTGCTCCAGTTCTTTTTATCTGTTTCCATCTACTGCAGGTTTCGTATCAGTGTTTGAACTGTCATATGAGAAAACACAGTGTGGAGTAAAGTTGACGTGAACTCAGTGAACCTGCAGCACTTTCTACCAACACTCAGCTTCTGTCTGGGGTTTTTAATGTGAAGACTCCCTGCAGGCTTTTCTTTGTCTAATGTGACAAGAAACTAGTTTCTGTGTTTGTTATTGACAGAAAGGCAGAAAGTTACCACTGAACCCAGAACAGCTGAGAACCGCTGAGAGCTGTTTCATGCCTGCTGGTGTTTCCATCCGAAACATTCAGACCTAGAAAATGTGATTATCTACAAGTCATCTGAAACAGTCGAAGGACACATAAAGCAGCATGGATTATGGTAACATAGTCATATTAATAATAATGTCATTAATGTGGTAATGCATCTGACAAGTCACAAAAATGTTGATACTGAATGTGTCACTACAGCATTATTAATATTTTATGGTTTTGGATCCTGCTCTGGTTTAATCCAGGAGACATTCACACTGATTTGAAACTGACTAAACCCATTCAGCAGAAAACATATTGGTTTTGTACGTTTAATGACGACGTCTCTGAATCAGTAGTTTCACATCAGCCTTGTACTGCGCTGATAGAAACGCACAACACCACATGGTTAACGTTAAACAACTGGTTTAGGCAACAATACTATTTGGTCAGGGTTAGAAAAAATATTATGTAACGTAACGCAACAACGTAACGCAACAACGTAACGCCACAAGGTAACGCCACAACGTAACGCCACAACGTAACGCAACAACGTAACGCCACAACGTAACGCCACAACGTAACGCAACAACGTAACGCAACAACGTAACGACAACGTAACGCCACAACGTAACGCCACAACGTAACGCCACAACGTAACGCCAACGTAACGCCACAACGTAACGCAACAACGTAACGCAACAACGTAACGCCACAACGTATTGTAGTGCGACAACGTAATGTGGTGCAAAAATGTAGCGCAACAGTGCAACAACATAACATCGTAATGCAACAAAGGAACACAACAATGTAAGGTAACAACATAGTGTAACAACATAGTGCAACAACGTAATGAAACAACGTAATGAAACAATGTAATGAAACAATGTAATGAAACAACGTAACGAAACAATGTAACGAAACAACGTAATGAAACAATGTAATGAAACAATGTAATGAAACAATGTAATGAAACAACGTAGCGAAACAATGTAATGAAACAACGTAACGAAACAACGTAACGAAACAACGTAACGAAACAATGCAACGAAACAACGTAGCGAAACAATTTAATGAAACAACGTAACGAAACAATGTAACAAAACAACGTAATGAAACAATGTAATGAAATAATGTAATGAAATAATGTAACGAAACAATGTAATGAAACAACGTAATGAAACAACGTAATGAAACAACGTAACGAAACAACATAATGAAACAACGTAATGAAACAACGTAATGAAACAATGTAAGGAAACAACGTAATGAAATAATGTAATGAAACAACGTAATGAAACAATGTAATGAAACAACATAATGAAACAATGTAATGAAACAATGTAAGGAAACAACGTAATGAAATAATGTAATGAAACAACGTAATGAAACAATGTAAGGAAACAACGTAATGAAATAATGTAATGAAACAATGTAACAAAACAACGTAATGAAACAACGTAATGAAATGATGTAATGCAACAACATAATGAAACAATGTAATGAAACAATGAAGGAAACAACGTAATGAAATAATGTAATGAAACAACGTAATAAACAATGAATGAAACAACAAATGAAACAATGAATAAACAATGAAGAAACAACGAATAAAAATGAATAAACAACGAATGAAACAATGTAAGGAAACAACGTAATGAAAAATGTAATGAAACAACATAATGAAATAATGTAATGAAACAACGAATGAAACAATGTAATGAAACAACATAATGAAACAATGAATGAAACAATGAAGGAAACAACGAATAAATAATGTAATAAACAACGTAATGAAACAATGTAATGAAACAACGTAATGAAATAATGTAATGAAACAACGTAATGAAACAATGTAATGAAACAATGTAAGGAAACAACGTAATGAAATAATGTAATGAAACAACGTAATGAAACAATGTAATGAAACAACGTAATGAAACAATGTAAGGAAACAACGTAATGAAATAATGTAATGAAACAACGTAATGAAATAATGTAATGAAACAACGTAATGAAACAATGTAATGAAACAACATAATGAAATAATGTAATGAAACAACATAATGAAACAATGTAATGAAACAATGTAACAAAACAACGTAATGAAACAACGTAATGAAATAATGTAATGCAACAACATAAGGCGACATAGTAACATAACGTAACGACACAACGCAGCATAGTAACAGTAAACCTTTACTCCGACACTTTACACTGTATATTTTATATGTAAAATGTTTTGAACACTAATATCTAAAATGAACTGGTGATTTCTGTCGTGGTAATATTTTTATCTACTGTATGTCCTTTAGCTGAGGCTTTTATTACAGTTTCTACCACATCCTCACACGAATTTATATCCCTTACATGTGTTTTTTTTATATGTGTGATACAAATAAACATAAACATGTATTTGATGTCAAACAGCAGTACCAGTAGTAATATAGTATAATCTGGGCTCAGCCATTGAGTGTCAGTGGGATCAAATATCACAATCACCATGGGAGGGGGGACCCCCAGTTTGGACCCTGTTCTCTGGAGCCCCCCTCAGGTCAGACCTGCTGGAGCTCAGCTGGTGTTTCAGATCCACGTCAGAGCTGCACCGAGTGTTAATGTGTAACTGCTGCATGTCTGATGTACCTGACCAAGGTCATAGTGTGTGTGTGTGTGTGTGTGTGTGTGTGTGTGTGTGTGTGTGTGTGTGTGTGTGTGTGTGTGTGTGTGTGTCAGCGTTACATCAGGACGCTGGGTCATGTTGACCATCTGGGAAATATTCACATCCATTTCTCCTGCAGTTTCTACACAGCTATCTTTGATGAGCAGAATAGATGTCGAGGGAAACGTTATGCTGTCTGGATTCTTCAGCTCTTCTGAGCAGATGGAAATGCAAGCACTGATGATATTTTGACAACACTCTATTGCTTTGCACATATTACGTCTTTTCCTGGTCACCTGCAGCGCCCTGCACTCCTAGTTATCGTCTATACAGCTATTCATTTTCAGCTCTGCTAAACCCTGCAAGGTCTGGATAAAATCTAGAACCTCTTGGTTCAGGTCAAGGAAAGATCGTAGTCGTGGTTTTCGATTTAAAAGGTTTAAACAGACTGAGTGAATTTTTAATCCTCCAAAAACGTAATGATCTGATTGAGATGCAAAATAAAAACTACAGTACTCTCTCAACAAAAGTGGGATGTAACTAAAGGCTGGTCCTCACTACCACACGTTACCAGATGTTACCAGATGTGTTCAATGAGAGAGTCCACACAGAACGACATGTTGTGTTCGACTGAACAGTTTAGTTCCTGTAGTCTGTGGAGAGAAACAGCTCAGCAACACATTCATTCATCAACAAGAGTCCACTAAAACAACAGAGATCTGACTAAATCTGCTCATCTAACGAGACTTTAGTGGAAACAAACATGGCCGACGACGGGCAGGAAGCATTACTGATAGTAGCTTTTACTACTGTTAGGAAGGATGGGTGGATGAAGAGATGAAGACGTTAAATAATCACTAATCAATAAGTCTGTCCTCCATCTCTGAGCTCCATCTGACTGTATGCTCCACCTTTAGCATTAACTCCCAGATTAGCCGCGGCCACCATGACGATGGTGGTTGTCCCTCCTTCTTCAGTCAGCTTGTTCTCTATTGGCTGTCGTCCTCTGGGTTCCCCACACAACAGGAAGCCCATCAGAAATATTCAACATGTTTAATATCGACCATTTAAAGTCGGTGCGTCCAGGATGGACTTCAGAGCCGATCAGAGGATGTAAAAACACTCTGAACAGACCTCACAGCACAGATGAAACCACTGCCAAACATGAGACTAATCATTAAGCATATTCTAGTAGAAAACCAAAATATGTACGATATGTAACCTGAAAATAAGGATAACCGGTTCTCTGTACCAGTTCTGACAGTACCGGTTCTGACAGTACCGGTTCTGATAGTACTGGTTCTGACAGTACCGGTTCTGATAGTACCGGTTCTGACAGTACCAGTTCTGACAGCAGCATTTATTCCATAAACTGGAAGAAAAACTAGCTCAGGCTCAAACTTCAGCATCTGGAGTATTTTCTCGAATCTCAAAGCTGAGGATGGAATAACCGTCATCATTTTGTGATGTAAGAGCCTGAAATATGTGGACTACTCTCCAAACCTCAAACTGTGACCCAGCTCCAGAACAACCAGTCTTTTCACCATCCACAACCTGAAAATGAGTTTGGAAACAGCTGCAGAGTCCAACTGCTGTTACTGTAGAGCTCTTCAGCCCAGATTATCTGACACCATCAACGATACTGCTGGATCAACACCTGGCATCCTCTGTTAGCGTGGAGACGCTCCAAACCATACAATGACATAGAGTCCAGACCATGGATGTAGAAGAAGGTCCAGTAGAGTCCAGACCATGGATGTAGAAGAGGGTCCAGTAGAGTCCAGACCATGGATGTAGAAGAAGGTCCAGTAGAGTCCAGACCATGGATGTAGAAGAAGGTCCAGTAGAGTCCAGACCATGGATGTAGAAGAGGGTCCAGTAGAGTCCAGACCATGGATGTAGAAGAAGGTCCAGTAGAGTCCAGACCATGGATGTAGAAGAAGGTCCAGTAGAGTCCAGACCATGGATGTAGAAGAGGGTCCAGTAGAGTCCAGACCATGGATGTAGAAGAAGGTCCAGTAGAGTCCAGACCATGGATGTAGAAGAGGGTCCAGTAGAGTCCAGACCATGGATGTAGAAGAGGGTCCAGTAGAGTCCAGACCATTGATGTAGAAGAAGGTCCAGTAGAGTCCAGACCATGGATGTAGAAGAGGGTCCAGTAGAGTCCAGACCATGGATGTAGAAGAAGGTCCAGTAGGGGCGGCAGTAGCTCAGTCCGTAGGGAGTTGGCTTGGGAACCGGAGGGTCACCGGTTCAAGTCCCGACATGGACCAAGAACAGTGTGAACTGGTAGCTGGAGAGGTGCCAGTTTACCTCTTGGGCACTGCCGAGGTGCCCCTGAGCAAGGCATCAAACCCCCAACTGCTCGGGGCGCTTGTCAGGAGCAGCCCCCCCACTCTGACATCTCTCCATTGTGGCATGTTTGTGCATGTGTGTGTTCAGGTCTGCATGTACCGTGTCTAAGTTAACAACAGAGTGAAAAAATTGAATTTCCCCTCGTGGGACTAATAAAGGAATATCTTCTTCTTCTTCTTCTAGAGTCCAGACCGTGGATGTAGAGGTTGTGTCCTGTGCTGTCAGTAAATAGCTCCATGCTACTAGCTCTGCTAGCTACTGGCTCTGCTAGCTACTGGCTCTGCTAGCTACTGGCTCTGCTAGCTACTAGCTCTGCTAGCTACTGGCTCTGCTAGCTACTGGCTCTGCTAGCTACTGGCTCTGCTAGCTACTAGCTCTGCTAGCTACTAGCTCTGCTAGCTACTAGCTCTGCTAGCTACTGGCTCTGCTAGCTACTAGCTCTGCTAGCTACTGGCTCTGCTAGCTACTAGCTCTGCTAGCTACTGGCCGATAGCCGGTTGTTTGTGAACAGAGACGTCAATCCAGGCTGACAGCAGACAGCTCATGGGTGGATTATTAGATAATAACAGTGATCAATTACAGCCAATAGATCCATTATTCCAGCCTCATCCAGCTAGCAGGAAGCTGGTAGAAGCAGATATGTGATATGAGCGTTCAGGGAGGAGCAGTCTGAGGGTCTGATGATCAATATGGAGGAAAGTAACTCTGGACTCAGCTGGTAGAGAGTTTTACTACTTTCAGGACGTCGGGGTTTAAATGAGGATATTTCAGTGTCCTACTGGGACACTGATTTAAATCCTCTGATTTACAGACGTCTCTTCATCCATCCATGGACACACACTCACTGGTGTTTGTCATTACTGCATGTGATGTATGTGATGGCGGTACACATTGCGATGCTGCCATCTTCACTGTTTATGTTTGACCAGCCATGTTGGTGAACTAACTCTGATCAGCTGTTCTGGGAGTGTTCAGGGTCCACATCAGCATCAACAACACCACAACACATGATGCTGTTCAACTTCGGTCTCTCTTCAACATGAAACCCGGTAAACATGAACCGACCTCTGCTGTGTTGATGTTGATGCTGCTGTGTTGTGTTGATCCACCAACATGCTAAACCTCCTGTAACTCTAGTGTTTGAACTCAGTTGACCTTTGACCCCATGCCTCTTATGACCTCTGAGCAGGAGCTGGACTTCCTCTTTGTGTTTTCTACAGAAACATGAACCTCTTGCTTCATATTCTAACTCAAGCTGTATTTCCCCATCT
Source organism: Pterois miles (assembly GCA_947000775.1). Taxonomy (NCBI): domain Eukaryota; kingdom Metazoa; phylum Chordata; class Actinopteri; order Perciformes; family Scorpaenidae; genus Pterois; species Pterois miles. Next base: position 1,518,813 of record CAMQGK010000607.1, on the reverse strand, counting down.
GCAGCTTTTTTACTGTCAGCTCCGTCCTGCTTCAGATTCACACAAAACACCAAAAACACAGTGTGAAATCTGCAAAAATGCACCTGTGGACGTACAGTTAACGGGCTAATTAGCTACGTCAGCTCATCCTTTATCTGAGATGAAGCCATGCGATCACATCAGGATACCATATATATGTTTAACCTTCCAATTTATTATTTAAAAAGGTAAATGATTGTCATTTTCACTGGGGCTGGGATGATTCACCTATCTCCTGATTCAATACTATCACAATACTTTGGTGCTGATTCAACATGTATTACAATTTTATGGATACGACGTCACGTTACTCAGACTACTACAATAAACGCAGTAAATTCCTATATATTGATTCTGGCATTAAAACATCTGTTTAGAAATCATTTAAAACATCGTAATACATAGGCGAAAGGATTTTTTCCCCACCCCTAATTTCCTTCTTCAGGTAAAAGTTATTTCAAAGGCCTTTATTTAGTCAGGTATGAGTGCAGACCAGTTTTACAGGACGGAAATAATAAAAACACATTTTAATCCTCTGAGATCCCGACGGGCTTTACTGGCTTTCAGAGGCTGGAGCAGGATCAGTTTTAGAGCTAGAGTGAAGATCCTGGTCTCATCTGAAACTACTACTACTACTACTACTACAACTACATACTGGTCTCATCTGAAACTAGAGAACTTGATGGATCAAATATCGGCCATCGGCTGTCTTGATTCTGTAAAAAATCGGCATCGGCCATAAAAACCCGTATCGGTCGACCTCTACTCTGGAGCCACAACCAGGACGTGTAGTAACATGGAAACTCAGTGTGTGAGCCTGTAAGACGACACCGCCGACGACCATTTCTGCAGCAGCACATGAACATGTAGAGCTCACATGTTCATGTTCACACACTTTCACCTTCACACACACACACACACACACACACACACACAGGGCTGTGGATGACGTGGCCTCGTCATAAAGGTCTTGACTGTCGACAGACAGATGTGTCGTGTACCTTTTGTTCTCATACTGTTCTCATACTTACGATGATAATGTTTACTCCCTGATGTGGTGTTGTGATATTGTTTACTAGTTGTACAGTCTGCTGTGTGTCATCACTTGTTTTTCGGTGTGTGTGTGTGTTGTGTGTAACACTAGAGAGTGTTAAATTAGTCCGGCAGCGTTTCTCAGAAAACTCAGTCTGACATGTGAAGTCCATGTCACACTTCAGCTGGAAGTAGGCTGAAACCTGAAACACCCCGTACACACACAGACACACACACACACACACACACACACACACACACACACACACACACACACACACACACACACACACACACACACACACACACACACACACACACACACACACACACAGAGCACACACACACACACACACACACACACACACACACACACACACACACACACACACAGAGCACACGCACACACACAGAGGACACACACACACACAGAGCACACACACACACACACACACACACAGCACACACACACACAGAGGACACACACACACACAGGACACACACACACACACACACACACACAGAGCACACACACACACACACACACACACACACAGAGCACACACACACACACACACACACACAGAGCACACACACACGCACACACACAGAGGACACACACACACACAGAGCACACACACACACACACACACACACACAGAGGACACACACACATACATGCGTGCCCCTGCAGCACGCCTTTAAGGTCTAACTGCTGCTGAGCTGCTTTACATAAACCTGAATGAGTTAACGTGACTTCCATGACTTAAAGAATGTGTCAGGGAGCAAACACGCCTCAGGTAACTCAGGTAGCTCGCTCTCCCAGGTGACCTGCTCTGACTTACCTCAGGTGTGTTTGCTCTCTGACATCTTCTTTAAGACGTTTTACTTTGGAAACAACAGCTTGCAGTCAGAATTATAATAAGAGTCTCGTGGTGGAATAAATATAACTAATACTGATAATGATACTTATACTGATGAACTAGTTCTGGTATAAAATGGTTCCAACAGTAAATTCTTCATGTCACATGACTGAATGTAAATGAGAAGCAGATCGTACTGTAACGTGTGTCATCGTCAGCTGGTTTTACAACTCATCAGCCAAAGTATTCAACTTCAGTTAATTCACATATTTAACCCTCTGAGACCCACAATAGACCCATTCTAGTCTTCTTTAAGGGGTATAGGGAGTCTTTAGGGGGTCCAGGGAGTCTTTAGGGGGTCTAGGAGGTCTTTAAGGGGTCCAGAGGGTCTTCTTTAGGGGGAGATAGCAGGTCAACATCATCTGAAAGCTGGAACCTGAAGATTAATCTGAGATGCAGCTCAGCTCTGCAGGTCCAGTTGTTCTAGTCATTAATAAGCAATAAACATCAGAATCGAGAACTGATAAAAATGATCCATAATCCCCCCAAAATACCACATTAAGAGCCAGTACAGGAGGAAGGAGCTGTGTGATTAATATGTTTTATGATTATGTGCATTTACCACCTATCACCATTTTGATATCAGCTTTTAGTTTTTCTTTTCATCTGCACTTAGTGTATTTATCACAGCGTCTGGATCAGGTTTGTAATGTTTATATCGTTGTAGGTGTTTATATTTTATTTTATGTGTATTGTTGTATTTTATGTGTGTGTCCTTTAGCTCTTAAAGAAGGACGGCGTTTCCTCAGAGAAAGATATTACAGTGAGTTAGTGTTCAGAGTCTGTCAGCCCAACATAAATAACCACCATCGCCTGGCGGACGTCGGCTGCACTTCAGCTTTATTCTCCCACAACCTCTCAGACATGTGAAGCATCTCGCCCCTCACGTTTATTCATGAACGAGAAAGTCCATAAGTATTTTTCTAAAAGGCTAAATGAACACACACACACACACACACACACACACACACACACACAGAATACCATGTTCATGTTTGTGAATGAAAGACTTTCTGTCTCCTTCCTCCTCTGGAACGTTTTCTTGGCTGAGCTCCAGAAACCTTTCAGTGGCGGGAAAACACACACACACACACACACACACTCACACATCCACACTGTGAGAAGTGACGAGTAGCGGACAGTAATTTCATCCTGTACAGACAATCGAGTTTAGCTGGAAGTCAGAGTTGTGGGAATTGAACTTATAACCGTCATCAAAGCCGAAATTTGAAATTGATTTTTTTTTAAATCTGATCTCAAAATCCTGCAGCTGGTTCACAAATCACAAAACAGTTTAGGATCCACATTCATTTCTGATCTGCTGCTATATGTTGTGAATCATTTCAGGTGGTCTGGATCAGGTCTGCTTAGTGTCCCCAGAGTCAGGACAAAACCTGCAGAAGCAGCGTTCAGTTTTTATGATCCATTATTATATTTATTTGGAACAAGGTCCCAGAAACCTGCAGGACGACTCCAACTCTTCTTTTAAATCAAAGCGTCAAACCAAAATTAACAATGATCTAAATGAAACCAAATAATGATCTAACACTGCACTACTATTGTGTTTTATACTCTGTTTCAGCTTTTATTTTGAGCTTATTTTCATCTAATGTTTATGATTTTATATTTGTAGGACTGTTTCAATCATGTCTTAATCTTCTTTTGCACTTTGTCTCGGTGTTCTGGATCGTTTGTGTGAAGCATTTTGAATTGCCCTGCTGCTGAAATGTACTGTAGCAATAAAGCTGACTAGTCAGTTTCGTGTTGTTCATTGATTTACAATAATAAATATATATATATATGCATATGAATAAAGCAGCATTAGTCCACTCCCATGTTGATAAGAGGAACAAATACTGGACTAATCTCACATTAAGGTTCATTTTGAACAAATAAAATGTGTGATTACTTTGTGATTAATCCTGATTAACTATTTCAAGTGATTCACAGCCCTAAGTTGAAGTTTTCCGGGAGGTAACTGTTATTTTCAGAATAAATAACTTTATTTGCTGTGTCAGAAATACTACAGGCTTCATGCTTTAACAATCCTCTGAGTTATTTTTGATATTTTGTGATATTACTGAAGAAAGAAACAAGACAAACAACAAAAAGGTCAATGCTCCTAAACAAAGTGAAAACACTGTAGTCTGATAAAACTACCTGCTGTGTGTCATTTTTTGCAGTGTGTGACCACCCACACACACACACACATACACAACGTGTTTCCCCGCTGCTCCTCCCTCCTCGGCTTCTGATTGGCTGCTGGAGTTTGGCGGGCTTTGCTCCTCCTCGTGACCACGCAGTCATCCAGGCAACACACAGGAACAAAAGTTCAGCAGGATGGTTGCCGCGGCGACGCCCCCCCAACACACAACCTGCTCTGTAAACAGGCGTCCGGCTGGAGGCCGACAGCTTCGCAGCTGGACGAGTTTGAGTCACCAAACAGAAAAGATCAAACTAACTGATTTTACTGCTGAGGAGGGTCAGAACCGCTCACGCTGATGTTCAGCCTTAACACACATGTGGCATCAGCTCGGGGACCACATACTGTATGTAGTATGTGTTACAGTGTAATCTGGTTGCTGGTACGCCGTACCGGCACAAATACATTTCACTCCTTGGTGTACCGAGACTTGGTCGCGTACCGGAGCTTCTCAGTGCTGCCGTTTCCCTCCTCTCCTCCTTATCATTCAGTTAAAACTTTCCTCATATAGATAGAGGGGTCACATGACAATCACCTGTAAGAGGTGGGATGAAAAACTCCACATAACCATCCACAGGTGAGGTCACACCAACATCACATGACACCTCCGAGGACCAATCAGCAGCAAGTAGTCAAAACTGTCAGGTACAAACATTTCGTCTATCCATAAGGTAAGATAAGATATTCCTTTATTAGTCCCGCGGTGAGGATATTTACAGAATGATTGATGATATTCCTTTAAATTATCCTTCTTTATCTTATTAATAGGTAGCTGCTGAGTCGGTCCTGATGCTTTTAGGTCTGTTATCCATCTCAGTCTAGTGTGATTTCTAGTTTCGTTCATCTTATTCATCTTATCTTATCTTTTCATTATTGATGTTGAATGTGAAAATACATGTATCAGGACAATTATATATATTTTTCCTTTGCTTGTTGAGATCATTTTTATGGGTTATTATTTTTTACTTGTGTCGTTTTCCACAGTGCACTTATGGACCTATAAATGAGATGTTAGTCGTCTTACAGGATCATATTAACATCTGCTAATTAGCGCTCAGACACAAAGTAGAGCTGATAAAATATCTGCAGATATCTCAAGAACAAAGAAAAGTTTTCACCTGGCACCAGAAGACAGTTCAGTACTTCAGCAGTGTGTATGCAACAACAACGGCACGACGTGTTTTAGGGATTCACCCACAGTTATCTGTCTCCAGGTCAAATCCTGCTTCACCAACTAGTGCCGCCCAGTTATTTAAAGGGTGAGTCTGTGAAATGTGACACTCGTCAAGCTGCAGCATCATGATGTCGGCGTTTATTTTAGAAGTAGGTCAGTTGTGTTTGTCGTCTGTGTTACCATTACTTGGTAACAGAGTGCACATATATATGTGTGTGTGTGTGTGTGTGTGTGTGTGTGTGTGTGTGTGTGTGTGAGCTCAGCTCTGAGGGTCCAGTTGTTCTGATGTAGTAGTAGTAGTAGTAAGATAAGATAAGATAAGATAAGATGAACCTTTATTAATCCCCGGAGGGAAATTCGGGTGTCTTAGCAGCAGCAACAGTACAGATAAATACAGCACAGTAAAAAGTAAAAGAGAAGGTGCAGTGAATGAAATAAGGTGCAATGAAGAAAATTGACAGTAAAATAAATAACAGTAACAGTAATCAGTAAAGTGCAGCAGGTGGTGAGTATTGTATATGCACAGCATATGTATATGTAATGATATAACTATATGTAATATATACATTTGGAATAAATACAGAGCAGATGATCAGAGTCACATGGGGGTCAGACCTTGGTTCTGGTTCAGACCTTGGTTCTGGGGACCTTGGTTATGGAGCCTGATGGCCACCAACAGAAAGGACCGACCCAGACGGTTTGTAGTGGGCCGAGGGGGGATCAGTCTCTGGCTGAATGGACTCCTCATCTGGACCAGTTGGTCATAGAGGGGGTGGGAGGGGTTCTCCTCCTGGTCCTCCCCTCTGCCACCACCTCCAGACTGTCCAGCTCACATCCAACCACAGACCCAGCCCTCCTCACCAGTTGGTTCAGTTTGGTGGCATCTCTGGTGCTGATGCCCCCCCAACATACCACGGCAGTATTAGTAGTAGTAGTAGTAGTAGTAGTAGTAGTAGTAGTCAGTGTAGCTAGGAAAGACCCCATCCTCTGAATGCTCTAGGTCTCTAGTTACCAGGATGTAGTAGTAGTAGTAGTAGTAGTAATAGTAGTAGTAGTCAGTGTAGCTAGGAAAGACCCCATCCTCTGTAGTAGTAGTAGTAGTAGTAGTAGTAGTAGTAGCAGTGTAGCTAGGAAAGACACCATCCTCTGAATGCTCTGGTCTCTAGTTACTTCCTCCCCCCCCTGTGTGTGTAGTAGTAGTAGTAGTAGTAGTAGTGTAGTAGAAACCCCTCCTCATCTCTGGTCTCTATTCCAGGATGTAGTAGTAGTAGTAGTAGTAATAGTAGTAGTAGTAGTAGTAAGTGTAGCTAGGAAAGACACCATCCTCTGAATGCTCTAGGTCTCTAGTTACCAGGATGTAGTAGTAGTAGTAGTAGTAATAGTAGTAGTAGTAGTAGTCAGTGTCGCTAGGAAAGACCCCATCCTCTGAATGCTCTAGGTCTCTAGTTACCAGGATGTAGTAGTAGTAGTAGTAGTAGTAGTAGTAGTAGTAGTAGTAGTAGTAGTCAGTGTCGCTAGGAAAGACCCCATCCTCTGAATGCTCTAGGTCTCTAGTTACCAGGATGTAGTAGTAGTAGTAGTAGTAGTATAGTAGTAGTAGTAGTAGTCAGTGTCGCTAGGAAAGACACCATCCTCTGAATGCTCTAGGTCTCTAGTTACCAGGATGTAGTAGTAGTAGTAGTAGTAATAGTAGTAGTAGTAGTAGTCAGTGTCGCTAGGAAAGACACCATCCTCTGAATGCTGCTACAGCCTGATTTTGGAGCATCATTTAACCTCCTGAAGTGGTACCAAAGGACTCTTCAGGTTTTCTAGTTTCATGTGATACCTGTAGCTTCACTCTAGCTTTATAACTGAACCTCGTAAAGATGGTGAAGTTGTCATGTCTCTGAGGGCTGATCGGTTCTGGAGATGAAGTTAGTTGTGGTTTCGCAGCTGGACGGGATGATGAGCGCTCATCTATTCACTCCTGAAAGAGGAGAATCGGCATCAGATCACAGACAGCAAACAGACGGAGGTGAAACTTGGCAGAAAGTTTAGAATACAATGATGTCTGTTTACTGGACAGATGAGAGGGAACGAGAGAGAGAGAGAGAGAGAGAGAGAGAGAGAGAGAGAGAGAGAGATCAGAGAGAGAGAGATCAGAGAGAGAGAGATCAGAGAGAGAGAGAGAGATCAGAGAGAGAGAGAGAGAGATCAGAGATAGAGAGAGAGAGATCAGAGAGAGAGAGAGACAGAGAGATCAGAGAGAGAGAGAGAGAGAGAGAGAGATATCAGAGAGAGAGAGAGAGAGATCAGAGAGAGAGAGAGAGAGAGAGAGAGAGAGAGAGAGAGAGAGAGAGACAGAGAGAGAGACAGAGAGAGAGAGAGAAGTCAGAGAGAGAGAGAGAGAGAGAGAGAGACAGAGAAGAGAGAGAGAGAGGAGATCAGAGAGAGAGAGAAGAGAGAGACAGAGATCAGAGAGAGAATATCAGAGAGAGACAGAGATCAGAGAGAGAGATAGAGAGAGAGAGAGAGAGACAGAGAGAGAGATAGAGAGAGAGATATCAGAGAGAGAGAGAGAGAGATCAGAGAGAGAGAGGGAGAGAGAGAGAGAAGAGAGAGAGATATCAGAGAGAGAGAGAGACAGAGATAGAGAGAGAGAGAGAGAGAGAGAGAGAGATATCAGAGAGAGAGAGAGAGAGAGAGAGAGAGAGAAGAGAGAGAGAACCAGAGAGAGAGAGAGAGAGATCAGAGCAAGAGAGAGAAAGAGAGAGAGAGATATCAGAGAGAGAGAGAGAGAGAGATCAGAGAGAGAGAGAGAGAGAGACAGAGAGAGAGAGAGAGACAGACAGAGGGAGAGACAGATGGTTGTAAGCTCACCTCAGAATGAAACCATGGAGGACCTCTAGTGGTCACAAGAGGTTCAACTCTTCTCACCAGGGTGGAATGAAACCAAGTACATTTACTACAGTATTGTACAGCTTCAAGGTACTTATACTACATGAGCATCTGTGTTTTACACAGCGTCATACTTCTACTCCACCACATTAATCTGACCCGTCCTGTCCAGTGAAAACCACAAACCCACCTGTGACTGAAGGACGATTGTTCTCCTTCTCCTTTAACCACTATTCCACTTTCCTGTTGTTTTTTAGCACATAAAGAGGACACGCTTGTCAGACTCACCGACCTCTTTCCAACATTATAAGGAATATTTCAACATTCACTCTAGCTTAACTTATTATAAAATAAACCTAATATGAAAACAAAATACCGACAGTTGCTGCAGAGTCCATTTACCTGCTGAGGCCGAGGGAGGGGGAGGGAGGGGGGGGAGGGAGGGGGAGGGAGGCGAGGGAGGCGAGGGGGAGGCGAGGGAGGCCGAGGGAGGGGAGGGAGGCGAGGGAGGGGAGGGAAGCGGAGGGAAGCGGAGGGAGGCGGAGGGAGGTGAGGGAGGGGGAGGGAGGGGGAGGGAGGCGAGGGAGGCGAGGGAGGCCGAGGGAGGCCGAGGGAGGGGAGGGAGGCGAGGGAGGCGAGGGAGGCCGAGGGAGGGGAGGGAGGCGAGGGAGGGGGGGAGCGGAGGGAAGCGGAGGGAGGCGGAGGGAGGTGAGGAAGGCGAAGGTGGCCGAGGGAGGTGGAGGGAGGTGGAGGGGAGGCCGAGGGAGGCCGGGAGGGAGGTGGAGGGAGGCGAGGGAGGTGGAGGGAGGCCGAGGGAGGCGAGGCAAGGGAGGTGGAGGGAGGCCGAGGGAGGGGGGGAGGCGAGGGAGGCCGAGGGAGGCGAGGGAGGGGAGGAGGGGGAGGGAGGTGAGGGAGGGGGAGGGAGGCGAGGGAGGCCGAGGGAGGGAGGGGGAGGGGGGAGGGAGGCGAGGGAGGCGGAGGTCACCGTGCATCATCCACACCAACTTGTAGATTTCCACCACTTATGGAGGATGCACACACTCGCAGAAAAATAGAAAATCAACAAATTATATTGTATTATATAAATAAATGTAAATGCTCCTACAAAACTCTTTAAAAACCTCTTGGATCAGCTGGAAAATACATCGTCACAAAGCTGCAGATTAAACTAGTCAACAGGATGTAAAGGAGTAAATGATCTGATAGACCATGATGCATTGCTGCAGATTAAACTAGTCAACAGGACATACAGGAGTCAAAATACAACATACAGATTAATGCAGGGGTAATCAGAGTAAAGTACTTTTGATATTTAAGTAAAATGTGCTGCTGTTAATCTCCACCCCCTGCTGTTAGTCTCCGCCCCCTGCTGTTAATCTCCACCCCCTGCTGTTAATCTCCACCCCCTGCTGTTAGTCTCCACCCCCTGCTGTTAATCTCGGCCCCCTGCTGTTAGTCTCCACCCCCTGCTGTTAGTCTCCGCCCCCTGCTGTTAGTCTCCGCCCCCTGCTGTTAATCTCCACCCCCTGCTGTTAATCTCCACCCCCTGCTGTTAGTCTCCGCCCCCTGCTGTTAATCTCCACCCCCTGATGTTAGTCTCCACCCCCTGCTGTTAGTCTCCACCCCCTGCTGTTAGTCTCCGCCCCCTGCTGTTAGTCTCCGCCCCCTGATGTTAGTCTCCACCCCCTGCTGTTAGTCTCCGCCCCCTGATGTTAGTCTCCGCCCCCTGTTGTTAGTCTCCACCCCCTGCTGTTAGTCTCCACCCCCTGCTGTTAGTCTCCGCCCCCTGCTGTTAGTCTCCACCCCCTGCTGTTAGTCTCCACCCCCTATGTTAGTCTCCACCCCCTGCTGTTAGTCTCCGCCCCCTGCTGTTAGTCTCCAGCCCCTGCTGTTAGTCTCCACCCCCTCCGTTAGTCTCCCCCCCTATGTTAGTCTCCACCCCCTGCTGTTAGTCTCCGCCCCCTGCTGTTAGTCTCCACCCCCTGCTGTTAGTCTCCACCCCCTGCTGTTAGTCTCCGCCCCCTGCTGCCTCCACCTGATCTGGTCTAGTTTCCAGGCGAGGAGCAGCTCATCAGCGGTCCTGTGATGTGACTGATACTGAGCAGTGGAGTCTGTGGGAGTCTTGGAGGCTGTGACCTTCTGTGACCTTCAGACTCCTTCATCCTGCCGCTGTGTAGTCTAGATAACAGGCAGGTTGAACACACACTGTTTGATCTCCATGTTATCAGTTCACCTTTAATATGACTCACTTACACTCAGTTTGTTCCTGTTGCTGCTGTTTGTTTGCTGTTTTATAGAGGAACTGCTGTGTGTGTGTGTGTGTGTGTGTGTGTGTGTGTGTGTGTGTGTGTGTTAGATGTTAACATTACAGAGGAAGTCAGAGCAGATACTGATGTTGGCTCTTGATGCTTTCTGTCTGGAAAAACTGTCAATATGATCAATAACACTGAACTGAGTCCTCGTCCATAAAATCCTCTGACCTCTGATTTTAAGATGCCATATTCACTGTTTGCAATTCAAGTGAAGAGAAGAAAAAAAGTTGTGTTTTACTGACTTTATTTCCACATTCGGGGCTGCAGGGTGGTTCAGTGGTTGGTGCTGTCGCCTCACAGCTAGAGGGTCGCAGGTTCGATTCCAGCTTGGGACTCTTCTGTGTGGAGTTTACATGTTCTCCCCGTGTTAGCGTGGGTTTTCTCCGGGTTCTCCGGCTTCCTCCCACAGTCCAAAGACATGCAGGTTAATAGATGACTCTAAATGTCCCATAGGTGTTAATGGTGTTTGTCTTTATGTCCATGTCTATGTCTCTCTATGTGTCCTGCGATGGACTGGCGACCTGTCCAGGTGAACCCCGCCTTCGCCCAATCAACTGGGATCAGCTCCAGACCCCCGCGACCCCTAACGGGATAAGTGGTTGACGATGGATGGATTTCCACATTGGAAAGTTGTGTTTTAGCAGCATCTGGAGCGCAGCACCGGCTGGCTGCCCAGACTACGAGTCCAAGCTGAATACAGCAGCTTGTCGTTCTTCATCTCATCCAACGGCATCACTGCCATACGAAATGACGGCGCTGGATGCAGGAAGAAAAACAGATTTTGCAGCTTTCTGGGTCAATATAGCATGCACTAAAGAATTTATCGCTTTAATTGACAACATTTACCATCAGCACTGATGGTACAGGCACATAAGATAAGATAAGATATTCCTTTATTAGTCCCACAGTCGGGAAACTCACAATAACACACATAAAAGGTGGTGAACTTTCCCTTTAATACTGAGGCCAACGTGATGTCTGTCTTCTAGTGTTGTGTTAAAGTCCGTGTTGTCTCACTGTTTGGCTGGTTGATGACAGAACAAAAGAAGCAGCTGGTGACGTCACAGTGATGCAGATATAACCACCGATAAACACAAGATGATGACGGAGATGAAACACACGTTTCATATTTCTGAAACATTCGGGATTTTATTTACACAACTGTAGCAAAGACACTCAAACCTATACAACTATACGACACTAGAAACTGAGTCTGTTTAACGTAACATAAAAATGTATAAATTACTGTTATTGATTAAACACATCTCAGTCATGGTGCAGCAGTTTGAACAAAATCAAGTGTGTTTGGGTTGAGATGAGCCACCGATCTGCTTCAATACAATTACCATACTTTGGTTCTGATTCAATATGTTCTGTGATTTTTCAGTATTGTGATTCAAAATTGTGATTTATTGTGATTGTTGTTAACTTGTTTACAATTAGACCTTTTGTACTTTGTAAAATATCTAAATGAATCCAGTAAAATGTCTGATTTTCAGCATGTCTGTAGTCAGAGATGTCAAATATATCAGGATCATTGTCAGGACTTATTTATTACATTTTTTACAGATAATTACTGAAACATAAAGATGTTAAGCTATTAAACACCACTTGTGATAGTAAACACTGAATTAAAAAGTCTGAGTATCTCTGCTCCTTGTGTGTGACAGTGGAAATATATATATAGTATATTAAAATAAAAAAAACAAAACTAAACTGTGTACAATGAGGGAAAAAGCAAAGACAATTTAAGTTTCTTAATCACCATCTTCACAAAAAAATCTGGTCACAAAATCAGACAGAGTGAGTGAAAAAGAAGAATTAAAATCAACAGCACAGTTTTAACATTTTCGAATCAGTTCTCCTGTTAGATTATTCATTAAGGGTCAAATAAAATAGCATTAGATTAAACTAGACGGAACCTCCCTTTAAGAAACTGACTGCAGCGCTCTGTGTGTGTAATCATCATCGTAGATATCCATAATCGCCGTAGCTGCTGTCGTCATCCACGTCCGGTAAAATCTTAATTGTGAATTGATCTCTGTTGCTGAAGTACGGAAACAGCTTCTCAGTGAAGGTGTGTGTGAAGGTGTGTATGTGTGTGTCAGTATCAGAGTCAGAGAAGGACAGTTTCCCTCCGTTCCAGTCCAGATCAACCCGGATCCTCTGGAGTTTCTCCACTACTGGGAGGACCACTGGTTTGGCTGATGGGGGGAAGGCTTTGTATTTCCCATTCGATAATCCTATTCTCCAGATTCCAGACTGTATTTTCCATTTCCTCTCTACAGACTCTGCAGCTACACCCAGAGACCACACTGCACTGTCGCCTACCTCAACGTCCCAGCTGTGGGTCCCTGAGCTGAAGCCCTCGGCGCCCAGGACGGGGTGAAAGTAATCAAACCTCTCTGGGTTTTCAGGAAGCTGCTGTTTCTCTCCTCGTCTCACGCCGGTCAGGTCTTCAGACAGGATGAGTTCTGGATCGGCAGTGTTTGGGTCCAGAATCACAGGAGTGTAGGAGATCATGTCCTTCATCTTGTTCCAGATGTTGAAGGTGAGGTTGCCCAGGTGTTTGGCCTGGTCTATCAGGGCCCCTGACAGCAGCTGTGGATCCTCCAGCAGGGGGCGCTGCTGGACTCTGTCCACTGCAGCCTTGTAGCTGTGCAGGAACGAGACGTCTTCAGCTCTCAGCTCGTCCTCTGTGGCTCTGACTGTGTCTGACAGAGCTGCTATCTCTCTGCTCAGAGCCTCCATCTTCTCCTCCATCATCTGACTCTTCTGCTGCTCTTCCTGCCCCAGAGCAGCCATCCTGGCCTCCTCTTCCTCGTCTAGAAACTGGTGAAGCTTCTTAAACTGCTCCCTGATCTGCCTCTGAGTGTGCCGGGCCTGGACCTTCAGGTGTTCTGCTGTCTCATCACAGTTTCTTTGAACTTGTTTAAAGAGCTTCAGTTTCTCCTGTAAGGGCTTCAGGGATTTCTGCAGCTCCTCCCTGTGATCCTGTGCAGCTTCACTGACGGGTCTGAATCTGTGGTTGTTGTGTGTTTTTGAATCCCTGCAGATGACACACACCGGCTGCTGGTGGTCCAGACAGAAGAGTTTCAGTTTCTCCGAGTGCAGACTGCAGAGAGTCTCCGCAGATCTCTCCAGTAGGACGGTCTCACATAGGTTCTTTAACGCCAAGTTACGGGGTGGATTACTCCGTGATGACCTCCTCTTACAAACCGGACACTCCTGAGTTGGGTTCCCTCCCCACCAGCTCTGCAGACAGTATTTACAGAAGCTGTGGCTACACGACAGGATGACGGGGTCTCTGAAGATGTCCTGGCAGATAGGACAGGAGAGATCCTCCTCTAGGATGGAAGCCATTTGCAGAACACTCTAACGGGCAGAAAACCCGGTGCGGTGGTTCCCGCCCTCTTTCGGACTGGTCTCTTGAAGCTACTGTAACTTACGGTCTGTGTTTTTCCTCTCAGAAACCGTTGAAAATCCGTTCGTTTTTTCCGGAAGAGAAAACAAGAAAAGGAGTTTGATTGGCTGCCTCAGTGGGGGCGGGATCTCAGAGTCCGAATGAACTTATGTGTTTGGCTGGCGGAGGCTGCCTGTCTCTAGCAGCCAATCATCACGCTGTATCAAAGCTCACATCCGGTCATGGCCGCTCACAGCAGATCCCGCTGTTGTTGGTAAGCCTCGGAGTTTTTTCCTACATTTTATCTTCGTGAGAGGAAACGTTAACCGCTCACAGATGAGGCGGGGTGTTTATCTAAATATTCCGGATATTACATGAGAGCAATAGGTCGTTTTTTTTCCTGTATTGGCCAAGACGAAAAATAAACACGTTAGCCTATGTAGCTAGCTAACGTTAGCCTTGTTAGACTGCTCAGACATCAGTGAGGCTGTAAAGGCTGGATGTCACTGAAAGGGTTAATAAATAAATAATTAATAAATAATACACTCTGAGTCAGGAGGAGCTGATGCTACAACACATCTATGGCAAACCGGTTTATCATTTTAAAGCTAGACAGACTGGGGTTTCCATCAGTGCAGATAAACAGGTGTGATTGGTGTGGACCTGATAGAGTGTTATGTCACTGTATTGATCTAAGAATGTTCTGGATGGATGGAGCCAGAACATGGTGATATAAGCTGTCCTGCTCTTTATTAATGACTTCAAGCAGTGCAGTGCCATCATACCCGATGTTAAAAACAATAAAGCCATTCAGACTTTTAAATTACTGGATGATTATACCATGATGTATATCACATAAACTCTGGCAATATGAAATATATATGTGATTATTTTTGTTTTTGTGTTCCGCTGTCTATTTATCTGTACCTCTGTTAATGAATAAAGAAAAAATATTTAAAAAATCAGTTGCATATATTTGTAATTCCAGTTTCAGATATCTTTAATTTAGTATTTAGTATTAGTATTTTTATTCAGTCATCACACATACTGCAATAAGTATGAACAGTACAATCAGTATCAACAGAGTCAACAGTCTTCAGTAGTGACTGAATATGCAGAAGCTAAATGCTTCTTTTTGACTATTTAACCGATATACTGATCAAATGAAGTCTCCCCGAAGAAATTAAAAAATGAAAGAAAAGATAGGTATGACAATAACTATAATGCTGATTTATTGATTCATGTCTGATCAGCGCTGCCCAGTTTGACCGTTTGATCAGAGTCTGAGTGATTGACAGCTGCCTCCCGTGAATGAACAGCCAATAGGAACACTCTCTCTGAAATGACCTGTGATTGGTCAAAGTCTCCCGTCATGGACTAGATGTTTAAAATCCTGTAAACAGAGTTGTGAGGAGGAGCAGAAGTCTCGCTTGAATCACAATATGCTATAAGATCACAATGGGATTTTAAGCCAGTGATGCTGAACACATTCTGCCTGCTGAAGCTTTAATGAGGCAGGAAAACATTTCTACAGTCTGTAAGATGCTCCAGACTGGCTTTTCTCAGATGTAACTACAGTAGTAATTACAGTAGTAATTACAGTACAGGTGTTTGTCCACTAACATAAAAACCAATAGAACGATTCCTCCAGTCTCATGCCTTTTCTGTCAACCGTTTATGAGCTTTTGTCACATTACTGAGGCTGAAAGAGAAATATTTTCCTAAATGGAGAAAAAAAATGTTAAAATGATCATTTCAGTCAAAGATGAGATAAAAAATAAAAAACTGAAAATGTATTTGAACATTGTTTCATCATTTTTTCCTGTTAATCATCAGATTTACCCATGTGACCTTTATACACTCACAATTTATTTTAAATAATTAATGTTTATTGCCAATTAATATCTAGAACAGCTTGACCCTCAGAGCTGAGCAGCATCTCAGATTAATCTTCAGCTTTCAGATGATGTTCACCACTTCTATGAGACATCTACTGTTGACCTGCTGTCTCCCTCTAAAGACCCCCTGGACCCCCTAAAGAAGACTAGAATGGGTCTATTGGGGGTCTCAGAGGGTAAAGTATGGTTTTGAATGTAGGACTTTTACTTGTAAGGGGAGTATTGTTGTGTTGGTTCTTGTATTAAAGCATCCTCAGATGAAGTGGGACATTCTTTCCGGTCCACATTTTTAGAAATCAAACATGTATCAGAAACAGATAGGAGTGGTGCGCTGCGCCCTCTGGTGGTGCTGAGTGGAAGTGCAACTGGTGCAACATGGTGCAACACACTTGACATCTAGATTTGTGCAGAGTCACTGTGATGTAGGGCTGAGTCATTGAACAGCTGACTCATTGAGAGATTATCAGGATAGTCTGACTCACTGCTGGGACAGTATGAGTTTAATGATGACTGAGATCTGAGATGAGGACCAACTCACCCCCCTCTCTCTCTCTCTCTCTCTCTCTCTCTCTCCTCACCTGCTGTCAGATTAACTTCTAAGAGAGAGAGAATAGATAAATGAATCATTGGAGAGGGATCAGAAGGAGAGATGAGTCAGTCCTCTAGTCTAGGCCATTAGCATCATCTGTATTCATTCACTCTAGACAAGCTGTAGAGGACGAGTACGGTAGCTTGTCTCCATGGATACCAGGGATGTGACGGTGAGGGGATTTTCTCACAGGTTAATAAACTTGTCACAACACCTAACCCATCCTAACCTAACCACCTATCTAACTAGGGGTGTTGGTGTGTCTGGTCTCTCTGGTAGAGCTTTCACTGTGGGGCCACAGAAACCTTCACTAACCATTCACTCATTGACATCATAGCTCCTTCATAGCACTGGGTTTAAATTTTATAAAATAATAATAAATAAATATTGCCAAAAAGGCACTTTTGTTTTTTGTTTTGACACCAAACCCTCCGTCATCATCTTGTCGTCAACTCTCTGAGCTGAGACAAAACTTCAGTAGCGTCCGTCGTCTGTCTACTGATAGTCAGCGCTGATACACCAAAATGAACTAAATGGGTTTTATTTCTGTAAAAAAAAAAAGTGAAGCGGCAGTGGGGGTGGAGGGTATGTAATGTAATCAGTGTGTGGCCACCACCGTGACTACCGTGGCACACCTCATATCCTTCATATCCCCATCCTTCAGTTCAGCTTACAAAAGCAGACTTGTGTTGGCAGCACATCCGGGTTGGTCGCAGACTGAAAAGATACCACAAAAGGCTGAGCTAAGGGGGCGCTGTTGAAGGACTATGTCTAGGACATAGTTCAGGCTCCGGTGACTCCACCAGGTTCAGGGCTTTTTGGTGGGACGCTGTTGATTGAGCAGTTTATGCAACTAGAAAAGGTAAAAATAGAAAAGGAGAGACTGCAGATTGAGATGGAGCATGAGGGATGACCGGGAAAAGAGAGACTACGTACCCACTAAGTAGAGCAGATTAAACTATTGTGCCGTTAGTTGACCTGTGACATGTTTACTGGAAGATTACGGCATCACAGCTACGTAGTTAGGTTTAGGAAAAGATCAGGGTTTGGCTTCAAATCAACCCCTCTGGCAGACACATCTCCCGTGTGCCACCTCATGTTGCTGCAATCACATGATCATGGTCTCAACACTATTATTTCAAAATAAGAGTGCACTGTAATTCATGATAACTTCCTCAACAGGAACAGTTTAAACCTCAAACCGCTTTTAAAGAACCACAACTTTGTTTTAACATTATATTTATTTAATTACATCAAATATGAAAACACATCATGGCTTTCTGATTTCACACCTGAAATAAAACAGTCAAACTGTTGACCAGTCAGCCTCATTCATGGTGGTTGACGGCGTAGCGGCTGATTCTGACCTGACAAACACCTGTCGACGGGACTGACGACCTGCCTCCAGTACGAGACTCAGCTTACGAAATAAAACATTTCTTTACTTTCAGCATTAAATGCAGCGGCTGAAGTTGACGACGAGTGTTTGACGTGATCAGATCATTTCTGTCACTGTGAGGATGTGAGCAGACCTGCTTTCACCTGGTATTCAGAGAAATGTTGTATGTGGGACCGCTGGGACCTTTTTCATTGGTTCCTCCACGTGGTGGTGTTTACCGTGTTCACCAGCTGGGCCCTGAACGCCCTCTCGTGTTGTATTCACGACCTCGTCAGTGGAAAGTCTCTGAAAGCTCCGAGTTCACGACTTGTGACGTGTTTGTTGACGTTGTCAGAAACAGAGGAGCCCATGGAAGTTCATCCATCGCTGCATAATAAGTTCATATTGTTCAGTATATTGTCATTTTAGTCATATGTTGTTTTTCTTGGTAATTTTATAATCTGTCTGAGGAAAAAGTTGATATTCTCACCGACCTCATCTTCCTCCTCTGTCATTATTTCTTAAATTTCCTGCATTATGTTCCCCACCAGCTAGCTTGCTAACTTGTTAGCCTCTGAGGCTTCTAGACTCAGACAGTAACGTAATATTGCTTGCTCAGCAGCGGTGTTCTTCACGACTTAACCACTTGAACACAACACGTCGTGTTCACAACTTCCCATCTCTTAAACACAGTAAACACGACCCCATTTGAAGGCGGTATGTTCTCCACTGATGGAGGTGGAATGTTTCAGGGGCAAAGCATCATGGTAACTCAGTACACCCGGTAAGGCTGTGTACTGAGTTATGTTTGGACCAGCGTTAATGAGCATGTGGAAACTCTGGAGTGCATCTGATAAAAATAATGTGTTAAAGAGAGTTGGGTGTTTTGCAGAGGGGTTGTATGGGTGCTTCTCCGCGATCAGTGTGTCAGACAGAAATATGGTCTGACACCGTTATCTACGCTCTCACCAACGCAACCAGACTCCATTCACAAAAATAGTAATTTTACTGAGCAGCATACAGGAGTTTCAGGTGTATTTCTGCCACTGTCGGTTAGTTAGTTTGTGTTTTTGTGTGACTTTGGTAACAAACAAGCTAACTGATCGATGCAGCAGTAGACCAGCATCCAACGTGTTCTGCATGGAACAATTACTGTTTTTGTGAATGTAGTCTGGTGGCTTGAGTGTAGATAACGGCTTCAGTTCCCCGTCACAAAGGGTTTGACAGCGTGGTAAAGCAGTGAAATATTAATAAAGTGTATATGTGTTGCTGCCCCCGCCCACAGCAGTACATCGCTTTGCTCCTTTGCCTTTTACTCCTGTCTTTTTCTACTGTAGTAATACACTGATTAGGAGAAGTACTTTATACAACTACACTGAGAAACACCTGAACTATCTCTTTAAGGTAATTATTCGTCATGTTTGCATTTGTGGATATTATCCATTTTTCAACTGTGGTTTCTTTCCCTACTGATGAACTTCAGGAGCCTCTAGTCCTGACAGACTGTACCGCTGAGCTGTATAAACCACGATTTCATCATGAAGCAGCCGCCGTCGTTCAATCATCGAGGACAATGTTTGATGGCTCAAATGTCCAATGTGTTTATTAACTCTTGATTCATCTGTGAAGAGTGAGGTCGTCCTCGCAGTCAGGGGTCATTGCTATGAATGTGTGTGTGTGTGTGTGTGTGTGTGTGTGTGTGTGTGTGTGTGTGCGTGCGTGTGTGTGTGTGTGTGTGTGTGTCACTGCTCGTTCTGCTGTGTGTCTGTGATGGTGGAGACGGCGCCCTGGCCTTTGCTGACATCGCTGATACACGCCCACTGACCGTCCATCGACTCCTTCCACAGCGTCACCTACAGGACAACCAGAAATACATGAGGACAGAAAACACACCAGGTAAATATGTAATCACAAATTAATCAGTTTTATCTGTTCAAAATGTTGGTGGTAAACAAGTGGTTTACTAAAACCAGCACTAGTTTTAAACTGCACCTTGTTGTCTCCTCCAGAAACAGCCAGTATATTTCCAGTGATGGACCAGCTGACGTGCCAAACGACATCATTGAACTTATGGAGCAGTTTGGCCGTCCAGGTGTTTCCTGCCGGGTCGTCACACGTCCAGATGAACACTCGTCCGTCCTACAGAGGAAACCAAAACCTCCGGTAAAAACAGAGTTCAGTTTCATTCATCAGCTGCTCATCAAACCCATTCCACTCTGAGCAGAGGTGGACGAAGTACCCAGATACTATAGATACTAGACAGTAAAAGTCCTGAAGTATTATCATCAGGATGTCCTGAAGTATTATCATCAGGATGTCCTGAGAGCATCTAAAGTAAAAGTACTCATTAGTGTACATTCAGTGCTCATGTTTGATTTATTTACTTGTAGCTGATTTAAGCCGCGTCTTCTCTAAACATGTTCATGGAGAGATTTCTGGTCTGTTTTCTCACCGTGCAATCATATTTCCAGCTTTATGTAACTTCATTTACATGTTACTGACGCCTTTAAGTCTATTTATCTTATGTTTCTTTATGCTTATATATATATATATATATCAGTGAAGTATGTCTGATGATGCAGAATGGCTCCATTTAAAATGTTATAGTATTATATTATTGTTTTCATCACTAACAAATACATGTCAATGTTGTAGTTCATCAATGTGGAGACAGTTTTAGATGCTTCGTGTACTACTGCCTATATTAGTACTATAATACTACATCACATCGTGTCTTTTATTTATTATATGTAGTCAGATATATGGGGTCAGATCAGCCTCCATGCACAGAACAATTCACAAATGTATTTTGTGATTTATATATGAATAACTTTCCACAAAAAAATGTTTTTCAATGTACACAAAAAATAGTTATTGTTGCATATAAATGTAAAATAAAATCCACATAAACGATAAGGTTCGCAAATATAGTTCTGATGTGCACATAAATATTTCTTCTTTTAAAAGAATGTAATAAAGATCCACAAATATGTATTCAAAGATATTTGCAATTTTTATCAAAAACATTCGGATATTGCTAAAACAAAAATATTTGTGTGCACCAGAAATATAATAGTGAACCTTATTGTTTATATGTGGATATTATTTACATTTATAAACAACGATAACTATTTTTGTGTGCATTGAAAACTGTTTTTTGTGGAGTCATTTACATGTAAATCACAAAATACATTTGTGAATCCTTCTGTGTGCATTTCTGAATACTGAGACTGACTCCATACAATACAAACAATCTTCCCTTCTGAGATGTAGTGGAGTAGACAGGAGCAGAAAATACCCAAGTAAGTCTAAATTGTACTTGAGTAAATGTACTTAGTTACATTCCTTCACTGGCTCTGACTCATTTTAAAATCATCACACTCTCTTTAAAGCAGCCTGTTTATGATGCCAGATGTTCTGAAACCGTCACCTTCGATCAGGAAACGACTCATCTGTGATCTCTGGCTCCACGTAGTGGTAACATTAATAAAACACAGATTCAGTTAGTGTTTCTAAATAAGTCGCTGATAAGAAGCAGAGTTTGGTTGATACAGCAGCGATTCCCTGAAGAACATTTAGGGTGAGGCTGAGGTCAAAGTGTGTTCATGAAATGTCACATTTTGATCCTTTTCTTTCCACTGAATCTCACCTGGGAGCAGCTGGCGATGGTGCTGGTGGGAAGACCGATAGAAGGAGCCCAGCCGACGTCTCTCACCCAATCACTGTGAGCCTCCAGCTTCTGGTCCTCCTTCCACTGACCGTCCTCCTCTCTGGACGCACCGAGGGACAATCGTAGACAGTTAAGAGACTGTACATAAAGACACTACTTTCCTGACGAGAGTCCTCCAAAGGCCTAGCATTGTTCTCCGCTAACGCTGTCTGACCTGCGATGGACAGCTTAAAACAAAAAGGGCCCAAATCCATGCAGCAGAACCACAGATAGTGTCTACAGATTCATGTTTGCATTGTGCTTTTTTTTTTTTTTTTTCAATAGAGGCAGTGAGACTTATGAGAGAGAGAGGGGAGATGATGTGGATCAGATCTGAACCCAGACTGCTGCGGTAAGGACTCAGTCTTTGTAGAGGGGTCACTGGAGCTACCAGGTGAGCTATTGGGGCACCCCTCAGACTGCTTCAGGGGTGACACATGTTGTGCTCAGGACAATAAATAAATAACTTCAAATGGCTAAGCATGACTCAGAAAAGCAATAAAGGCCATAGAAAGGCTATTAAACACTAACTTACTTCCAGAGTTTGACCAGGTTGTCGCAGCCTCCAGAGACGAAGCGTTTGACGTAGTTTGGTTTCTGACCCGACGGCTGATCGATCAGGCTGCCGGGAACGACAGCGGGAGCCCAGCTCACGGCGTTACAGCCGATCTGCAGGAAGATCACCACTGAGTTAATAAACAGACACAAATCTGTGCATCGGCAGCACAACACAAACAGCACTGATGGACAGATTTCAAACATTCATTAACTACATGACTCAGACGTGCGTCTCAAACTCACAGTGTGTGCGTTGCTGATCTTCTTGACGTCCCACTGCTGATCGCCAGTAAATGTGAGAAGGGAAATGGCTCCGTCGGAGCTGCCGCAGGCCAGAATTAGACCAAAGTCATAGGGACCCCAGCAGACAGAGTTCACTGTAGAGACACAGGAGATTTAAAAACACTCAGACAAGGAACAATTAAATAGAATAAAAACTAGAGAGACTCCAGCTGAAGGAGCAAACACTGATTTTACTAAAGAAGACGGTCAAACACACACAAAAAAAAAAACGTGTACAGTGTTTTAAATGTCCCCTGGACGTACAGCAGAGCTACTGACCTGATGATTCGTGTCCACAGTATTCATACATCTTGTCCCAGGCTCCGTTCTCCTCCTTCCAGATGATGACTTTACGGTCATAGGAACAGGAAGCCAGAATGTTGCCGAACATCGGGTGAGCCCACGCCACCTGCCAAACGGGACCCTCGTGGCTGCACAAATGAACACAAATTTAGCTCAAAATACTCTTCATGAAACTAATGTAAAACTAATATGATGATAATGACAGGCTGAGCCCACGTATGACAGTGTTGCAGCCCACATTAGAGAACTGATTTCCTGAATATACACCGATCAGCCGTAACATTAACACCATTATGACCACTGACAGGTGAAGTGAATAACACTGATCAGCTCTTGGTTTGGTATCTCACCCTCTGAGGTCTGCTACCAGGATCTGCCCTCCGTTTCTGACGTCGAAGATCTTCACAGTGCGATCAGAGGAGCAGGTGGCGAGTCGTGTACCGTAGTAGTCCATCTGGGCATCGTGCTGAAACAGTAAATACATAAATAATCTCCCCCTCTACCTTTCCCCTTCCCTATATATATATATACAGTATATATATATATTATATATATATATATATATATATATATATATATATATATATATATATATATATATATATACATACACACACACACAAGCGCATATGTATATAAACATATATATATATATAAACATATATTACTGACTACATTCCTGCTTAGATTACAGTGTCTACACTCTTTTCACAGTATGGCATTAGTACTTTTCTTTTACTGAAGTAAAGTTAAGTAAAGATACTGAAGTAAAGTTGACTGAATGAACATTAACATCAACATTAACACCAGAACAAAGAGCCGTTACTGAGGAAACACCGACTGACTATAACAGTCATAAAACATGTGGACATACAGGTGTGTATTTATGGTACCTATTGAGGCTGTTTTGAATAAACTCTCTCTTTAGCTAATGCTAACATTAGCTTTAGCTGACAGCCAACAGGTAGGGCTAAAAGAAAAAGAACTTACGATCATATCCTCGTGGGAGGTGTCCACCGTGTTGATGACGGAAACCTGAAATTAACAAACAAATAATCCACCATTAAAATGACAAAAATAAAGATACTCTCTCTCTCTGCCGTTAGCCTGTGTGCTAACTTGCTAACACGTCAGCAACCCGCTAACGATCACCGTTAAACACTTTAAACGTTAGCAAACAGCTTCACCCACAGCTTTAATTATCTAATTAATAAAACACCATTACAGTGACACAGAAATAAAGATAGTCCACACTGTTAGCCCTCTGCCGTTAGCCTGTGTGCTAACGAGCTAACACGTCGGCAGCTAGCTAACAGCCGCCGTTAAACAGCACTTTAAACGTTAGCGAACAGCTTCACTCGCAGCTTTGATGTACCGTTACTGTACTCACCATGGCTGCGGCTACAGCAGAACACAGTCCGGGAAGGATCCTAGTTCTCCTCTAAATGAATAAACCGGGTCCAACAACTACTCCGACGTGGCAACGAGAAGCCGCTTCCCACACAGCAGGGTCCCACCGTTGTTTCTACCGGCGGAAACGGACAACCAGCTAAGGGTTCCGCATACAAACGTTTACTGTGGATTTCATTAAATAAAAAATGTAAAAATGTGATAAATGTGAAACAAAGACGACAGACTGATGGACTATTAATAGGCCTACCACTGTGTAGAAATGCTATGTTACCTGTAATAGTCCTTCATTCAAAATCATAATTGAGTTAAAGTAT
Source organism: Pterois miles (assembly GCA_947000775.1). Lineage (NCBI taxonomy): Eukaryota > Metazoa > Chordata > Actinopteri > Perciformes > Scorpaenidae > Pterois > Pterois miles. The sequence goes on along the minus strand of CAMQGK010000607.1, from coordinate 1,494,427 downwards.
TGGCATCAAAATATAGTTAAAAAGCAAAACAACTGTTGACGTTTAACGCTCATCAACCGACAAAATAAAACATTGAATCCGGTTTAATTATTTGTGTAAGCGGCTATGACGTGTCCACACGATGGCGCCATAAACATCAACCACTTCCGCCTTCACACACAGAGACCAGAAGCAAAGAGACGACTCTCTGGTGGTTTTGGACAACAGCCGCTGCCGCCATTTTGGACTGAAACACTTGAAAACACGTAATGTGTTTATAATATTTAATCATTTAACACATTACCTGTCGGTAGGATATGTCAACAGAATAGAAATAATGTAGTTTAACTTTCGTACGTCACTTTGTTGGCGGTCGTTTTACCCCGTCCGGTGGTCGCTTTCAGTCCAAAATGGCGGAAGCGGAGCTCTGCTGCTGGGCGCTGATGTTTCAGCGGAACGACCAACTGACTTTCACTTGTTGGCAGCAAGTGTTCTTTACTCCACATCTATTTTTATCTGAACCCACGGAGTGTCAGGTTCCCCCCGCCGGTGAGGCTGCTCTCCGGTGTCACTCCGTCCCTCCTTCCCTCCACACTCGCCATGTTGTCGGGTTAAATCTGTCGCCACAGTTTCTTCACTTTTTACCGCAGGAGAAGTTTCGCAGCGCCGCCGCCAGCTGTCACAGACCCAACATGTCCAGCGTGTCTTACCACATCTCCAACCTGCTGGAGAAAATGACTTCCACCGACAAAGACTTCAGGTAAGACCCGGTCCACGACGGCCGTGCGAGGACTCCTTTTAGTCCCGACTCACTGTGTGTCTGGCGTTTTACTTTTGCTCCGCTATAATCACACTGAGAGTCTACTTTCAACTATTTAATAAGTGTGAACAAGTACTCATTTACTGCAGTATCAGAAGTAATTCCACTGTGTAGAAATACTCTGTTACTAGTCCTGCATTCAAAACAGGATTAGTATCAAAATATACTTAAATTACACATTATGCAGAATAATCTGTTATATTATATTATTGTGTGCTAATTAGTGATGCATTAATATATGGAAGACAAAACCTGAGAAAAATAATAAATAAGTCATTATATGTAGGAAACATAATATTAAAAATAAATGTAGCCATTAATTGATTGATAAAATGTGACATAAATTGATATTTCTCTTTTAATTTGCTTCTTTTTTCTTTATTTATTTATTCCCTTGTTTACTTATTTACAGTATCTTTCCCTTATTTATCCACTGTTCTGTTTAATTTTCCCTTTTATTTGTTTATGTATTCAGTTTTTATTTATTATACATTTTTTATTTTCACATTTATTTACATTTTTTCACATTTGTTTTAAAATATATATATTTATTTATGTATTTTATGCATTTATTTACTTATTTTTCATACCTGCACGATTTTCTCTTTGTATTTCAGCCCTTATTTCTTTCTGAAACTTATTTATTTATGTATTCTTTCTTTTATACTTTTCCTTTTACATTTCTTTCTTTATGTATTTCTATCGCATTATGTATATGAGGGGGCAGTCGCTCAACATGTGTCATCACGTCATTATAATATTTTTGCTGCATTTAATGACATTTATTTATTTATTTAGAGTCATTCATGTGTTTTCCATTTTTCATCTCCATGTTCATGTGTTCATCACTTTAATGTTGCAGCTGGTAAAGATGAAGCTCATTTTTATGACTTTATTTATATTCTAAGATAAGATAAGATGAACCTTCATTAATTCCTGGAGGGAAATTGGGGGGTCATAGCAGCATCAACAACAGTACAGATAAATACAATAAGTAAAAGAGAAGGTGCAATAAAGTAAATTGGCAATAAAATAAATAAGTAAAACAGTAATAAGTAAAGTGCAGCATGTGGGTGAGTATTGTATATGCATAGCATATATAATTATATGTAATTATATACATTTGGTCCAGGAATTCTGATGTATTATTATAGATTAAACTACCCAGTAATATAAATAAAGTCATAAAACTGAGCTTCATCTTTACCAGCTGCAACATTAAAGTGATTAACACATGAACATGGAGATGAAAAATGGAAAACAAATTCATCTATAATAATACATCAGAATTTATTAGTTGATTATATTTTATTTTAATAATCTGAATCAGTAAAGTAAATTTGTCAGATAAATGTAGTGGAGTAAAAAGAATAGCATAAATTAGAAATACTCAAGTAAAGTAAAGTATCCTATAAATGTACTGCGTTACATTCCACCACCTCCTCGGTCTGATTATATCATTATTTCAGCCTGGTTGTGTTCATGATAATCAGAGGTAGAAAAAGTACTCAAATCATTTACTTCTGTAAAAGTACTAATGCCAGAGTGTAGAAATACTCTGTTACTAGTAAAAGTCCTGCATTCAAAATCTTACCTAAGTAAAAGTACAAAGTCCATCCATCCATATTCAACTGCTTATCCCGTTTGTCGGGATAAGCGGTTGAATACTTCAAGTACTTATTATGCAGAATAATCTCTATTATGTATTATGTTATTGATGCATTTTTGAGTTCATCACTTTAATGTTGCAGCTGGTAAAGGAAGAGCTGCTGTTAATGATTTTATATACTGATAGGTAGCTTGTGAATTTCACTAGCAGATCAATTAACTCTTATTTTATCTATAATGATATATCAGAATTAATTAACAGATCATAATTTGTATTATCAATCTGAATGTTAAATATAGTGCAGTAAAAAGTCTGCCTGTAAACTGTAGTAAAGTAGAAGTAGAAAGCCAGTACAGTGAAGTACCTCAAACTGTACTTAGGTGCAGTGCTTAAGTTAATGTCTTTAGTTAAGTCAATAACAACAACAACAACAACATGATAATACAGATTTCACCAACTCATCACCTTAATTAACTGATGAGGAAGTCGCTGGCGCCTGTCTTTTCTTTCCTGATCTTGGGAGGGAAATTAGTGTCTGAACAACATAAAATCAGATATTTGAGTTGATAAAGTGTGTGTGTGTGTGTGTGTGTGTGTGTGTGTGTGTGTGTGTGTGTGTGTGTGTGTGTGTGTGTGTGTGTGTGTGTGTGTGTGTGCACCAGGTTCATGGCCACTAACGACCTGATGCTGGAGCTGCAGAAGGACAGCATTAAGCTGGACGAGGACAGCGAGAGGAAGGTGGTGACCATGCTGCTCAAACTGCTGGAGGACAAGAACGGGGAGGTGCAGAACCTGGCTGTCAAATGGTAAAAACACAGTTCTCACTGCTGCTCAGGGTGACGCTGCATATTCGTCATTTCACATTTAATGATATCTTGAACAATTTGCAGAACATTTCAAATCAAATGCCCATGTGAATGTACAATATTTGGCTATTTTTTCTACTGCGTTACCACTGTAACGTCTGATTGCAGCTGTGCAGCACTATCGCCCAGACAAAATGAAGTACATCTTATCTTATTTACATCACATGTAATTTCATTATGTAAAGAGCTTAAAGGACCAGTGTGTAACAATTTGGTGGCTCTATTAGCAGAAATGTAATATAATATTAATGACTAATGACTTCCCCAGAGCCATAACTGCAATAAACAGTCACAAACAACAATCATACAACTGCTCCATTAATCCTGCTCATCTCACCATGTGCAATAATGTCCTGTGTGCAATATTCAGTGTACTTGTACATTATTTCTTATTTAAATTGTACATAATCATGTGTTTACATTTCTAGATTTTCTACATTTTTTCATTTTTTACATAGCTGTATATATTTAATTATTATTTAAGTATTTATTCTGTATCTTTTTCTTCTAAAAATGCACTAAAGGAGTTGCGCTCTAATTTCGTAGTATTCCAATACAATGACAATAAAGGCGACTCTGATTCTGATTCTGAGATGGTGCTGCGTAGCGCTGCCGCCATGTTGGACTGAAAACAGCTGCCAGCCTGTTCCCTGGTGGATGGATTAACGTCTCTGTTCACAAACTAGTAGTGCTGGTAACAATATTCTGTGGGTATGTTTGATTCGTAGCCTGGCCCCTCTGGTGACTAAGGTGAAGGAGCCTCAGGTGGAGACGATGGTGGACACGCTGTGTTCAAACATGACGTCAGACAAAGAGCCGCTGAGAGACATTTCCAGCATGGGACTGAAGACGGTGATCGCTGAGCTGCCATTGTCTTCATCAGGTGAGGACTCTCATCATCATCGTCATCATCATCGTCATCATCATCATCATCATCAGCTTTCCCCTCAGTAACTATCACGGTGATGGTGAGCTCTACATTCAGAGGGTTTAAATAACTACAGAAATGTCTTTGTAATGTAGATGCTTCACATCTGTACAGTAGCACAGAGATGTCATCGGCATATTGGCAAATCTGAGATATAAATACAGACGCAGATACAGTATGAAGAACATACCATATATTGTTGGTATATACTGTATAGTCAGCCTGACTTGGTTGGTACTGATGGATCCATCAGGTTCTCTAGTTTCAGATGAGACCAGGATGTAGTAGTAGTAGTAGTAGTAGTAGTAGTAGTAGTAGTAGTAGTAGCAGTAGTAGACCGGGATCTTCACTCTAGCTTTAAATCTGATCTACAACCTAAAAATCACAAGTTGCATTAATGCTGAAAAGAAATTACTGATGTAAAAACATATTTGTGTGAACATGTTATTATCATGTTACCTTTGATAGCTCTAGTTTTATATTTAAATAACAGAGTGAAAAACTAATCGAAAAATAAATCTACACTAATTATTGTCACCAAACACCAAACAGTAACATAGCTGTACTTTCATGCTGAGCTGAGCAGAACCAGGACTGAGCAGGGCAGACGTGTCCACAGAGACCACCACAGTCAACCCTGTGTGTGGTGTGGTGTGGTGTGTTGTGTTGTGTGGTGTGGTGTGTGGTGTGGTGTTGTGTGGTGTTGCGTGGTGTGGTGTGTGGTGTGGTGTGTTGTGTGGTGTGGTGTGGTGTGTTGTGTGGTGTGGTGTGGTGTGGTGTGGTGTGGTGTGTTGTGTGTTGTGTGGTGTGTTGTGTGGTGTGGTGTGGTGTGTTGTGTGGTGTGTTGTGGTGTGGTGTGTTGTGGTGTGGTGTGGTGTGGTGTGTGTGTTGTGTGGTGTGGTGTGGTGTGGTGTGGTGTGGTGTGTTGTGTTGTGTGGTGTGTTGTGTGGTGTGGTGTGGTGTGGTGTGTTGTGTGGTGTGGTGTGGTGTGGTGTGGTGTGGTGTGGTGTGGTGTTGTGTGGTGTGGTGTGGTGTGGTGTTGTGTTGTGTGGTGTGGTGTGTTGTGTTGTGGTGTGTTGTGTGGTGTGGTGTGGTATGTGGTGTTGTGTTGTGTGGTGTGGTGTGGTGTGTTGTGTTGTGGTGTGTTGTGTGGTGTGTTGTGTGGTGTGTTGTGTTGTGGTGTGTTGTGTGGTGTGTTGTGTGGTGTGTTGTGTGGTGTGGTGTGGTGTTGTGTTGTGTGGTGTTGCGTGGTGTTGCGTGGTGTGTTGTGTGGTGTGGTGTGGTGTTGTGTGGTGTGGTGTGGTGTGTGGTGTTGTGTTGTGTGGTGTGGTGTGGTGTGTTGTGTTGTGGTGTGTTGTGTGGTGTGGTGTGGTATGTGGTGTTGTGTTGTGTGGTGTTGCGTGGTGTGGTGTGGTGTGTTATTGTACAGTATGTGTACTCATTGTGACAGGTTTGTTCTTTGGTTGCCAGGTCTTGTGCTGTCTTAACTTCCCTCTGGGTTCTTGTGTTGCTCATGTGGGTTGCCAGGTTTGACCCTGACAGTTGGTGTGTGTAAGAAGATTACCTCCCAGCTGATCGGTGCCATGGGGAAACAGGAAGACGTGTCCGTCCAGTTGGAGGCTCTGGACATCCTGTCAGACATGTTGGGAAGGTAACGAGGCAGCTCAGTGGTGGTGGTGTTGGGGGGGGGGGGGCTAGGTTAGGGTTAGGGTTAGCTTGTCGGTTGGTCCAACACTTTGGTCCAATACTGAACTATCTCAGCAGCTACTGGACGGGTTGACATGACATTCATGTTCCCGTCAGGATGAACTGCTATAACATTTGGTGAACCTCTGAGTTTTCCTCTAGCGCCACCATCAGGTCAACATGTTAATGTGTCATGTTAATACGTAACTGACAACATCCATCAGCTTCAGCGGGACTCTGACTCTGTTAACCAGGCCTGTCAAAGTTAACAGAATAAGTTAAAATAATAACTCATTACAGCAAATTCATTTTTACACCAATAATTTCTTTCACACATCAACTCAGGTTGTAGCTCAGTTTTAAAGCTAGAGTGAAGATCTGGGTCTTCTACTGCTACTACTACTACTACTACTACTACTCATCCTGGTCTCATCTGAAACTAGAGAACCTGATGGATCCATCGGTACCAACCAGGTCAGACTACTACTACTACTACTACTACTACTACTACTACTACATCCTGGTCTCATCTGAAACTAGAGAACCTGATGGATCCATCGGTACCAACCAGGTCAGACTACTACTACTACTACTACTACTACTACTACTACTACATCCTGGTCTCATCTGAAACTAGAGAACCTGATGGATCCATCAGTACCAACCAGGTCAGACTAGCTGGTAGTGAAGGAGGTTAAATGAGGCTCCAGACTTGACCTCTGACCTCCAGATGTGTGGATGTAAATGGGTTCTCTGGGTCCCCACCAGTCTCCCCTTTACAGACATGCCCACTTTCTGATAGTCCCAATCAGTCTGGATCAAGTCCTAGTCAAGTCAGCACTCTGACACACTGACAGCTGTTGTTGCCTGTTGGGCTGCAGTTTGTCATGTTCTGATTGGAGCAGATTGTTGATGCTAAAGTCAGAACCTGGGAGGGTTTCTGGTCAATATCTGCCATTGATTAGTGTTGGTATTGATTTGCAGTAATAAATATATACATACACTTGCATAAAGCAGCATATTAGTCCACTAACATGTTGACCAGAGGATTAAATGCTGGACTGATCTCCTTTTAAGGGACATTTAGAACAGATAAAAAATATGATTAGTTTGTGATTAATCTTGATGAAATAATTTAATCGACTGACTCTATTTATTGATGTGTTTGACTGTTCAGGCTGAGTGGTGCTCTGGTCAGTTTCCACAGCTCTCTGCTCTCCAGTCTGCTGCCTCAGGTGAGAAACTGAGACTCCAGATGACAAACACAAATGTGAATGTGGTACATTTACTCTCTTCTCGCTGTAGGAGTACCCAGAGTATTAGTAGCAGCAGTAGTGGTATTTGTAATATCGCTTGTTCTTTCATTCACTCTTCCCAACGATGCTCTGTCAGTTAACCAGCCCCAGGATGGCAGTCAGGAAGCGCTCCATCTTGGCTCTCGGTCACCTGGTGCCCTGCTGTAGCCCCGCCCTCTTCTCCCAGCTGACTGAACACCTGTTGACAGAGTTGGCCAAGGGCCCGCCCACTTCCATGACGAGGACATACATCCAGTGCCTAGCAACCATCAGTCGTCAGGGCGGCCATCGAGTCGGTGAGATCTGTAGATACGTTCTGTAGTTACGTAACTCTAGTCAGGTTTCATGTTGTTTTATTTTGTTTATTATTATTATTATTAATATTAAAGCACGTCGTCATCTTGCACCAGCAGTCTGACCTGTTTACAGTGTCTAGACCAGGACGGACCTTCAGGTCTTCAAGTCTTTGCGTTCAGGACAGAAACTTTTAGTTTCTATGGTCTGAGTCGTTGGACCGTCTGATGACCAGGCTCTCAGGAAAGTTACCTGATCACAAAAGAGCCACAAGCTCAACAGGAGACATAGATTGAGTTTCTTTTAGATTTAAAATCCAAGAAACGAGATTCTGTTTAATTATTAATGTCTTGTTTTGAATGATTTTTCATTGCATTTAGAAGAAAAAAAAGATATCTTTTTTTTTCCCCCCCCGGGGAAAAGTAATTTTCTCTCCTTTTCACTTATATCTTGTTTATACAAGACCCAAACACACACATACATTCATAAATGGAGAAATTTAAGAGAGGGGGGGCGCCCCTCCCCCCCCCCCCCCCCATTGGGGGTTTGTTTTTTTTTCCTCGGCGCCCCCCCCCCCGCCCCAAGATAAAAACTAACCCCCCCCCCTCCCCCCTTTCCCTCTCTCTTTTTTTTTTTTTTCGGGTTTGAATCCGTGACCCCCCCCTTCCCCAACCAACCCCCCCCATACTTAGCTATTCCCCCCCCCCCATTTCCCCCCATTTCCAGGGAACAATGGCCATTTACTATAATTTATTATTACTATTTTATTTTTATGGTCTAAAACATGAACAACTCTTTACTATAAACAGTTTCTATGTTGAACAACCTGCGTATAACAGACCGCTGCTACGTATAACAGACAGTTGCTACATATAACAGACAGTTGCTACGTATAATAGACCGTTGCTACGTATAATAGACAGTTGCTACATATAACAGACAGTTGCTACGTATAATAGACCGTTGCTACGTATAATAGACAGTTGCTACATATAACAGACAGTTGCTACGTATAACAGACCGCTGCTACGTATAATAGACCGTTGCTACGTATAACAGACCGCTGCTACGTATAACAGACAGTTGCTACATATAACAGACAGTTGCTACGTATAACAGACAGTTGCTGTATAAGAGTTGCTACGTATAATAGACCTGCTACGTATAATAGACCGCTGCTACGTATAACAGACCGCTGCTACGTATAACAGACAGTTGCTACATATAACAGACAGTTGCTACGTATAATAGACTCGTATAACAGACTTCTTTTTTACTATTCATTGCTACGTATAATAGACCGCTGCTCCGTATAATAGACCGCTGCTACGTATAACAGACCGCTGCTACATATAACAGACAGTTGCTACATATAACAGAAAGTTGCTACGTATAACAGACAGTTGCTACGTATAATAGACCGCTGCTACGTATAACAGACCGTTGCTACGTATAACAGACCGCTGCTACGTATAACAGACCGCTGCTACATATAACAGACAGTTGCTACATATAACAGACAGTTGCTACGTATAACAGACAGTTGCTACGTATAATAGACCGCTGCTACGTATAACAGACCGCTGCTACGTATAACAGACAGTTGCTACATATAACAGACAGTTGCTACATAAACAACGTTGCTATGTATAACAGACCGTTGCTATGTATAATAGACCGCTGCTACGTATAACAGACCGCTGCTACGTATAACAGACAGTTGCTTTTACGTATAACAGACAGTTGCTACGTATAATAGACCGTTGCTACGTATAATAGACCGCTGCTACGTATAATAGACCGCTGCTACGTATAATAGACCGTTGCTACGTATAACAGACAGTTGCTACGTATAACAGACAGTTGCTATGTATAATAGACAGTTTATATAAAAGTTTATTATAAAACAGTTGCTACGTATAACAGACCGCTCTACGTATAACAGACCCTCTACTATAAAACAGTTGCTACGTATAATAGACCGTTGCTACGTATAATAGACCGCTGCTACGTATAATAGACCGTTGCTACGTATAATAGACCGCTGCTACGTATAACAGACCGCTGCTACGTATAACAGACAGTTGCTACGTATAACAGACAGTTGCTACGTATAATAGACCGCTGCTACGTATAACAGACAGTTGCTACGTATAATAGACCACTGCTACGTATAACAGACAGTTGCTGCATATAACAGACCGCTGCTACGTATAACAGACTGCTGCTATGTATAACAGACAGTTGCTGCATATAACAGACCACTGCTACGTATAACAGACTGCTGCTACGTATAACAGACTACTGCTACGTATAACAGACCGTTGCTACGTATAACAGACCCTTGCTACGTATAACAGACAGTTGCTGCATATAACAGACCGCTGCTATGTATAACAGACAGTTGCTACGTATAACAGACCGCTGCTACGTATAACAGACAGTTGCTGCGTATAACAGACAGTTGCTATGTATAACAGACAGTTGCTATGTATAACAGACAGTTGCTGCATATAACAGACTGTTGCTACGTATAATAGACCACTGCTACGTATAATAGACCACTGCTACGTATAATAGACCGCTGCTACGTATAACAGACCGCTGCTACGTATAACAGACAGTTGCTACGTATAATAGACCACTGCTACGTATAACAGACCGCTGCTACGTATAACAGACAGTTGCTACGTATAATAGACCACTGCTACGTATAACAGACCGTTGCTACGTATAACAGACAGTTGCTGCATATAACAGACCGCTGCTATGTATAACAGACAGTTGCTACGTATAACAGACCGTTGCTATGTATAACAGACAGTTGCTACGTATAACAGACAGTTGCTACGTATAACAGACCGTTGTCTACGTATAACAGACAGTTGCTACGTATAACAGACCGTTGCGATTATAACAGACAGTTGCTACGTATAACAGACAGTTGCTGCATATAACAGACAGTTGCTACGTATAACAGACCGTTGCTATGTATAACAGACAGTTGCTACGTATAACAGACAGTTGCTGCATATAACAGCCGTTGCTATGTATAACAGAAGTTGCTACGTAGTTGTATATAACAGACAGTTGCTACGTATAACAGACCGTTGCTACGTATAACAGACAGTTGCTACGTATAACAGACCGCTGCTACGTATAACAGACAGTTGCTACGTATAACAGACAGTTGCTGCATATAACAGACCGTTGCTATGTATAACAGACTGTTGCTACGTATAAAGACCGCTGCAACGTATAACAGACCGTTGCTACGTATAACAGACCGTTGCTGCGTATAACAGACAGTTGCTACGTATAACAGACCGCTGCTACGTATAACAGACAGTTGCTACGTATAACAGACAGTTGCTACGTATAACAGACAGTTGCTACGTATAACAGACCGCTGCTACGTATAACAGACAGTTGCTACGTATAACAGACCGTTGCTATATTCCGTATAACAGACAGTTGCTACGTATAACAGACCGCTGCTACGTATAACAGACAGTTGCTACGTATAACAGACAGTTGCTGCGTATAACAGACAGTTGCTACGTATAACAGACCGTTGCTGCGTATAACAGACAGTTGCTATGTATAACAGACAGTTGCTACGTATAACAGACCGTTGCTATGTATAACAGACAGTTGCTATGTATAACAGACAGTTGCTATGTATAACAGACAGTTGCTACGTATAACAGACCGTTGCTATGTATAACAGACAGTTGCTACGTATAACAGACCGTTGCTGCGTATAACAGACAGTTGCTATGTATAACAGACCGCTGCTACGTATAACAGACAGTTGCTACGTATAACAGACCGTTGCTGCAGGTAATGTACAGCTAGCAGGTCATTGTTGTGTAATGAACCATGAACAGTGACCCACTAGCTGTACATCAGTACTTGTGTTCTGTGTGTGTGTGTGTTGTGTAGGGGAGCATTTAGAGAAACTGATCCCGATGGTGGTGAAGTTCACCACTGTGGAGGACGACGAGCTGAGAGAGTTTTGTTTTCAGGCCTTTGAGGCATTCATACGCAGGTACACGAACACACACACACACACACACACACACACACACACACACACACACACACAAATTATTCATGTTGTGTCTGTTGATTGACAGGTGTCCAAAGGAGATGTCCCCTCATATTGCCACAGTAACACAGCTTTGTCTGAAGTTCATGACCTTTGACCCCAACTACAACTATGATGATGAGGAGGAGGAGGAAGAAGACAGCATGGACATAGAGGACGGGCTGGATGAAGGTTGGTGTGTTTTTCTTTTACTGCAGGTATTGTTTCTCCTAACTGAAGTTCACACTTTACTCTGATGTATTTTGGGTTTCTACTAGAACAGGTTTACATTACAAAAAAACTGTCATCTGTAAAGAACTAACGACGTTGTGGAGTAGAAGTATAAAGTGGAGATACTCAAGTACCTCAAACATGTACTTATACTTGAGTAGATGAATGTCCTCTCCTTCCAGTCTGAGATAACTGTCTGGTCTCTTGAGTCCAGAATCAGACGATGAGTACAGCGACGATGACGATATGAGCTGGAAGGTGCGTCGCTCCTCCATCAAGTGTTTGGAGGCGTTGATCAACACGCGGCGGGACCTCCTCCTCTCCTTCTACTCCTCCATCTGCCCCGCCCTGCTGGCCCGCTTCAAGGAGCGGGAGGAGAACGTGAGGGCGGACGTCTTCGCCACCTTCTCTACGCTGCTGAGACAAACACGAGTTGGACCGAGTCACCACGGCCTCATCACGGCGCCGTCCGAGTCCACGGGCAGCAGAGAGGAGGACCCAGCCGTCACCATGCTGAAGAAACAGGTACATTTTACTACCAGTAACCACAGAAACAGGTACATTTTACTATCAGTAACCACAGAAACAGGTACATTTTACTATCAGTAACCACAGAAACAAGTACATTTTACTACCAGTAACCACAGAAACAGGTACATTTTACTACCAGTAACCACAGAAACAGGTACATTTTACTACCAGTAACCATAGAAACAGGTACATTTTACTATCAGTAACCACAGAAACAGGTACATTTTACTATCAGTAACCACAGAAACAAGTACATTTTACTACCAGTAACCATAGAAACAGGTACATTTTACTACCAGTAACCATAGAAACAGGTACATTTTACTACCAGTAACCACAGAAACAGGCACATTTTACTATCAGTAACCACAGAAACAGGTACATTTTACTACCAGTAACCACAGAAACAGGCACATTTTACTACCAGTAACCACAGAAACAGGTACATTTTACTACCAGTAACCATAGAAACAGGACATTTTACTACCAGTAACCATAGAAACAGGTACATTTTACTATCAGTAACCACAGAAACAGGTACATTTTACTACCACTAACCACAGAAACAGGCACATTTTACTATCAGTAACCATAAAACAGGACATTTTACTACCAGTAACCACAGAAACAGGCACATTTTACTATCAGTAACCATAGAAACAGGTACATTTTACTACCAGTAACCACAGAAACAGGTACATTTTACTATCAGTAACCACAGAAACAGGTACATTTTACTACCAGTACACATAGAATGAGGTACAGAAGTATTTTACTACCAGTAACCACAGAAACGGGTACATTTTACTACCAGTACACATAGAATGAGGTACAGAAGTATTTTACTACCAGTACACATAGAAACAGGTAGTGATGAGTAACGGTTGCTCACCGGCACCACTCAGAGAGTTGCTGTTGATGCAGTGTCGCTACTAATAACAGCTACTAAGTGGGCAAAATACATCAAAAAGGACAACAAAGACTAAAAAAGAGAGTGGAGTTAAAGACTGGATTCATCCTCAAGTGGAGGACGATGTGAAGGCAGTCTGCTGTTTATGTAATTGTGATATATATCTCGGGGGTCGGGGTTGTGTACAGATCCTTCAAAAGGACAAACTAGACCGGTATAGAGAAGGGAGACAGGAACCTAAATACGCTACCACACTCTGGAAACAAGCCCAAAAAACACAACCCACAACTACTAGTATTTGTGTGTGAGTTTTCAGGAAAACATCCCAGAGTCACTGATAATAAGCCGACTCTGCAACTCTGTGAAAGTACCAGAACCTTGTGGGTGGAGTTCGTAGGGATGACTGTCACTCAACGGACAACAGAACCAAAACAACAGTATGACATTATAACCTGCAATTCAACTGTAGCTCCATCAGAAATACAGTAAAGGGCTTCACAAGAAGTCGGTACCTGAGTTTTCACCATTCAGTTAGTGAAATACATGTTGATGCAATATTACATCTGGAAGATAAGTTAACTTAAGTTAAGTTAAGTTCCCGAATTTCCTCCGGGGATTAATTAAGGTTCATTTTATCTTATCTTAAAGCTGGGGTTGAAACCAGGAAGAGTACACTAGATTTTAAAGTGATCCAAGTGTTGCCAACGCTTTTCTAATGAAAGTTTGGGCTGAACGAAATGTTTGGATGTTTTTATTACAGAACATTTGATTGATTGATTTCTGTCGGGATATAATGAGAATTTCAACTAATATAATAAAAAAAAAAAGGATTGCAAGATATGTTTTACACCCGTTCTGTTTACCAGCTGAGGTAAATAAAAGTACAACAGAAATGCTTGATCTGTGTGTTCAGGTGCCGCTGATCATAAAGGTTCTCCACCGACAGCTGAAGGAGAAGAGCCTTAAATCTCGACAGGGCTGCTTCCTGCTGCTCACTGAGCTGGCTCACACTGTACCTGGAGCTCTGGAGCAGCACATACCTGCACTGATACCTGGTAACACACACACACACACACACACACACACACACACACACACACACACACACACACACACACACACACACACACACACACACAAACACACACACACACACACACACACACACACACACACACACACACACACACACACACACACAAACACACACACACACACAAACACACACACACACAAACACACACACACAAACACACACACACAAACACACACACAAACACACAAACACACACACACACATGAACACACACACACTGCCCATTTCTTGCTTTTCATTTCTTGCTCATCCCTCATCATCTATACATCTTATTACACGGCTTTGTTGGATTCTTGATTCTGATTGGTCAGTCACTGCAATCTACGGTCTGTTATTTCTTGATAACACTTGCTACATATAACAGACCCTTGCTATGTATAACAGACCCTTGCTACATATAACAGACCCTTGCTACGTATAACAGACCTTTGCTATGTATAACAGACCCTTGCTATGTATAACAGACCTTTGCTATGTATAACAGACCTTTGCTATGTATAACAGACCCTTGCTACATATAACAGACCCTTGCTATGTATAACAGACCTTTGCTACGTATAACAGAGCCTTCCTATGTATAACAGACCCTTGCTATGTATAACAGACCCTTGCTATGTATAACAGACCCTTGTTACATATAACAGACCCTTGCTATGTATAACAGACCCTTGCTACATATAACAGACCCTTGCTATGTATAACAGACCTTTGTTATGTATAACAGACCTTTGCTATGTATAACAGACCCTTGCTACATATAAAAGACCCTTGCTATGTATAACAGACCTTTGCTATGTATAACAGACCCTTGCTATGTATAACAGACCCTTGCTATGTATAACAGACCCTTGCTACGTATAACAGACCCTTGCTATGTATAACAGACCCTTGCTCTGTATAACAGACCCTTGCTATGTATAACAGACCCTTGCTATGTATAACAGACCCTTGCTACGTTAACAGACCCTTGCTATGTATAACAGACCCTTGCTACGTATAACAGACCCTTGCTACGTATAACAGACCCTTGCTACGTATAACAGACCCTTGCTACATATAACAGACCCTTGCTACGTATAACAGACCCTTGCTACGTATAACAGACCCTTGCTACGTATAACAGACCCTTGCTACATATAACAGACCCTTGCTATGTATAACAGACCCCTTGCTACATATAACAGACCCTTGCTATGTATAACAGACCCTTGCTATGTATAACAGACCTTTGCTACGTATAACAGACCCTTGCTACGTATAACAGACCCTTGCTACATATAACAGACCCTTGCTATGTATAACAGACCCTTGCTACGTATAACAGACCCTCGCTATATAACAGACCCTTGCTACGTATAACAGACCCTTGCTACATATAACAGACCCTTGCTACGTTAACAGACCCTTGCTACGTATAACAGACCCTTGCTATGTATAACAGACCCTTGCTACGTATAACAGACCCTTGCTACATATAACAGACCCTTGCTATGTATAACAGGGCTACGGCAGCATTCAGAGACTGGTTACGGTTTGGGCTCTGACAGTATTGATAGACTTGTTAATGGAAAATAAAATGTCAACAGACTTTGACAGAGGGCTGCACGGTGGTGTAGTGGTTAGCGCTGTCGCCTCACAGCAAGAGGGTCGTAGGTTCGATTTCGGCTTGGGACTCTTCTGTGTGGAGTTTGCATGTTCTCCCCGTGTCAGCGTGGGTTTTCTCCGGGTACTCCGCCTCCCACCGTCCAAAAACATGCAATTTAGGTCAATTGATCACTCTAAATTGCCCGTATGTGTGGATGTGAGTGTGAATGGTTGTCTGTCTCTATGTTGTCTGTCTCTATGTGTCCTGTGATGGACTGGAGACCTGTCCAGGTGAACCCACCTTCACCCAGCTGGGATCAGCTCCAGCCCCCCTGCGACCCCTAATGGGATAAGCGGTTGACGATGGATGGATGGATGGATGGACTTTGACAGTTACGGGTCATTTTAGGCATCTAGTCTGACAAGAAGGACACGTACAGATGAGTGAGGACAGACACGTCAACATTAGTATTCCCAGAGACGTCCCGTTCGCCTCGTCTCATGTCACCGTCAGTGGAAATGTTCACTTTAATGTGAATTATAGCTAAAGAGTAAACTAATCCTAAGCTAGAGTTACATTGCTGTGGACTCAGTTTCAACGTAGTTGTTCATAGATCCAGCCGTGGTGAGTAGACTATTTTTACAGGTGGAAACATTCAAATAAAATAAAATAATTTTAAAGTCAATATTTTGTGTCAAACTATTGATTTCTTTAGTCCGTAGCCGTATAATAAGTGGGATGATGTACAGTGAGCCGGTTGTTATTGTGAAATGAATCTTTTGCTTCACGTCTGGGTTGACGCAATAATGACCAGCTCACCGTACATTATTCCTTACTTATGGGCAATCAATCAATCAGTCAGTCAAAGTTTATGTGTATAAGCCTTTACAATAAACGAGAGGCTCCCAAAGTGCTTTACAACAAAGCCATAAAATGACACAACATAAAAACACAACATAATAACTCTATAAGAAAGTGCTCCAGTGTAATAATAATAATGCTCCAGTAATAAAGGTTAGGTTATCTTATCAGTGCTGCAGAGTGTTAAAAGCCTTAAAAAGTACATAAAATGGGATCAACAAAAATAAATACAAGTCAAAAAAAAAAAAATACAAGACAAGTCAGTGTTGAACACCAGTCTAAAGTCTAAAGTGGGTCTCAACTTTGATTTAAAAAGGCCGACTTCGGTGATGGGGCGAATGTCGGGGGCCAGTTTGGTCCACAGTCTGGGAGCAGCGACGGAGGAAGAGCGTTCACCCCACGGTTTGTATTTATCTATCTAACAGAAGCTGTCCTGAAGAAGGCAGGGCCCTGCCGTTAAAAAAGTTTAAAATCAGTTTTAAAACCAACTGGAAGCCAGTGGAGTGACGACAGCACCGGGTGATGTGTTCGCGTCTGGGCGTGCTGGTTAAAAACCGGGCAGCAGCGTTCTGGACCAGCTGCAGACGCAAATTTAAAGACTGGCCGAGGCCGACGTAAAGGGCGCTGCAGTAGTCCAGTCTAGAGCTGATGAAGGCGTGGATCGTCTTCTGGAGATCCCGCTGACGTAGAAAAGGCTTCACTTTATCCAAAAGCTGAAAGAAGCTCGTTCTGGTGACAGAGCTAATCTGCTTATCGAATTTAAGACCACTGTCGAATGTGATCCCAAGGGTTTTGACATGTGGTTAAAAAAGGGGGCCAGAGGACCAGAGTTTGTTGTGACAGTGTTCAGTGTAGGTGACATGCCAAATGAAATAGACTGTTTTGCTGTCATTCAAGTGTAATACGTCCGATCCAGCCACCGAGCAGTGCTCTCAGTGGGTCACTCTTCCCTCCCTCTCCTCTTCTTTTTCCCTTATTTCCTTCCTTCCTTCGTCCCTCCTTCCTCCTTCCTCCTCCAGGCATCGTGTTCTCCCTGACAGACAGGTCCACCTCCTCCACCATGAGGATCGATGCTCTCTCCTTCTTCCACGTCCTCCTCCTCTCCCACCCTCCTCAGGCCTTTCAGACACACATGCAGGTCCTTTAACCTCTTTCAAAGCTCTGCTTCACCGTAATGTGCATACTTGTTAAAAGGATCATTTACATAATATAAACCTGTGGACTCTGTGTTTAGTTTCACGTCTTCAGTCTGAGGCTCCGTCTGCAGATGAACACATGAAGCCTTGTCTTGGTGTCTGCAGGTGCTGCTGCCTCCGGTGGTGGCATGTGTGGAAGACTCTTTCTATAAGATCACGTCAGAGGCTCTGCTGGTCGCCCAGCAGCTCGTCAGAGTGATGAGGCCACAGGGGCAGACCGCCGCCGCCGCCGCCGCAGGATTTGACCCCAAACCGTTTGTCAGAGAGGTGAGAAGTGTCGGCGCTGACTGTCTGTTTGGTGCTTTCACTCTATTTTGAACTTTCCTGACTGCTTATTATTGTCACTGCTGACTATGATACCACCGTAGAGATGTAATATCCTGTTGTCACTATTAACACCCAGAACAGCAGTCAACGTTAGTACAGTCTGTTAGTGTGTCTGTACAGATTCAGCCTGAAGCTCTGCCACATCAGGTCTAGTTTGATGTGCAGTTGAGAGTCATGATGACGAGCTCTGCGAAATTACAGGAATCTTCAAGGTGGAACCTTTCCATGGACATTAATGGGAACAAAATGGAAATATACTGTCAGGGTTATCTACTCAGACTTAATTTACCATGCAGATAGAAACTAACCTTTTACCATCATTGGGGACAAAATGCATTAATTTGTCAAATAAAACATTGTGAAATGTGCCATGTGGCGAGTTAACTAATGGGACGAAGACAGTGTGCAAACTTAGGGTTTAAAGTAGGGATGCACCAATGCCTGATCGGTTATTGGGTCGATACTGACTCAAGTAGCTGGAGCAGGTATCGTGACAATGGATCCGATCTATTCCATTCAGTTCTACATTTATATACTATATAAACATACATTATACACGTATGTATACATTACATACTGGAATTTTAGTTCCTGTTTAAGTTTTGACCAGTGTTTTTTCTGCATTAAAAAGGTTTACAGTTGAATTGTAATTCCTGTTAATTTTGAAGATTATTTATCAAGTTTCAGGTAAACAATTTATTATTTTAATAATGAATAAATTTCTGTTAAATTTAATTTAAATTTTAATTTTTTTTAAAAATTTTAAAAAATTTTAAAATTTAAAAATTATAAAATTTTAAATTTAAAAATTTAAAATTTTAATTTGTTAAATTTATTTTTTACCATGTTGCTAGTGTACAATTTATTTTTAATAAAAATAAAATTGTAACAAAATAGTAATTCAATTTGTAAAAATTAAATCAAAATTTGTATTTATTTGTTATATTTTTTGACAAAGTTAAGAAAACAATTGGCAAGCCTGATGTTTCCTTACACATTAAAGACCAGTGACATTCACTCAGTGAGGCGAGCAGCTACCCAAAGCCCAGGTACCTGTATCGGTATCAGGACTGAAAAAGTCAGGTTTTTTAATAAAGACAGAGATTCATTAAAACTCCTCATATTCAGTACCATGCTCTGGATAATGATCTGTTCATTGATGGAAGAGTGCTGCTGATTGCAGTGCAGGTTCCTATTCAATTAAATGGCCAGAAAGACCTAGTATTGATTTTTATGTGTATTTTCCCCCAAGTTCACTGTCAAAAGGTCTGATTTTTTTATATTGAAACTGTGCATTCGTAGCCAGTTAAAAGATCTGTATAGTGTTAGCGTAAAAGTTCTGTCATGCAGGAATGTTGATTAAAATAAGATCAGTAAATTCACAGAGTCTGTCCGGTTTTGGAGATGCTCAGCGAACATCTGCTGGTAGAAAAAAATCATGTGTTGTTTCTCCAAGGTGTTTTGTGTAACCCTGAAGAGGCTGAAAGCAACAGACATCGACCAGGAAGTGAAAGAGAGGGCTATTTCCTGTATGGGTCACATGGTGTGTCACCTCGGCGACCACCTGGGGGCGGAGCTGCAGAGCGTTTTGGCGATCTTCCTGGAGAGGTTGAAGAACGAGATCACAAGGCTGACAGCAGTCAGGAGCATCACCATCATCGCTGCATCTCCACTAAAGGTTCAGTGTGACGCAACATTTTACTGCAGTCAATACTTCAACTATTTAGCTGATTACATTCTTTTACTACATTAAGTACTCAGTTCAGCCGAATATTTCCACAGTGTGGTGTTAGTACTTTTACTGCAGTAAAGGATGTAAATACTTCCTCCACCTCTGAAAAGCAGTGACTGGTAAATAACGAGGCTTTGTGTCCCTCTTTTGTCCGTCTCATCCAGATTAACCTGTCGTCCATCCTGCCAGAGACGCTGTCTGTGTTGGGATCTTTCTTGCGGAAGAACCAGCGAGTTCTGAAGCTCGGCACGCTGGCGTGTCTGACCGCGCTGGTCACGCATCACGCTGCCGGCATCAAACCTGCGGCGCTGGAGCCCATTCTAAGTGAGCTGCCGGCTCTGGTGGACGAGAGCGACATGCACGTATCACAGGTAGCACTGACGTTAACACAAGCACTCGTTAGTCAAGCTCTTCCCAACGTGTTCAGTGTTACGTTGGGAGGATAAATGGTGCCAATCGTTGTGGGTGACCCCATCAAGGGTATTTAAAGGGTTAATTAAGAGACATGGATATACACTACCCCACCTATAACAGCACTCAGACACTACATATGCGCCACGGTTTCTAGTTTTGATGAATTGTTTAAAGACTTGTGTAATGCCTTGACCAGGACAACAGATGAAAAACAGCATTCTGGCTAATTCTGCCATTGTTTTATATGTGTATTTATTAATTTTCACTATTCCTCTAATAAACTAAACTAAAATAGACAAACATCTAAGAGATAAAACCTCCTTGGCTGAAGTATTTATCCTCCAGTCCTGTTGACCAGTTAGTCAGCTCATAAAATGTTATATAGGTGATGTTATTTATTACACGGCTCTGTTGAGTACTGGAATCTGATTGGTCAATCACAGTATTTTACTATGGACACAGTTCTGATGTCGGACTCCGGTGGACCATTTTAGTGTCAAATAACTGATTTCTTAAATAAGTAGCTGTGAAATAAGCAGGATAATGTACAGTGGGCAGGTCATTACCCCTTATATAATACATGTAGTATTTTAACATGTATCGTGCCTCCCTGTAGGTATCCGTGACCTTGTTGACCTGCATGGCTAAAGCCTGCCCCTCGTCTCTGGCTAAGATCAGCTCCTCTGTGCTGCCGGGGGTCTTCAGACTCGTACACTCTCCGCTGCTGCAGGGTGGAGCGCTGGCAGCCATACTGGACTTCCTACAGGCACTGGTCCTGTCCAGAACCAGTAACCTGGGCTACAGGTAACATGGGGCCAGTTGCATCTAGCTTTGTTTTAACCATAACTTTAAGTCAGACATGCTACAGACACTTAAATTTACCTGTTGCACAAGTGACTGACATAAGACTTAGATACCTTGTTGTACAGCGCATTATGGCTGAAATAAGACACTTCAAAGAAGAGGAAGAATGGTGGATACAACAGGCGACACTACACCAAGTATGGGAGACAATGACAGGAAAGGTAAACAATGAATAATCAGCTGACATAGTTAGCTTAAAGTTAGATTGAAATAGCTAGCTAAACATTAGCTAAAAGTGCTGGATAAACAATAGAAATAGTTAGCTAAACATTAGCTAAAAGTGCTGGGTGAACAATAGAAATAGGTAGCTAAACATTAGCTAATAGTGCTGGGTGAACAATAGAAATAGTTAGCTAAACATTAGCTAAAAGTGCTGGGTGAACAATAGAAATAGGTAGCTAAACATTAGCTAATAGTGCTGGGTAAACAGTTGACATAGTTAGCTTAAAGTTAGATTGACATAGTTAGCTAAACATTGGCTAAAAGTGCTGGGTGAACAATAGAAATAGTTAGCTAAACATTAGCTAAAAGTGCTGGGTAAACAATAGAAATAGTTAGCTAAACATTAGCTAATAGTGCTGGGTAAACAATAGAAATAGTTAGCTAAACATTAGCTAAAAGTGCTGGGTAAACAATAGAAATAGTTAGCTAAACATTAGCTAATAGTGCTGGGTGAACAATAGAAATAGTTAGCTAAACATTAGCTAATAGTGCTGGGTAAACAGTTGACATAGTTAGCTAAAGTTAGATTACGTAGTTAGCTAACCATTAGCTAATAGTGCTGGGTAAACAGTTGACATAGTTAGCTTAAATTAGATTGACGTAGTTAGCTAAACATTAGCTAATAGTGCTGGGTAAACAGTTGACATAGTTAGCTAAAGTTAGATTGACGTAGTTAGCTAAACATTAGCTAATAGTGCTGGGTAAACAATAGAAAAGTTAGCTAAACATTAGCTAAAAGTGCTGGGTAAACAATAGAAATAGTTAGCTAAACATTAGCTAATAGTGCTGGGTAAACAATAGAAATAGTTAGCAAACATTAGCTAAAGTGCTGGGTAAACAGTTGACATAGTTAGCTAAAGTAGATTGACGTAGTTAGCTAACCATTAGCTAAAGTGCTGGGTAAACAGTTGACATAGTTAGCTAAAGTTAGATTGACGTAGTTAGTTAAACATTAGCTAATAGTGCTGGGTAAACAGTTGACATAGTTAGCAAAGAAGATTGACATAGTTAGTTAAACATTAGCTAATAATCTGGGAAACAGTTGACATAGTAGCAAAGTTAGATTACGTAGTTAGCTAAACATTAGCTAATAGTGCTGGGAAACAATAGAAAAGTTAGCAAACATTAGCAAAAGTGCTGGGAAACAATAGAAATAGTTACCTAAACATTAGCTAATAGTGCTGGGTGAACAATAGAAATAGTTAGCTAAACATTAGCTAATAGTGCTGGGAAACAGTACAAGAGCAAAGTAATTAATAGTTAGCAAAATTGCAAAAGTGCTGGGTAAAAAAGAAATGTTAGCAAACATTACTAAAAGTGCTGGGTAAACAATAGAAATAGTTAGCTAAACATTACCTAAAGGTGCTGGGTGAACAATAGAAATAGTTAGCTAAACATCAGCTAAAAGTGCTGGGTGAACAATAGAAATAGTTAGCTAAACATTAGCTAACAGTTGACATAGTTAGCTTAAAGTTAGATTGACATAGTTAGCTAACCATTATGAACATGTGATTATAACAGCATGTTAAAGCTTTGTAGGCGATTCAAGCTGCTGTTTTAGTCCTCTGTTGTGTTTAATGGGCGTCTGATCAGCTAAAATAATTTCAGCATTGTGGAATGTGGAAAGTTTTCACTTGATAAGGTTTTCATTTGATAAGGATGTTGTTTAGTTATCTTGTTAAGATAAGAAGAGGGAAGGGGAGGCGTAGAGAGAGGGGAGGCAGAGGGAGGGGAGGCGTAGAGAGAGGGGAGGCGAAGAGGGAGGGGAGGCGTAGAGAGAGGGGAGGCGTAGAGGGAGGGGAGGCGAAGAGGGAGGGGAGGCGTAGAGGGAGGGGAGGCGAAGAGGGAGGGGAGGCGTAGAGAGAGGGGAGGCGAAGAGGGAGGGGAGGCGTAGAGAGAGGGGAGGCGTAGAGGGAGGGGAGGCGAAGAGGGAGGGGAGGCGAAGAGGGAGGGGAGGCGTAGAGGGAGGGGAGGCGAAGAGGGAGGGGAGGCGTAGAGGGAGGGGAGGCGAGAGAGAGAGGGGAGGCGAAGAGGGGGGGAGGCGTAGAGAGAGGGGAGGCGTAGAGGGAGGGGGAGGCGAAGAGAGAGGGGAGGCGTAGAGGGAGGGGAGGCGTAGAGAGAGGGGAGGCGAAGAGAGAGGGGAGGCGTAGAGGGAGGGGAGGCGTAGAGAGAGGGGAGGCGAAGAGGGAGGGGGCGAGAGGGAGGGGAGGGAGAGGGAGGGGAGGCGTAGAGGGAGGGGAGGCGAAGAGGGAGGGGAGGCGAGAGGGAGGGAGGCGAGAGGGAGGGGAGAGGGAGGGGGGAGGCGTAGAGGGAGGGGAGGCGTAGAGGGAGGGGAGGCGAAGAGCCTGTAGAGGCTGAAACACATCATCTGTAGAAACAGATCCACCAGTAGAATCTGTACCAGGATCACAGTCTGGTTCCACAAGACTCTAGTTTCCATCTGCAGTCCGAGTGGTAGCCTACCAATCAAGTTTCTCCTCCTTTTCCTCTCCTCTCCTCCTCCTCCTCCTCCTCCTCCTCCTCCCTCCTCCTCCTCCTCTCCTCCTCCTCCCCTCTTCTCTCCTCTCCTCTCCTCTCCTCCTCCTCCTCCTCCTCCTCCTCCTCTCCTCCTCCTCCTCCTCTCCTCCTCCTCCTCCTCTTCCTCCTCCTCCTCCTCCTCCTCCTCTCCTCCTCCTCCTCCTCCTCCTCCTCCTCTCCTCCTCCTCTCCTCCTCCTCCTCTCTCCTCCTCCTCCTCCTCTCCTCCTCCTCCTCCTCTCTTCCTCCTCTCTCCTCCTCCTCTCCTCCTCCTCCTCTCTCTCCTCCTCCTCCTCCTCCTCCTCCTCCTCTCCTCTCCTCCTCCTCCTCCTCTCTCTTCCTCCTCCTCCTCTCCTCCTCCTCCTCCTCCTCTCCTCCTCCTCCCAGTCAGTTGCTGAAGTCTCTCACAGCTCCGTTCCACAGCTCCCAGTCCTCAGACCCGTCCATGGTCCACAGACAGTCGTACCAGTCAGTGGCTCGCTGTGTGGCAGCTCTGTCCTCCTGCTGCCCCACAGAAACACCAGCCACTGTGGCTGGACTCCTGCAGGAGGTGAGTCGCTGACATCATGTATAGCACGTTATTTTTTTGAATGGTGAAAGTGCTGCAGAGTCAGTCATTTATGAGCAGTGTGTGTTTAAGAAGTAAATATGTGCACATTGTTCTGCCAGCAGAGCTACAGAAATCTGTCATAACCCACAGCCCTCGATAAGAAACAGTCGGCTGCAGAAGTAGACGTTTACCAGCAACATTTACATCCTGCAGGTCAGCGCAGGACACAAACACACCGACACCAGAACAATGGTGAAGCAGTTCATAAGAACACTGGAATGGTACTCGAGAGCGCCGGCAGTGGTGCATTCACATGCTCCTCGGATGGTCCCATTTGCCGGTTTTGGAAGTCGTTCTGCCGACTTCAATGTGTTAATGTCGCAGTGTGGAAAAAAACAAGGACTTCACAAAGACAATGTTTTGTATTTTTCTGCTTAAACAACCGGCTGGCTGTTTTCGAGTTCTGACTTGAGGGGACGTTCATGTCGATTTTCCCAGGCGTGAACTCATATTTCTGATTATTGTAACACCACTTGAATGCAGCACAGATGCCCTCTCAGTGTAATACGTGGAAACAAAGTGAGCCCAACATAGAACCTGCGTGGTGGAGGGAACTAACTGTATGTGGACCTGATGTCAGCAGACGTGTTTTCTTGTTGAAATGTGATCGTGAATGACGGTTGTATCAGCAGGTTTTACTGCTGACCCTCCTCCTGGTACTGAGTCTGTTACTGGTACCGAGTGCTGGATTGTACCAACCCGCTTTCACCCCAGGTACTACTCCTCTCCTCTCCGCAGGTGAAGAATCCCGGTTCTCCAGAGTCTACTAGAGTCCTGGCTCTGTTGTGTCTGGGGGAGGTGGGCAGGAGAGGCAGCCTTGGAGGAAGTAAGGAGGTGCAGGGAGTCATCCTGCAGGCCATCTCCTCCACCAATGAGGAGGTAATACAAACATGGCTCCCAGGCTGCAAATAATCATTTTCATAATCAATTCATATATTGGTTATGTAGAGAGGTAAAAAGAAAGGCTGAAAATGTTCTCCTGTAACTCGATGAGCTTTTGTTTTATATGCTGGATGAATGAAAGTGCAACAGAAACTAGACTTCAGACATTTCTTTTTGAGTATTAATCACATGTAGATTGTGGTTTCAGGTGAAGACAGCGGCGTCCTGCGCTTTAGGCAGCATGGCGGTCGGCAGCCTGAACGACTACCTGCCCTTCCTGCTGAAGGAGATCTCCTCCCAGCCGCGGAGGCAATACCTGCTGCTGCACTCCCTCAAAGAGGTCATCAGGTGTCTGCTTTCCTTCCACTCCTCCTGTCTCCTCCTTTTCTCTGTCTCTCCTCAGGTTTTAAATTAGTTGTTTTACAACGTTGCACCAGAGAACATCACTCTTTGGTGACCTCAAGTGGCAGTTAACGACAAAATTTAGATGTTGCTGCTGAGGTCCAACGTTTGAAATACAGTTTCAGGACATTTTGGAGGTTCACCGTCCACCAGCACCGGCCGCTCTCTCTCCTCAGCTCCAGCGCCGACGCCACACCGGGCTGCTCTGAGATTCCTTCATTTCTCTGACGGGACTTTTCTCTGGTTCCTCGTTGGGCTGAAAGTTGATCTCCCCGTCGTTCAGACCTGTTAGAGGCCCACAAACCTCCGGTATCGGCCGCTTTCTGTTCATTTATCTCCATCAGGAGGAGACGGCGAATAACAGAGACAGTCAGTGTGTTGGCTTCATTCTGACGGTGGGATTTAGTGTGATTCACTGTGTTGATTTCAGCCGTTCACCACACACACAAACACCATGGAGACAATAAACACACTGAACTACGGTGGCGGAAACTAGAAATAACATGAACACCCTCAGTTAGCTGATGCTACAAGTTGGGCTAGTTAACTACAGTTAACAAGCTAACTGCAGCTAACAGCTAACTACACCTAAAAAGTTAACTATACCTAACTAACTACACCTAAAAAGTTAACTATACCTAACTAGCTAACAGCAGCTAACTAGTTAACTGTACCTAACTTCCTTAGAATTTGAGTAGGATGGATGGATGAAGTCATTGACACGTTAAATAATCAATAATCAACAAGTCAGTCCTCCATCTCTCAGCTCCATCTGACTTTATGCTCCACCTTTAGCATTAGCTCATGAATTAGCCGCGGCCACCGTGACGATGGTGGTTGTCCCTCCTACTTCAGTCAGCTTGTTCTCTATTGGCTGTCGTCCTCTGGGTTCCCCACACAACAGGAAGCCCATCAGAAATATTCAACATGTTTAATATCGACCATTTAAAGTCGGTGCGTCCAGGATGGACTTCAGAGCCGATCAGAGGATGTAAAAACACTCTGAACAGACCTCACAGCACTGCAACATCTGGAGAGATCATCTTTAGAACCACATCAGGACTCTGCTGAGCATCGTCAGGAGGGATCAGACCCAGGACCAGCTGGATTCTGGTGTAGTGTGGACCCAGGATTCGTGTACTGAAGAGGATGTTTCAAAACTTTGATTGTTTCATCAAGTTTTGTTGTTTGAACCAACCAGAATATCATTTTAGCAAAGTGGGGATATGTTCCTTCCCTCTGCAGCCCCACTTCATTATTTAAGAGGGTAAAACATGCATTTCGTGCAGCTTGAACCCGATTCTTTAAAGTGTTGTTAAAAGCCTTCCTCTTCCTCCTCTTCTTCGTCTTCCCTCTCTCTCTGTCTCAGTGCCTGTCCAGCCTCCGGTCTGGCGCCCCATGTGGAGTCTATCTGGAATCTGCTGCTTCAGAACTGTGAGTGTCAGGAGGAGGGAACCAGGAACCTGGTGGCCGAATGTCTGGGGAAGCTGACCCTGGTCAACGCCGCCCAGCTGTTACCACGACTGAAACGGCAGCTCAGAGCTGGTACCAACTTCCCGTCATTGATTTACTCAAGATATTTCTGATATATACTAGATATTTTCTCTGGAAGCAAAAGTGACACCTTCACAATATTTGTTTTGTCCAGACCTCAACATTATTAAAACTAAATTAAAATTATGATTAAAGGTCAGATCGTCATAAAGGTGCTTCGTTAGCAATTTTTTAGGGCCATTTTCCTCCAGTTGTGTTTTGTGTGTGATAAGACAATAATGATCATTTAAATGACAAATTTGGAGTGATTATGGAAATGTACTGTTGTTGTGTTAAAGGTTAATTTATTAAAAACAAAAGAATAATTAACATGGCGTCCTGCCCCTGCAGGTTCTCCTCTGGCTCGCAGCACCGTGGTGACAGCGATCAAGTTCACCATCGTTGACCAACCTGCCCCCATAGACTCACTGCTGAAAGACTGCATCGGTATGACACACACTCCTCTTTCAGTTCACTCTGAGGACAAACCTCAACCGATTCCTCATTTTAAAGGGTCGTTCCACATGTTTTTAAAGTCTGTCTGAAATTCAAGTTAGAGCTTCAGTAATGTGACATATTTGTGGTGGGATTAAGTCATGAGAGCGATTTAAATCAAATCTACAGATCTGATGAGGCTTCTGATGAGGCACCTGCGTTGTGAGATCTGATACAGATACTGGACTGTATATAATCAGTGGACATAGTCACCATGACGTCACCTATTGGTCTGTGGACTGCTGTTTTAAAGCCTTGACTTCGGCATTTTGATGGCCAGCGCCATTTAGGTTTTTTGGGAGACTGGTGGGTAACCATAGAACCCGTTTTCATTCACATATCTGCAGGTCAGAGGTCAATAGACCCCTTTGAAAATGGCCATGACAGTTTTTCCTTGACAACATTTAGCCCAACTTTGGAGCCTCATTTAACCTCCTTCACTACCAGCTAGTCTGACCTGGTTGGTACCGATGGATCCATCAGGTTCTCTAGTTTCAACTTGTGTTCATTCGTTAAAGAAATTAGTGTTATTATCATATAAACTTTGACCGCCCTAGTAAACACACATATTTAAAAGAATATCTGCAGTTTTTCAGGAGGCTACTGTTTTACTTGGAAAATAAGATTCTTATCTCTTCTGCCCTCCTCGGTCATTTTTGTACATTTTTCTCAACTTTTTTTGATGTGGTGATCATTTTGGCGTCAACTTTTCTTTTTAGAAAATGTTTGAGATCTGATGTGTTTCACTCTTTCATGCCTTTTATACTCTCTCACTCCCTCTGGACGCCTTTGTAGCAAAAGTGTACACAAACAAAAAACAGCTGTGAAATCATCACATCACTTTTTTTCATAAATCACTTAAACAACTTCCGACTTGTTCAAAACTACCAAACGTTCAGTGAGTTTCAGGATTTTAACCCTAAATGCCAGTCTAATTATTTGAATTATATATACACACACACACACACACACAAATATGAATTCACACGGCTCCATAATATAACTGGCAAAGATACAGAATTTCATGCTTCGGCCTACGATGGGAAAACAGTTGAATATGGTAGAATACAGTAAAAATGTCAAATATCACTACTTTTCTTTAGAATGAAATGCTGACATTACAGAATGCCTGGTTTTATACTATAATTGCAGTGAGATTAAAAATGTGGTTTTAATGGAAGTCAATGAGGCATTTTTAGCTACAAAGATGTCCAGAGGGAGAATCTGACACTGCAGAAAAAATACTGATGCAGTCAGATCAGTTTTGTTGTTAATCTTTGACGTATCAAAGACTCTAATCACCATCAATGTCCCATTTCCCTGCTATTTATTATATAGAAAATAACTCAGTTTTTGTGTATTTTGTAATAAATAATCCTAACTCAAATAATTAAACTGCCATTTAAAGGGTTAAAATCCTGAAAATGATTGAATGTTGTTGAATGGTAGTTTTGAGCAAGTCTGAAGTTGAAAGAAAAAAAATATTGAGGTATGATGATTTTAGTGGTGTGGAGTTTGCATGTTCTCCCCGTGTTTGTGTGGGTTTTCTCCGGGTACTCCAGCTTCCTCCCACAGTCTATGTGCCCTGTGATGGACTGGAGACCTGTCCAGGTGAACCCGCCTTCATCCAATGCCAGCTGGGATCGGCTCCAGCCCCCTGAGACCCCTAACGGTGTAAGCGGTAGAAGATGAATGGATGGATAATTTTACAGCTGTTTTTTTGTATGTGTACATTTTTGGTAGAAGGTGTCCAGAGGCTAGTAAATCTGAGGAGGGCATAAGGGGTAAATATGAAACATAAATTTACATTAAAACATGTGGAAAATATATCTGTGTTTTAATGAAAAGAGACAGTGTGCAGTATTTGTGTGTTCGGAGAATAGAGTAACAGTATGTACACTGGAAGAGTTAATGCTCTACTCATTCCTCCAGTACACTCTGGCTGTGAAGAGATCCTGTTATACTGGAGGTGATGGGGATGAAATTCACTCGTTAAATACCGTTAACCAAATCAAGTGTGTATCTTCTAACTTAAGTCTTTTTAGTACTAAATTCAGTGAACATGTGGGAGTTTCTTTAAGACGGACTTTAAAACATGGGAACCGATCCTTCACCCCAATGCTGAACCAAGACCCTGACCCAGCTCAGCTCTACAAACATGTAAATTTAAGTTGACTCTGGTGAAAAGTACACACACATACTTTGTACTGACGAGCTGACGACCTCATGAAACCATCTCTGTTTGTCAGGCGACTTCCTGAAGACCCTGCAGGACGAGGACATCAACGTGCGCCGCGTCTCTTTGGTGATGTTTAACTCTGCAGCTCACAACAAGCCCTCTCTGATCCGCGGTCTCCTAGCAACCGTGCTGCCTCACCTCTACAAGGAGACCCAGATCAGGAAGGACCTCATCAGAGAGGTGGGTTGGCTGGTTTCACGTCTGTTCACGTCTGACCTTCATGTGTTAATGACCGTGTGTGTGTAGAGCAGGTGGAGATGGGTCCGTTCAAACACACTGTGGATGACGGTCTGGATGTGCGCAAAGCGGCGTTCGAGTGTATGTACACTCTGCTGGACAGCTGCCTGGAGGGGCTGAACATCCTGCAGTTCCTGGATCACGTGGAGGAAGGACTCAAAGATCACTATGATATCAGGGTGGGTGGAAAACACTGCAGATATCAACTTATGTCATATGGATCAACAACAAATGAAATGGCACCACTGTTTTCTTTCATCAAATTCATTTTTAAATGTGTGAATCTCTACTTTGTCTCATACGTTCCAAAAATAAATACGAGGGATGTTAATAATTAACCGTTTAACCGATAACCGTCATTAGGCTGATTAACGCTACCTCTTAAACGGTTAAAAGAAGTATTAATAATTGATTAAAAAGCTGAGAAAAATGCAGAGGAGTGGCTCATCTGGTCTGGTCCATCTTAAGAGAGCCTCAGACACAGGAAGTTGGCTCTGGACTTCCAGCACCGTAGCTGCTACAGTAACTTTCCTGACGGTGAACTGGGGACAGTTAATAATCAGTTAACAAGGGTCAGTTATCGGTTGAGAAATTTTTCAGAATTAGCATCCATAATAAATACCAATAGATAATAACCATTAAGTGATCAGCACAACAGTTTTCAGTCATCTTTGGAACTCCCAGCCAACGGAAATAAAAATGCAAACTGTCCTCAGACTGTTGAATGAAAAGGTGAAACACTGGCTGAAACAAAACCAAACCTGTCATCACCTGCACATTGTAAATTACCGGTAGGTGTTTTTATTTTTTCTTAAAAGTGTAACCAGGGACAAGGTCTGTAAGCTAGCTACAGCTAGAAGTCCTACAGTGTGTGTGTGTGTGTGTGTGTGTGTGTGTGTGTAGATGCTGACTTTCCTGATGCTGGCCAGACTGGCCTCTCTGTGTCCGGCAGCTGTTCTCCAGAGACTGGACAGGCTGGTAGAGCCGCTGAAAGCTACCTGCACTACCAAGGTACCAGCACGTCATTCACAGTATCAGCATGGGGAGCAGTCACCACAGCTTTACATTACCAGTCCACCGGACTTTTTAATTAGAGACTTCTTCTTCTGTTACAGCTAACTAGATAACTACCGCTAACTAGATAACTACAGCTAACTAGATAACTACCGCTAACTAGATAACTACAGCTAACTAGAGAACTACCGCTAACTAGAGAACTACCGCTAACTAGATAACTACCGCTAACTAGATAATAAGCTAACTACCGCTAACTAGAGAACTACAGCTAACTAGATAACTACAGCTAACTAGAAACTACAGCTAGCTAGATAACTACCGCTAACTAGATAACTACAGCTAACTACCGCTAACTAGATAACTACAGCTAACTAGAAACACAGCTAATAGATAACTACAGCTAACTAAGCTAACTAGATAACTACAGCTAGCTAGATAACTACCGCTAACTAGATAACTACCGCTAACTAGATAACTACAGCTAACTACCGCTAACTAGAGAACTACAGCTAACTAGATAACTACAGCTAACTAGATAACTATCCAGCTAACTACAGCTAATAGAGAACTACTAACTGATAACTACCGCTAACTAGATAACTACAGCCTTATATATAGATAGCTAACTAGATAACTACAGCTAACTACTAACTATAACTACAGCTAACTAGAGAACTACAGCTAACTAGATAACTACAGCTAACTAATTACTACAGCTAACTAGATAACTACAGCTAGCTAGATAACTACCGCTAACTAGATAACTAGCTACTAGATAACTACAGCTAACTACCGCTAACTAGAGAACTACAGCTAACTAGAGAACTACAGCTAACTAGATAACTACAGCTAACTAATTTTTTTTTTTATATTTTATTTATATATTTTGGATAGTAACTGAGAACTATACTGTAACTACAGCTAACTAGATAACTACAGCTAGCTAGATAACTACCGCTAACTAGATAACTACCGCTAACTAGATAACTACAGCTAACTACCGCTAACTAGAGAACTACAGCTAACTAGATAACTACAGCTAACTAGATAACTACAGCTAGCTAGATAACTACCGCTAACTAGATAACTACCGCTAACTAGATAACTACAGCTAACTACAGCTAACTAGAGAACTACAGCTAACTAGATAACTACCGCTAACTAGATAACTACAGCTAACTAATTAACTACAGCTAACTAGATAACTACAGCTAGCTAGATAACTACCGCTAACTAGAGAACTACCGCTAACTAGATAACTACAGCTAACTAATTAACTACAGCTAACTAGATAACTACAGCTAGCTAGATAACTACAGCTAGCTAGATAACTACCGCTAACTAGATAACTACCGCTAACTAGATAACTACAGCTAACTACCGCTAACTAGAGAACTACAGCTAACTAGATAACTACAGCTAACTAGATAACTACAGCTAACTAGATAACTACAGCTAGCTAGATAACTACCGCTAACTAGATAACTACCGCTAACTAGATAACTACAGCTAACTACCGCTAACTAGAGAACTACAGCTAACTAGATAACTACCGCTAACTAGATAACTACAGCTAACTAATTAACTACAGCTAACTAGATAACTACAGCTAGCTAGATAACTACCGCTAACTAGAGAACTACCGCTAACTAGATAACTACAGCTAACTAATTAACTACAGCTAACTAGATAACTACAGCTAACTAATTAACCACAGCTAACTAGATAACTACAGCTAACTAGAGAACTACCGCTAACTAGATAACTACAGCTAACTAATTAACTACAGCTAACTAGATAGCTACAGCTAACTACCGCTAACTAGAGAACTACAGCTAACTAGATAACTACCGCTAACTAGATAACTACAGCTAACTAATTAACTACCGCTAACTAGATAACTACAGCTGACTAATTAACTACCGCTAACTAGATAACTACAGCTAACTAGATAACTACAGCTAACTAATTAACTACAGCTAACTAGATAACTACAGCTAACTAGATAACTACCGCTAACTAGATAACTACAGCTAACTAGATAACTACAGCTACCCCATTAACTACAGCTAACTAATTAACGACAGCTAACTAGATAACTACAGCTAACTAATTAACTACAGCTAACTAGATGACCACAACTGACTAATTAACTACAGTTAACTAGATAACTCCATCTAACTAATTAACTACAGCTAAATATATAACAGCATCTAACTAATTAACTTCAGTTAACTAGATAACTACAGCTAATTAATTAACTACAGCTAACTAGATGACCACAGCTGACTAATTAACTACAGCTAACTAGATAACTCCATCTAAATAGCTAACTACAGCTATCTAGCTAACTATACATAACTAGCTAACTCCATCTAACTAGATAACTGCAGCTAACTAGGTACCACAGTTAACTAGCTAACTACACCTAAGTGACTACAGCTAACTAGCTAACCACAGCTAACTAGCTAAATACAGCTAACGAGATAACTACAACTAACTAGCTAACTACAGCTAACTACACCTAACTAGTTAACTACACCTAATGATCTTAACACACCTAAATAGCTAACTACACCTAACGAACTAACTATGCCTAACTAGCTATACACAGCTAAATAGCTAACTACACCTAACTAGCTAACTACAGCTAACAAGTTAACTACAGCTAACAAGCTTACTACACCTGGACGACCTTTGACCTGCAGCTTCTCCTATAGCCAGACGCCATATTCATATTTTACCAGCAACCGTCTTTATTAACGTTGAGCACAACATTATTTGTCAAAAATGTGGCCAAACAGTGAAGTTGATGGAAATGGCTCAGATAAATATAGAAATATAGAAATGACAGAATACACTGGAGGAGGCTTTAAAGTTTTAAACCCGTTTCAGTTTGTAAAATCAAAGTAACACCGAGTGTGATTATATAGTTTAGAAAATAGTTGCTTAATTTGAGATATAACATTGGCGTTAACGCATTTTTATTAAATGTTCCTCCAAAACGTCTATTTAGCATGAAAATAATGCATGAGGAGTACATTATTAATAAGGACATGATGGCGAACGTTGACCTGCAGGTGAAGGCCGGTTCGGTGAAGCAGGAGTTCGAGAAGCAGGAGGAGCTGCGGCGCTCGGCCATGCGCGCCGTCGCCGCCCTGCTGGCCGTGCCCGAGGTGGAGAGGAGCCCCAGCATGGCCGACTTCGCCAACCAGATCAGAACCAACGCCGACATGGCGTCCATCTACC
This sequence comes from Pterois miles, assembly GCA_947000775.1. Lineage (NCBI taxonomy): Eukaryota > Metazoa > Chordata > Actinopteri > Perciformes > Scorpaenidae > Pterois > Pterois miles. The sequence goes on along the minus strand of CAMQGK010000607.1, from coordinate 1,459,712 downwards.
AGAGCATCCAGGGAGGGGAGGGAGGGGGCTTAGGGCCCGCAGAGAGCATGGATGTGAGCTAGACAAAGTGTTTCATTACGATGGTGTTATAGGTAAAAGCCGTTTTAAAGTTGCTCCTCTAATGGGTTCAACAATCACAGCTGTGTTTTGAAAACTGTGTGTTTTAGTATGAATTTCCTCTCTATATTTAATTTACATTATGGACTGAAATGGTTCAATGTAGCTCACATTAAAGTGGGAGCAACACTGTGGCGTGTCTCAGCGTTGATTGTGTCTGATATGTTGTGTTTTAATCGTCATGTAAAATCTGCTGGTTTGCATTTCCATCTGATTACAACACGAACAGAAAGTCAGCGCTGACGTCTTCATCTGTACCTCAGGAAGGAATATGGCCGCTGACTTCTGACCACATCAACACGATGAAGCTTCAGCTGTCTCTGAGCAGCGTTTTCCACTTCCTATCGCTGATACTGGATTAAAAAGGTTGCTTAGTTTGAGATATAACATTGGAGTGAGCACATTTTATTACATTTGCCCTGAAAATCTTTGTTGAAGTTCAGTTTTATTAAAGTGCTTTTGTTTTTTTTGTTGAAAGAATAATGACAATATAACAGATTAACACAACATACACACAGCATTTATTTATTTAGCACTGAGTGAAAGATATTTGATTAAAATGACAATAAAACTTGCTATTGCTATCAGTGCTGCTGTAACACCTAATTAATAGTAGTTATAGTATAGTACAAGATCGACAGTGCATAATATGACATCAGTAATTTCTGAAATAGACCATTCTGTATAATGACCACCGCTGGTACGTACCGGCCCGTCGGCCACGGTCCAAAATGGCGCCAGCGTTGACGTATCGGTGCAACGAGCTGAATTCAACATGGAGGTAAGTTAGCCACAACAATTATGAGTAAAGTAGTTATATCTGTCGAAGTTACCACGGTTACGGTGTCTGGGGATCCTGTGATTACGAAGTGACTGAGGAGCATCATCGTAGGTTTGTTCTGAAGAACCGCCCGCTAGCTTAGCGCCCGCTAGCTTAGCGCCCGCTAGCTTAGCGCCCGCTAGCTTAGCGCCCGCTAGCTTAGCGCCCGCTAGCTTAGCGCCCGCTAGCTTAGCGCCCGCTAGCTTAGCGCCCGCTAGCTTAGCGCCCGCTAGCTTAGCGCCCGCTAGCTTAGCGCCCGCTAGCTTAGCGCCCGCTAGCTTAGCGCCCGCTAGCTTAGCGCCCGCTAGCTTAGCGCCCGCTAGCTTAGCCCCGCTAGCTTAGCGCCCGCTAGCTTAGCGCCCGCAGCATTTGGAATGAACAGAAAGTATCAATATGAGCTTGTGCCGTGCTGTCTGGTGGCAGCCATGTTGGATGCAAGCGGCGATTACCTCACGCTTTAATGGCCGTCGAGGCTCAGCGGTTTGCTTTGGTACACGGCAGTGACCTTGTGCAAAGTAACGGAGTAACGTTACATGTATTCAAGTACTGTAACATTAGCACAGTTTCAGGTACTTGTACTTCACGTGAGTATTTTCATTTTACATCTCAGAGGCAATATTGTATTTGTATTGTACTTGTTATGCACCACATTAATCCAGTTGTTTCTCCACTGATGAAGTCTTATCGTGACAGTAGCTGTTAGGCCAACATACAAATAAAATCATTAAACTGGAGCCCCAGTTTATTAATACTTGCTTGTTTCCTAATTACAGTCATTTTTACTGCTGAATGATGTAATACATCTCCTGTCTTATATATTTGGCATAGTCAATAACAGGTTTCATTCAGGCGTACTATTGTGATGCTAGGATGACCAGACCCCAACAAACCAACTGTGGGCCAAAGAGTGTGTGGGTGTGGGGCAGTGTGGGGCAGTGTGGGACACGTTACCAAGGCTGACAGGTCGTCAGTAGATATAATGTCTAACTTACATAATAAGCATTTCTATTCTATCTGGTAACATGTCTTGTTGAGACTCGAATGAACTGTGACTCTTCGTGTCGTCTTCCTCCTGTGTGTGAAATTAGAAAATAACTGGTAAACTAAAAACTGAGAATCTCCTTCAGCCATGTGATAAATCTGTATAGTAGTTTGTTGCAGCTGCTCTTCCCTTTCTTTCTGCTAGTTTCCATCATATTCCTCAGTGCTCAGTTTGACAGCAAACAGCGCCTGGTGACAGCCTTTCTGCTTCATTCACAGACAAGAGATTATAAGATAAGATAAGATGAACCTTTATTAATCCCCTGAGGGAAATTCGGGATTATAGAAAAGCATCTGTCCTGCATTGGTTTGACTTTTGAAAACCAGAGCCGATGAAAATGTGGGACACCTGGTTGCCCTATTTTTATGCACACTTTAGAAATACAATTCAGCGTAGTGGAAACAGTTTTTAAGATGACTGAATAATCATAATACTCTATCGTCAGATTGCTGTCATGAGCTGTATAGCATATACTGTGTATATACAGTATATACTGTATAAAGTATTTGTTTGTCTGGAGGCTGCAGGTCATTATTTGTAATTAATTACACTTAATTAAACACTTTGTCACTGGGATCTGGTCTTTCCTTCAGCATATACTGCCCTCAAACTAGACGCCTATTATCTCCTACATTTCAGGAGGAGAATTATATGTCATTATTAGTGCAATGCCCTATTTAATATGCATACAGTCGAACTGGATATTAATTGCAGTTTATTTGCAGTCTGCAGGTTGTTTTCTTCATGGTCAAACTCTGTGAGAAGCTTCAGTGGGCATGAGGCCAGAGGATCTCTGCTGCAGTATGTGGAGGAACAGAGGATGTGCTGGACACGCCGCTGGACACGCCGGTGGACACGCCGGATGCACTGGGGACTCTCCACCTGGATGCCAGGTAAGCTTAAGGATAACTGTTAGGGGCCCGTAATTGATCTAAAACTACATAGTTCACTAAATTTAGCCTCACTGACATGACTGCACTGAATTAAAATGTAGTAGGGTTTTGGGGTGCATATGTATCGCTTTTTTTCCATGATTTCTAAATAGATGTTTTAACACCAGAATCCATTTATCTGTTTCATCTGAGTCTATGTGGAGGTAGAAGGAAGTTACAGCTTTTATTGTGGTAGTCTGAGTAACGTGACGTCATATCCGTTCGGTATCCATCGGTACGGTGGTAACGTGTGGTCCGGCCGGCCGTCGCTCTCGTCTCCGTGGTCCGACGGGCCGACGCTACGACCGTAGAGCTCCATATACTGACATTTATGTTAAATGCATTCAGACGGCCCCGATGGAGCTGACCATGGATGGATAAAGAGAACGGAGCTGACGGAGAGCTAGAGACCACCTTGGAGGAGTTAGAGGAAGTAGACACCTGGGACTACGGACGCTTTTCAAAATAAGGTGTTAACAAAGGGAACTGGATCTACAGAATCCATCTATGGAAATCAGACTGATGGATTATATTCAGCAGAGGATAAAACATTACATGACCCTGATAAATTAAAAAGAAAATCCCACTAATCTGAGAGGGAAATGTCTTTATTCTTTGATTTCTGGGCTGCTGGATAAAAACTAATCAATAATTCCTGACAATGATCCTGATAGATTTGACTTCAGGACATCTCTGACTACAGACATGCTGAAAATCAGACATGTTACTGGATTCATTTAGAGATTTTACAAAGTAAATGTAGAAGTGTCTGATTCATCTTTTTCCATTGGTCTAGTGAATCACAGTACTAGTACTAGAGTCCAGTCTGGTGGCTCCTCAGGGCTGCTTGTTGACTGTGGAGTAGAGGGGGTCCTCTGAAGACGGGTGGTGGACATTAGAGTCGGTTGGACGATGGCAGTACTTCACAGTTGAATATTCACACACAGAGGAATTGGGTTTTGTGGTCAGCGCCTCACCACCAGCTTCGCCAGAGCTCAGATGAAAGCTGATGGTCGAGTAATGCAGCGAGGCAGAGGGGTTTGTGGGAAAGTTGGCTGTGACATAAATGCTGTTCATTGCGTGTTCTGAATCTGGTTTTTGGTGGCCCGCCTGTATCTCCTCGTATACATATTCCTTCAGGGAAGAAAGTAAAATACAGTCTGTACAGCTCATATCTGAACCAAACCATGGGCACCGTCCAAACGAACGGTCAACGTTGAAGAGAAATTACAAACAGAATAATCGCTGGAGACATTAACTCCTGGAGATAACATCAGCGTACGGAGCCAGGAGGAACTGATCTAAAAGACGTGACACTGTCATCCTTCTGTTGTAACCAGAATAATTTAACAGGCCGGTATGAAATATTATAATTAGGGCTGTCAGAGTCAACGCAAATATGGTTTATCGCCACTAATTTTGCATTTTACCGTATATTGTGATTTTTAGGTTGAAATGGGCTCAGTTCTATAGCGAGAGTGAAGATCCTGGTCTCATCTGAATCTAGAGAACCTGTCAGACTACTACTACTACTACTAACTACCTACTACTACTACTACTACTACTACTACATCCTGGTCTCATCTGAATCTAGAGAACCTGTCAGACTACTACTACTACTACTAAACTACCTACTACTACTACTACATCCTTGTCTCATCTGAATCTAGAGAACCTGTCAGACTACTACTACTACTACAACTACCTACTACTACTACTACATCCTTGTCTCATCTGAATCTAGAGAACCTGTCAGACTACTACTACTACTACAACTACCTACTACTACTATACATCCTTCTATATAAATCTAAAAAACCTTCAACTACTACTACACACTCGCTACTACTACATCCTGGTCTCATCTGAATCTAGAGAACCTGTCAGACTACTACTACTACTACAACTACCTACTACTACTACTACTACATCCTGGTCTCATCTGAATCTAGAGAACCTGTCAGACTACTACTACTACTACTACAACTACCTACTACTACTACTACATCCTGGTCTCATCTGAATCTAGAGAACCTGTCAGACTACTACTACTACTACTACTACTACTACTACTACTACATCCTGGTCTCATCTGAATCTAGAGAACCTGTCAGACTACTACTACTACTACAACTACCTACTACTACTACTACTACATCCTGGTCTCATCTGAATCTAGAGAACCTGTCAGACTACTACTACTACTACTACTACAACTACCTACTACTACTACTACTACATACTGGTCTCATCTGAATCTAGAGAACCTGTCAGACTACTACTACTACCAACTACAACTACTACTACAACTACTACTACTACTACTACTGCTACTACTACATCCTGGTCTCATCTGAATCTAGAGAACCTGTCAGACTACTACTACTACTCCAACTACCAACTACAACTACTACTACTACTACTACTACTACTACTACTACTGCTACACTACATCCTGGTCTCATCTGAATCTAGAGAACCTGTCAGACTACTACTACTACTACAACCTACTACTACGACTACTACTACTACTACTACAACATCCTGGTCTCATCTGAAACTAGAGAACCTGTCAGACTACTACTACTACTACTACTACTACTACTACTACTAACAGCTGTTGTTGCCTGTTGGGCTGCAGTTTGCCATGTTCTGATTGGAGCAGATTGTTGATGCTAAAGTCAGAACCTGGGAGGGTTTCTGGTCAATATCTGGTATTGATTAGTGCTGTTATTGATTTACAATAATAAATATGTACATACATTTACATAAAGAAGCATATTAGTCCACTAACATGTTGATCAGAGGATTAAATACTGAACTGATCTCCCTTTAAGGGACATTTAGAGCAGATAAAAAAATGTGTGATTAATCATGATTAAATATTTGAATCAACGCATGAAATATTAATATAAATATAATATATAATTTTACTACAAGACTAAAATATGCATCAACCTCATAAAAGGCTGACACCTCTTACAGTGGTGTTAAACCATGAGAACAAATGCCAAATGCAGACAAAAAAGATTAAAATATTATCAGAAAGTGGGAATGTCTGTAAAGGGAAGACTGGTGGGTTTTAAGGTTAAGGGACTTCTTTGAAAGTGGACGTGGCAGTTTTTCCTCAACAACATTTCGCCCAAGTTTGGAGCGTTATTTAGCATTAATTATTCATTTAGCTGGTTTCATATGATACCAGGATCTTCACTCCAGCTTTAAAACAGAACCTACTACAACCTAAAAATCACAAGTTGTGTTAATGTGTTAAAGAAATTAGTGGCGTTCAAAGAAAAAACAATTGTGTTAGTGCATTGTTATGGCGTAAACTTCAACAGGCCTAATTTAAACACTAACCTCGGTGAAGAGCTGTGCTGCTGCTGCTGCTTTTCTTTTGTCTGTTGAATGTCCTGGCAGAAAGAAACAGAGGAGAACATCAAATAAACAAACCAGCAGAAGGACATACAGTTTATTAATTTCACCACACAGTTGTCTCTCTATCTTCCTAATTTACAACCAGGACCTGCTGTACTGTCCAGTTAAGAAGTGACAGCGTTCCCCTTGGTGGTGCACATATATTTTCCAGCTTGGTTTCATTGAGTAGGACTTAACCACCGCTGTAATGAGCTAAGACGAAAGCTAGAAAACAAATCGACTGCCAGATATAAAAAGTAAAGTCTGGTCCAGTATGTCTGTTCCCTACAAGATGGAGATGTTGTCAGTGTGGTTTTGTGTGGGCTATTCGTGTGTGTTTCGTCTTATGCAAACTGGTAATAATTGTCTTACGTTTGTAGATCAGGATCAAAATGAGCAGAAACAGCAGCAGCAGCAGTGCAGCCACGCAGACGATCACAGTAATGACGAGCAGCCGGCCTCCTGCTGCTGCTGGGGCTGAAAGCAAACAAACGTCAGGTCATGTGCATGAAAGAATCCACAAATTAATGTCTCATCAAAGGAAAGAAAATTAAAAGTTGTAGGGCTGGGATGATCCACCTGCTGTATCTCCAGATTCAATACCGTCACCATACCTGGTTCAGTATGTGTTGAATCAGACACCTCTAGGGACTTTTACTTTGTAAAACCTCTGAATGAATCCTGTAAAAATGTCTGATTTTCAGCATGTCTGTAGTCACAGATGTCCTGAAGTCAAATCTGACAGGATCATTGTCAGGAATTATTGATTACAGTTTTTATCCAGCAGCCCAGAAATCAAAGAATAAAGACGTTTCCCTCACAGATTAGTGGGATTTTCTTTTTAATTTATCAGGGTCATGTAATGTTTTATACTCTGCTGAATATAATCCATCAGTCTGATTTCCATATATGGATTCTGTAGATCCAGTTCCCTTTGTTAACACCTTATTTTGAAAAGCGGCCGTAGTCCCAGGTGTCTACTTCCTCTAACTTCTCCAAGGTGGTCTCTAGCTCTCCGTCAGCTCCGTTCTCTTTATCCATCCATGGTCAGCTCCATCGGGGCCGTCTGAATGCATTTAACGTAAATGTCAGTATATGGAGCTCTACAGTTATAGCGTCGGACCACGGAGACGAGAGCGATGGCCGGCCGGACCGCACGTTACCGCCGTACGGTGACGTTTCCTGTCCGTGACTGAATCTGAATCTGCACCCAAGTATCATGATAATATTGACTCTGGAGAAAGGTGATTCGTCCCAGCTTTACGCCTCCTACAGTCTGAACAGGGGTCAGATAAAATAAGGTGACAACTCACCGACCGTCATGGTGAATCTGTGGAAGAATGGGTTGCTGTGTGTTTGGTCAGTGGTTCGAGCTCCACACCAGTATGTCCCAGTGTCCTCTGATGTTACGTCTCTCACTGTAATGGTGATATTTCTCTTCTCTGTGTCGTCCTTCATGGAAAACCTGCCAGTGTTGTGGTTGAGCTGCTCAGTGGTTACTACAGGTTCACATATAGATGGATCTTCTCCCTTACAGATGAATTTATGGTCTAGTTGTGTTTCTGGGTATTGACACCAGTATGAGAGACGCTGTCCAACAGTAGGAAACCTGGTGAAGTTGGTGATAGTAGCTGTAAACACACAGACAGCGTTTCCTGTCAGTGACTGTATTTAACAACATGTTTCAGAGACATCTTAACTCTCTGTGTGACTAAATGTTAATGTCAGATGTTAGCTTCTCACCTTTCACCTCCAGTCGTATTTGTCTGCGTGCAGCCCGGTAGCGTCCTCCGTTAGCTTCCACGCCACACCAGTAGACACCAGCATGCTGTGAGGACACATTACTGATGGACATGTTGAAGCTACTGCTGCTTTCTGTGAGAGTGAACGTCCCCTTTGACCTCAGAGAAGATGGAGTTGTTAAAATATCCTCACAGACTGATCCGTTGTCTTTGCAGAAAAACTTTGACTCTTTGGGGTTTCCTTTGTAACCACATGAGATGGTGGTTTTAGCTGTTCTGTACGCAGTTTGAATAAACGCTTCCTGGCAGACATTTTTATCTGCAAATAAAAACCATGTAGAATGTTAGTAAGTCGGCTTTACTTCTACGGCTCCCTCAAAACCAGAGTTACCGTGTGCTGGACCGGTGCACAGAAAATACAAAACCATGGCCAAACAGAGAGAAACAAAAAACAAGACATAAAGCCTCTGGAGAATAACGTCTCTGATATCTGAGGGATTTTATTTGTTATTATGATGTATGCCTCTAAGACCTCAACTCAGATTTCATATTGTCGTTTGTTCTTTATGCTATGACAGATTTCCTAAAATTAGATTTAAAAAACTGCAATATAACGCCTTGCTTACAGTATCATAATATGTTGTATCGTTACCCTTGTATCATGATATGTATTGTATTGCCAGATTATTGCAAACACACAGCCCTAATGTTATGTAGGACTGTTAATTGATTATTAATATTTGTGATTAATCATAATTTTTTTTATCCTTTCAAAATGTGCCTTAATGGAAGATTTGCCAAGTATTTAATACTTGAGGTCAGAGGTCAAGGGACCCCTTTGACAGTGGCCATGACAGTTTTTCCCCACCAGTATTTAGCAGAAGTTTAGAACGTTATTTGGCCTCCTACTCAACAAGCAATCTGACTCGGCTGGTCCCGATGGATGTGATACCAGGATCTTCACTCTGGCTTTAAAACTCAGCCGCTACAACCTCCAAGATCAACGGCCTGTCAGATTTTTAAGAGGCTCATTAATAATTGCAAGTTGTGGTAATGCATTAAAGAAATTAGTGGCGTTAAAACAAATTAGTGTTAACCTTTTATTACTGAATTAACTTTGACAGCCTTAATTTTATGTTCTAATTGTTATGTTAACTTCTTTTATTTATGTTTTGAGTCTATTAAAAACACATGAATAGTGAGGGTCTCTTACCATCTTCCACTTCCAGTTTCACTGTGGCAAAGGAAGATCTGGATCCTTCAGGTATACACCGGTATTCCCCAGAGTCAAAGTGCTGAAGTTGTGTGATGGTCACATTGAGTTTGTTATTTCTTGTATCACGGTACAGGGAAAACCTGCCGTCATTCTCCCACACATCTTTCTTAGTACTCAGTACGCGGCGTCTTGGATGAGATACATAAATATTTTTATATGTTTCAGGATGTTTGCAGGTGAATTCAACCCATCCTTCTGTGCATGCTTTCACTTCAGAATAGGCCTGACAACCTGTAGATCAGACAAAGACAAATGTTCAAGTAGTTCATGTAGTACTCTGAATCTGCGCTGTATATATACATCAGTAGACCAGAGCAGAGGATGAGCTCTGCTGTAACATCACCTCTTTTATCTGTTCTAAATGAAACTTACAAGGAGGTCAGTCCAGTATTTAATCCTCTGATCAACAGGTTAGTGGACTAATGTGCTGCTTTATGTAAATGCATGTATATAGTAATTATTGTAAATCAATAACACCACTAATCAATGGCAGATATAGTCCAGAAACCCTCCCAGGTTCTGACTTTAGCATCAACAATCTGCTCCAATCAGAACATGGCAAACTGCAGCCCAACAGGCAACAACAGCTGTCAGTGTGTCAGAGTGCTGACTTGACTAGGACTTGATCCAGACTGACTGGGACTATCAGAAAGTGGGCATGTCTGTAAAGGGGAGACTGGTGGGGACCCAGAGAACCCATTTACATCCACACATCTGGAGGTCAGAGGTCAACGGACCCCATGCACATCTCGCCCATACCCGGGGCAAAATGCGAGAACAGCAACAATTTATGAGACATAATAAAACATGAAGATGGACATCAAATACTAATATATCCCTGATACATGTTTACAGTTAATTTTAAATAATTAATTCATTCATGTTTGAAGAACTTGACAGTCAGTGCTGGGCTGCATCTCATTGTAATCTTCAGGTTCCCTGCTTTCAGGTGATATACACCATGAGACACATGTTCAGATATTTAGCTCTAAAACTGGACCTGCTTCAGCCTCTGAAAGACGGCGAAGTCGGTCCAGGTCTCGAATCGTATTCACGACTTTGGTTTTTGCACCTGTTTGCTCCTCCATGTGTGACTTTCACTTCTGCTTGTGTTTTCTCCTTTTTTAAAGATTTGTCACAGACATACATGGTGACCTGTAGTGACCTTTCATTAACAGGTTGTATCGCTGTTGTGTTGGGTGAAGCAGAACATGTATTTACATATTTCTTCAGCCTTGCTGGTTTTAGTCTGTGAACCAATGCTGCATTAACACTGCTACTGTGACCTGTGTTAAAGGCAGCCACACCACAGGATGTACTGCAACTCTCTTATATCAGTTATCTGTTAAATCTCTGATATCAGAAGTCAGACAGCAGTAATCTATTACCTGTAATCAGACAGAGGAAGAGCAGACCGAAGTTCCTCATTGTGTCCATCTTGGATACTGAAATCATTTGTCAGTTCCTCTTTTCATCTGTTGTTGGATCGTCAGCGTCTGCACAGTCGAGTTTCCTCAGATAGTAATGAAGGTTGCCTGACAGTTAACCCTCCCCCTCCCCATCTTCCTCCTGTAGCTGGATCTTACACCATTAAACCTTTCAGTCGCAGCGATGCTACAGATGGACCAGAGCGTAGGAGAAATGATCTTTCCTTCACTGCTTTGAGGAAATCCTAATGTGATATCCGGAATGTGTTTTTCAAACCTTAAAACCCCGGAAACATTAAGTTATAGAAGACCAATACAAACACAAACCCCTACAGCGGATGAACTCCTCAGAGCTGAGGCTGCTGGCTGGTGACAGCTGAGGCAAAGCAACTATGAATACGGTTATTTTGCTTTTATTTGTAGTTTTTTGACTTTGGTACAGCCTGATTCAGTGTCTCAGAGGAGCCAAACTAGAGCAGATGTTAGGAGCTGAAATAATGCTACAGGAACAGTGAGGCCAGTTCTTTCATTTCTGCTGAACACATTTTTCTTTTTTTGGGTTGTGCGGTCACTTGAGACAGTGAATGCAGCACCACGGCTGCTACAGTAACTCTCCTGGTGGTGAACTGGAGACAGTGAATGCAGCACCGTGGCTGCTACAGTAACTGTCCTGGTGGTGAACTGGAGACAGTGAATGCAGCACCACGGCTGCTACAGTAATTCTCCTGGTAGTGAACTGGAGACAGTGAATGCAGCACCACGGCTGCTACAGTAACTGTCCTGGTGGTGAACTGGAGACAGTGAATGCAGCACCACGGCTGCTACAGTAACTGTCCTGGTGGTGAACTGGAGACAGTGAATGCAGCACCACGGCTGCTACAGTAACTGTCCTGGTGGTGAACTGAAGACAGTGAATGCAGCACCGTGGCTGCTACAGTAACTCTCCTGGTGGTGAACTGGAGACAGTGAATGCAGCACCGTGGCTGCTACAGTAACTCTCCTGGTGGTGAACTGGAGACAGTGAATGCAGCACCGTGGCTGCTACAGTAACTCTCCTGGTGGTGAACTGGAGACAGTGAATGCAGCACCACGGCTGCTACAGTAACTGTCCTGGTGGTGAACTGGAGACAGTGAATGCAGCACCACGGCTGCTACAGTAACTGTCCTGGTGGTGAACTGGAGACAGTGAATGCAGCACCACGGCTGCTACAGTAACTCTCCTGGTGGTGAATTGGAGACAGTGAATGCAGCACCACGGCTGCTACAGTAACTCTCCTGGTGGTGAACTGGAGACAGTGAATGCAGCACCCTGGCTGCTACAGTAACTGTCCTGGTGGTGAACTGGAGACAGTGAATGCAGCACCCTGGCTGCTACAGTAACTGTCCTGGTGGTGAACTGGAGACAGTGAATGCAGCACCACGGCTGCTACAGTAACTCTCCTGGTGGTGAACTAGAGACAGTGAATGCAGCACCACGGCTGCTACAGTAACTGTCCTGGTGGTGAACTAGAGACAGTGAATGCAGCACCACGGCTGCTACAGTAACTGTCCTGGTGGTGAACTAGAGACAGTGAATGCAGCACCACGGCTGCTACAGTAACTGTCCTGGTGGTGAACTAGAGACAGTGAATGCAGCACCACGGCTGCTACAGTAACTCTCTGGGTAGTGAACTGTTGACTCAGTTGTCTGTTGTGCTCGTATACTAAAGCTGGTGCATCGCTGCATGAGATGCACAAATCTAACGGTTAATGATCAGTTAACGAGGGTCAGTTATTGGCTAAGAAAATTTTTCAAAATTACTATCCGCATTCAGAGGTGTTGATTCAGATGCAGAGCTGGTAACTTAGTGACTAAACTGTGAATCAAACAAAGGGAACGAAAGCTGTTTTGAACAGAAACAGAAATCCCATAAAGTGTTGTGACTGGTCTCAGTGCTGCTGTGGCTTGATGGCAGTAGAACAGAACGGGTGATCAGGAAGTCAGGATGGATGATTGACAGTAGAGTAGGCGGGACATTGGTCGCTGCCCCTCACAGTAGAATATGTGTCACCGCCAGCTTCTTCAGAGCTGTTGTGAAGGTTGATGGTGGAGTAGTACTGCAGGGCAGAGGGGATTGTGGGAGCGTTGGCAGTGACATAAATAGTTTGAAGTGCAGTTCCAGCGCCGGGCTTCTGGGGGCGCTCCTGTATCTCTTCATAGGCACGATCCTTCCAAAGCAGGAACAGAAACACAGCATGAACAGTTCAGTAAGCACTGGCGAGAATGGTAGCAGCACCAGCATGCTAATGTTAGCATTTAGCTCTAAAAGAGCTGCTAGCATGGCTGTAGACTCTGTTTTCCTTTTATAGGATTTTTTGTGACCTGACCGTTATGCATCCCTGGAAATGAGTAGACTACTGTAGTGATGTGTTTACTGTACTGCTGGTTCTGTGGTTGGACATCACCACAGATGTTTTCTGGCAACCGATTAGTTACTGAAAATACTCCGCAGGAAGAACAGCAATATAGAAAAGTAAAACCAGAATTTAGTTTGCTTGGACCGATGATGAGGTTAAACTATTTTTGAAAGTTAAGTCAATGGCCGTACATTGATAAGAAGCGAGAGTCAATAGTTGGCTCTATTACAACATCAACGCCCAGCGGCAGAGCTACGCTTCCACCATTTTGGACTGAAAGTGACTACCGGATGCCAGTAAATTGTCCAGCAATGTGCCATATAAAAGTAAAGCAAAATTATTTCTATTGTCGTATTCTACCGAAATGACCCGTGTTTAACAATAAAATATGATCAATATAAGAAGCGTTTTCAGTCTAAAATGGAGGCAGCAGCTGAAAAAACACCAGTTTCATCTCCTTGGTAAATTTCCAGGCTGATGTGTGTTTTCTTTCTGAAAAGGGTCATGTGACGGGTGTAACCAATCAGGGAAGGACACGTCATTAATGATAAGACCCAATCAGGAAGCGAGTGCGTGTCTGCGTCATTCAGTCATTCTTGTAAATCATGGAATATAAAGTAAATTTGCAATGGAAACATTTCAACACTAGATATTCAGCTAATACCAACTACCCCCAACACTGAAGGCCTCTGGCATCATACATGTATGAATTCATTATATTTGTACTAATGTACTCTAACCTCGTTGTCCTGTAGTTTTCCAGGTCTTGTGTTTCTTGAATGTTGAAGTCCTGTAGAAAAAAATAAGAAATATTTCATGACCAGCTTTAATCTTGTTGTTTAATCTGGTTGACTCCATCCTTCTGGTTGTCACTACACTTCAGATTCTGACTACTTGCTTCACCAGCAGTGAAGTTCTAACTTGATGCTTCTGCAGGATCCCAGTCCTGATGTAGTGACAGAAACCAGGTTTATAGAAACAAGCCCAGAAAAGCAACTCTCCCCCTAAAAAGCCCAAAACAAGCAACTTTACCTACCCAACCACAGCGGGAGAGAGGCCAGCTGAGCACTTGTTTTTTATATATATATATATAGATTTTATTTTGGATTGCATACATGACATTTTATTTTTTTCATCCATTTGTTTAACTTGTATATTTACATTTTTTTGGTCAACTATTTAAACAAGTTCAACATTTAACTTAATTTTTGCAGAGACCATGAATCCAGTGTCAGGAAGCCTGATTAAAAAGAACTGTGCTGCATTTTTTCATGTTGAACCAGATCCAGACCAGTAAGCCCAAAAAAGCACCTACACTTAGAAACAAGACCAAAAAAACGCAACCCGTGACGACCGATATTTGTTCACGACTTTTCAGGAAAACAAGCCCAGAGTCGCTGATAATAATCAGACTTGGCACCGATTGGTGTCCTCTGAAGCAGAGCACTGCCAACACTCATAGCCCTGCGGTCGTACATCGACGCAGCGCATGGCTCCCATTAAAACACTACAACTTAACTTCTTAACGTATCAGTACTAATTAAATGAGGTATCGGTATACCATGCAACACTCGTTTGGTTTCATACTCTCCTTCAAGCTCCTTGGCCTGTCTGGTAGCAGGATTACTCCAAAAGTTCACGATGGAGTTGAATGAAATGTTTTGGAGGAATGGGGTGTAGCACCATGAACAATCATTACATTTTGGAGGTGATCCAGACCATCATCTGGATTCAGGGATTCCAATCGTAACACGAAGGCCACTGGGTATAACACGTGCAGTGTACATGCAGTCGGGGGAAACTGTAGAGTCGCCATATTTTCACATCAACGTCAGTGAAATTAGAATTGGACACAGTGAATGGTTGTTGGAAAGAGTAATGTGACGGCTTAGGTGAATTTTATTGAGTTTCTGTCCAGTTTGAAAGAAGTGTTTTACGATGCTTCGCTATGTACATCTGATCTCCACATGAACTGAAATACATCTGGATGGGTATTTGATAGATCATGTGTGTGGTGTTGAGTGTGTGTGTGTGTTGGTGGTGTTGTAGCTGTGAACATAGCTGTAGCAGACAGTGTGTGTTCAGTTTATCTGTCGGTGAATAAATGCTACGAGGCTACAAGCTACAGCTCCTCAGCTGGAAATCCAGAGCCAACTTCCTGTATCTGCACCAGCTTCCTCTTAAGGTCGACTCTTAAGGTAGGCCAGCTTTTCTCCTTAAAGTGACGAGCCTCTACTCTAAGTTTTACTCAGCAGTCATACTGAGGCACCTTGGTGGAGGTCTGAGCTTTCAGAGTGCTCGATTTTAATCAGATTTTATGACTTGACCATTGTGCTTCCTTAGAAATGAGTAAAATACTTGTGGCAGGATGGTCTCCTGTCCATCTCCTCCCCCTTCCTTCATGCCTGATCCACATCAGGTGTGGATCGGCGGTGCTGATTGTGGGGCGGAGCTGGCGTGATTATAGCCGCCAGGTGAAGCCATGGCTCAGTTTACTCTGTGGTTTCCCCCGGGGCTGGACCCTCTCCACAGCAATCGTAAGTCCGTTTTGCCTTGTGATATGGCGACATCAGTCGGTCTCTGGGCATGACACCCACTTTTTATGATGCCTTGCAGTGCGTTAAGCTGCTGGCTGCGGCTGTGTGGAGCCGAGGCTGTCCGGCGTTGGGCTGCGCTGATGTGCCGGTTTTGTCTACGCGGTGAACTGGCTTTGCGTTACTGTTTATTTGCACCGCCTTATTTATGATCACTTTTAGGGACGCTACATCTTCCTGGGCTTCACTCTCTGGATGTTCAAGTGAGACATTATCTGTGCCAATCATATGTAGTTGTGGTCTGTTTAATGCCTTTTTTCCTATTATTTTGTTTAGGTTTGCATGTTTCCTCTGTTGTATATTACTATGATTTACTCCTGTGTTGAATTATTTACCTTTGCTTGCTTTCCTTGTGTTTAAATATTGCTGATGATTTGATTGCTTAATGCTTTATTACTTTTGATTGTTTAATTTCTTTAATATTTGGTTTTGGTTTTGGGTCCATCTTCTATGATATGGTACCCGTTGAGTATCTGTGAATTGAGTGTTACAGTGTCAGGAAGAGTGTGTATATTATATCTTTAATACTGTCTTTTAATAATTGAGTATAAATAAAGAAGCTATATTTTTATAAAGAAGCATATCTAAGTCTCGTCTGAGTGCAAACGGATCTGTGCCTTTAACTATTTTCCTGGGGGCGAATTTCCTCCAGGTGGCGTTGTCGAGCAATACCAACTGTTGAGTTGATCCATTTATAAATATTTTGTTCCCTTTCCTCCCACCTCTCGCGCCACATACTGAAAGTAGACGGACATGACATGGTAGTCTGTAACCTTGTATTAGTTTTATTTCATGATTAATTTATGAAATCACTGCCTGCCCGTCCACCTACTTCCAGCTAGAATAAATGTGTGTATGCAGGAGAGTCTTACGTTTGTAGCTGAGAACCACAATGAGCAGCAGCACCAGCAAAGCCACACAGACGACCACAGCAATGACTGCAGTTACCCAGGATTCACCTGCAGGAGACAAAACAGCCTTAATCAAATGCCCACTAACACAGAGCTCACCCACACCTGTCTGTTTAAGGGAAGTTAAGGGAATCATTGAAACATCTCCATTGTCCTCCTGCTGCTTCGTCTCCAGTAGTTTACAGAAACAAACCTGTCTCACCAGCACTGCTCCCAGCAGACCCAGTGGTGGCCCGGGTGGATGAAACGGAAGGTGTAACTGGATGAGGTGGTGCTGAGGAGTTCATCGATGGTGTAGTTGGAGGCACTGAAAACACAGATCATAGATTATAGATAGCATGAAAGGAGACTGTTACTGACTCATCACTCATCAATACAAACAGATGTGACTGTACTTCTGTTAGTTTTCTTCACCAAATAAGAGCAGCTCACCTTGCCACCATCCTCCTGGATCCATCCACAAATACAGCCGAAGTCCCCAGTTTAAAGTCATTTCACTGCTAGCTCCTAGCTAACTACACTGTACTAGTTAACTACAGTTAACTAGCTAACTACAGCTAACTACAGTTAACTAATTAACTACACTTAAACTGGTAACGACACCTCACTAGTCAACTACACCCACCTAGCTAACTACAGCTAACAAGCTAACTACACTTACCTAACTACACCTAACTGGCTTACTTTACCTTTTGGGCTAACTACTGCTAACTAGCTAACTGCAGCTTCTACTATAGTCAGACATCATCGTCACATTTTAGCAACAACCTTTTGTTTTCACTTAAATGAAGTTATTTGGAGGAGCTTTACGCCTCCTACAGTCTGAACAGGGGTCAGATAAAATAAGGTGACAACTCACCGACCGTCATGGTGAATCTGTGGAAGAATGGGTTGCTGTGTGTTTGGTCAGTGGTTCGAGCTCCACACCAGTATGTCCCAGTGTCCTCTGATGTTACGTCTCTCACTGTAATGGTGATATTTCTCTTCTCTGTGTCGTCCTTCATGGAAAACCTGCCAGTGTTGTGGTTGAGCTGCTCAGTGGTTACTACAGGTTCACATATAGATGGATCTTCTCCCTTACAGATGAATTTATGGTCTAGTTGTGTTTCTGGGTATTGACACCAGTATGAGAGACGCTGTCCAACAGTAGGAAACCTGGTGAAGTTGGTGATAGTAGCTGTAAACACACAGACAGCGTTTCCTGTCAGTGACTGTATTTAACAACATGTTTCAGAGACATCTTAACTCTCTGTGTGACTAAATGTTAATGTCAGATGTTAGCTTCTCACCTTTCACCTCCAGTCGTATTTGTCTGCGTGCAGCCCGGTAGCGTCCTCCGTTAGCTTCCACGCCACACCAGTAGACACCAGCATGCTGTGAGGACACATTACTGATGGACATGTTGAAGCTACTGCTGCTTTCTGTGAGAGTGAACGTCCCCTTTGACCTCAGAGAAGATGGAGTTGTTAAAATATCCTCACAGACTGATCCGTTGTCTTTGCAGAAAAACTTTGACTCTTTGGGGTTTCCTTTGTAACCACATGAGATGGTGGTTTTAGCTGTTCTGTACGCAGTTTGAAAAAACGCTTCCTGGCAGACATTTTTATCTGCAAATAAAGAAAGAAAAGTAAAATGTGAAATCTGGATGTGTGAAAGTTTCGGTGACTCATGATTTGGGAAAAAAAAATCACTTCTACATTCAGTACATGGGTTAATTTCAGGTTCTCCTCCAGTCCACTAATTAAGACATTGATGAGTTTTTATTCTTTGACACACAGTGACGTGACGCTCAGACCGCTGTCTGCAGCTATAACAACACGGCAGAGACCTGACATGGCCGTATGTGTGTTAGCGGTGGGAATGGTTCGAACCGAACCGTGAAGTTTATGAACCGTCCCACCCATGTGTGTAGAGGTCAACCGATTATCTGGGCCGATTTTTTGACATTTTTTCATTATTGGCATCGGGTGATACCTGAGCATATCAAGCCAATTAGCAAGCAGGCGCGTCAGCCCAGTGTTGTTGGTGTAGACCAGGTGTGACTCCGCCCCTTGTGTCAGTCAAACTACCATCCTACCAGCAGACCTCAGCAGGTGGAGCCCAGTGGGTTGACCTTTAACCTTTACAGTGTTACAGGGTGTGAAAGACGAACAGCGTCCTAACTGGGAGAAACCGTGCAGACGCAACATGCTGCTCAGACAGAGACAGACCATAAGTGTTGTTCAGTAAATGTTTACTGAAGTTAAATATATCATTTGTAGTAAGGTTTTATTATTAATCAGATGCCGTAAAACAGAAAACCAGCCAGATGTCCCTTAAAACAAATCGACCATGGGCTCTCCTGATTCTATGAAAAATCAGTCGACCTGTGTGTGAAAGAATATTTGAAAAAGTTTAGGGATGCGCCGATCACGAAACTCTGGGCCGATACTGCTACCCATGTTAAAATACCAGTTTTTGTTTTTGCTGTTATTTATTTCTAGCACTTCATAACATCGTCTTTGAATGAGCACAGATGTCTGAAACAAGCTTTAATAGAACCGTCACATGAAAAATATTATAAATGTTTTGATGGCTGACACAACATTGAGTCAGTGATGCAACATAACAGACAAACGTCAGCGAATGACGTCTTATCTGCTGGTCAACGAGACCAATATCGCCTGAGACCGACGTGTATCCCTACAAAAGTCATATCAATCGATTGCAATAATGTAAACACACAAATGTCAAAGTTAACATTTATTCATGCTAAACTTGCTCAAATAACCACCTCTCAGTTATTTCAAGAATGAGTTCGTTTTTCAAAAAATAAAAATGCTGCCTGTTAAATACAAAAATTGTTTGCTGGCTTTTTATTTCTGAGAAACTCACCAGTTTCAAAAATAAATTGTAGACAAAGTGAACCCAGTAAAACTGGTATTTTGTGTGTTTTTAATCACAGACTTTATGTCCATGACATATGACGTGTGTCCTAACCAAGGCACTATGACTGTAAAGACTGGACATCGATTCCTGTTAATCCTCATTTACATCCTGATGGGGCAGGCAGGGTTCCAGCACCGTCTGAGGGTCTAGTTCCTTTAACAATCCACATGAGACAGTAATCAAAACAGATTCAGTGTTTCTTACCAACTTTCAGTTCCACTTCTGTTCTGTCCACGTCTTCAGAGGAGTATGACTCAAAGTCACATTTGTATTTCCCAGAGTCTTTTTCTTGAAGTTGTCTGATGACCACCCTGACGTTTTTATTCTTTTTATCGTGGTATATTGAATATCTGTCATTGTTTGCCCACACATTCGTCTCAGTGCTTTGTACCAGTATTGTTTTGCCCTTAGCTACAGCAACATTTGCATATATTTTATCTCTTTCTGGATATTTGCAGGTGAATTCAACCCATCCGTCCGTGCATCCCGTCACACGAGAAGCGTCCTTACAGCCTGTAGATCAAAGACAGAAGTTCACATCATGTCCGATTCTCAAATGATCTCCGGACACTTTCAGGATCAATCAGCAGATCACACGTTTGTCCAGTCAAACTGCTTGATTGTGTATTTTCTAGGTTGTCAAAGTTAATGTGTTAATAACATGTTAACGCCGATTTGTTTTAATACCACAAATTTCTTTAACGCATGAACACAACGTATGATTTTTATTTTTAGGTTGTAGCGGCTCAGTTTTAAAGCTACAGTGAAAATCCTGGTCTGCTGCTACTACTACTACTATTACTACTACTACTACTAGTACTACTACATCCTGGTCTTATCTGAAACTAGAGAACTTGATGGATCCATCAGTACCAATCAGGTCAGACTACTACTACTACTACTACTACTACATACTGGTCTCATCAAAAATATGGGTGGTTAATTTGCTATTCATTGAGTTTAAATATATGAATCAACTGACAGTCCTAGTGTTTCTTAGAAAGATCTGGAAAAGGCATTTCTGTTTTATCATTATTATTATTTTTTGGTATAACTTTAAACTGCTCTGTGCTCAGTTAGCAGCCACCACAATGTAGTTCACCATGTTACCATCAGGAGGCGCCACACTTCTTCAGATCTTAGTGGCTTTAAAATTCAGAATAAAAATGAAAAAATAAGTTTATATGTAAAAATAAAATAATGTCTAAAACAATCTGTGTTACATATAAATGAGTCATAGTGAAAGCAAATCAGAAAATACAGTATGTTGTATGTTGACACTGATTTGAGTGTAGTATTTTGTTGCAGTGTTCTGGAGGTGTATAGTACAGTACTACAGCAGCAGTGCAGTATAACAGTACTGTAGCACATTAACTGTAAAGCACATGAACACACAACAGTTAGCTCAAACTAGACCAGAGAACGGGTTGAAATGTGTATTTTGGTCCTATCAGTAATCGGGTATTAGTGATGTTTCTACCTGCCATCAGAGGGAGGAGGAGAAGAAGAAAGGTCCTCATGATGCTGAGATGCTCCGTCAGGTTGTTCACCTCCAGCCTCCTCTGATCGCTGTGTCCCTGCAGCTGCTCGGCCTCCAGCGTTGTGTCTTCACTTCCTTTTGTATGTCACCTAAAAACATCTCGCACCCACATTCCTGTCAATACTTCCCCTTTTTCTCTTTCTTCTTCTTAATCACAGCTCCTTCCTCATTTTACTTTGCTTATCTGTAATAAGTTCCTGAATGTAAAACCCAGTGAGTGGGGTAATAAGATGACAAATGGAAGCAAGAGGTTTTATTAATCCATAAAGGGGAAATTTAGGATTTAAGCTGCATTAAATTAACCGTTTTAAACCAGTAGCAGTGGTTCTGACTATAAGTATGACTATGAAAATGATAGTAATGATGATACATCCTCCTCCTCATCAATCTTACCAGCTATATAAAGTTTTGAACATTAACACAAAACCACCAGAAACATCTGCTGATGAGGCGCTAACTAGTATTTGATAATTGAACTATTTTAAATGGATTCATATGTAATGTGGTTGTCCATGATTTAACCTTCCTCTGTCACCTGTTGACTTGCTGTTTGGCCTTTTATCCAACAACTCAGTGTCACTTTTAATGGATGTTTGATCGTAGAGAGACAGACCGGCGATCAGAAGGAGGACCTGCACCAAAGGGCCCCGACTGCTGTGGTTATATAGTACGTGTCCTAACTAGGGCTGACGTGTTAACACGAAGTAGTTTTCACGCCACTAATAGCACAACTAGTGACTTTTAGGTTGTAGCGGCTCCGTTTTAAAGCTAGAGTGAAGATGCTCGTGTGGCGTCGCCCATTCTGTGGTGCTTGCTGTCGTTTCCCTTTTCCCAAATAGTTTTATTTGGTTGATTTACGGAGCGATTGGAGGGTCGTTCAGTTCATCTGTTGTTCAGGGTGTGAGGACTGGTTTCTCCTAAACGATAGTGGAGAGCATCTTGGTGCAGTCACCTCTTGGTCAATCAAGGTGTGACAGCGCCCTTTCTGTAGGGCTGAAGAGAGGTGGGAAACTGCTCACCCAGAGGCATCCTGACCCCTCCTTGACTGATCGTGCCTTCAAATGGGGTCATATTAACAAGATGAGAAGTCGTGAACACGCCATGTGTCGCATTCAAACGGTTAAGTCATGAAGAACACCGCTGCTAAGCAACGGCAATAATAACGTTACTGTCCGAGTCTAGAAGCCACAGAGGCTAACAAGTTAGCAGGCTAGCTAGTGGGTAATATAATGAAGGAAATGTAAAGACACAGTGACAGAGGAGAAAGATGAGGTCGTTGAGAATATCAACATTTTCCTCAGACAGATCATAATATTACCAAGAAAAACGACTAAAATTGCAATATACTGAACAATATTAACTTACAATGCAGCAATAAATGAACTTCCATGGGCTCCACCATTTCTGACAATGTCAACAACGCTGAGCTTTCAGAGACTTTCCACTGACAAGGTCGCGAATACGACATGAGGGAGCATTCACGTTCAGGGCCCAGCGTTCAGGGCCCAGCGTTCAGGGCCCAGCATTCAGGGCCCAGCGTTCAGCGCTCAGCATTCAGGGCCCAGCGTTCAGGGGGCAGCATTCAGGGCCCAGCGTTCAGGGCCCAGCGTTCAGGGCCCAGCGTTCAGCGCTCAGCATTCAGGGCCCAGCGTTCAGGGGGCAGCGTTCAGGGCCCAGCGTTCAGGGCCCAGCGTTCAGGGGGCAGCATTCAGGGCCCAGCGTTCAGGGGGCAGCATTCAGGGCCCAGCGTTCAGGGCCCAGCATTCAGGGCCCAGCGTTCAGGGGGCAGCGTTCAGGGCCCAGCATTCAGGGGGCAGCGTTCAGGGCCCAGCGTTCAGGGGGCAGCATTCAGGGCCCAGCGTTCAGGGGGCAGCGTTCAGGGCCCAGCGTTCAGGGCGCAGCGTTCAGGGCCCAGCGTTCAGGGGGCAGCGTTCAGGGCCCAGCGTTCAGGGCGCAGCGTTCAGGGCGCAGCGTTCAGGGCCCAGCATTCAGGGCCCAGCGTTCAGGGCCCAGCGTTCTGGGCCCAGCGTTCAGGGCCCAGCGTTCAGGGCCCAGCGTTCAGGGCCCAGCGTTCAGGGCCCAGCGTTCAGGGCCCAGCGTTCAGGGCCCAGCGTTCAGGGCGCAGCGTTCAGGGCGCAGGGTGTAGGGCCCAGCGTTCAGGGCCCAGCGTTCATTGCCCACCGTTCAGGGCCCAGCGTTCAGGGCCCAGCGTTCAGGGCCCAGCGTTCAGGGCCCAGCGTTCAGGGCGCAGCTATAAACACCACCTCACCTGAAGGAACCGTAACTGGTCTGTTTTAGGCCCCTTTTGAGATTTCTGTGCTCTTTTTTGTTTTGCATAGATGGGAACATACATTTACATAAAGCAGCATATTAGTCCACTAACATGTTGATGTTGATTAAATACTTGTTAAAGCTTGTGTGTTTTTGGCATAATAACGTTTCAGCATATTATAATTCAATCACAGGTCAATTCAAAGAGCGAGCATTCCTATTGGCTGTGCTCCGGCTGGTGGGCGGTGCTTGGTATTTTCTCAACTGATCTCAACATGGCTGCCGCGTCACAAACTTTCTCATCTTCCAACTTAACAGTTTCTACAAGATGTTTCTGGGAACATGTGAGAAGAGAAATCGTCATTACAGTAACAGAGTATTGATCCATATCTGATCAGAGTTCAGAATGATGATCAGAGACAGCAGACTCCTGATCAGCTCTGATTGGCTGTTTTCCTCTGGTCTGTGATATCTTGAAGATGCCGTTAGGAGCACTGGAGGACACTCAGGAACATGATTTGTTTTCAGATAAACTGTCTCGTACTGCTACTGTCAGCATATAGCAACGTTTTTTTTTTTATTGTATTTGCTCCAATGTTGCCTGATGCTGCTTAAAATTTACCTTTATGGTACATGTTGAACCAGTTAAAAATGATAAATGGACTTACATTTATACCACTCAAGTCCATGTTAACAGGTTAGAGCGTCCATACCACCAGCATGAGACGTGCGTCTCAGCTGTGTCTCTTTAATTTGTTAACACAAGGCTTTTATTCTGAAATATGTGCAGGACAGTGTTGTAGAACATGCAGTGACTTGCAGAGCTCCATGAATGAATATAGTACAGGGTTTTAATTGTGGATTATTACTATTATTTAGAAATTACCACGTCTCTTGACCTTTCTCTGTCTGAAATAAATGACATTTATAATGTCGGGCCCAGGGCTCAAGCATCTTGCTCAAGGACACATCGATATGTGACCAGAGCAGCTGGGGATCAAACCACCGAACTTCTGATTAGTGGACAACAACAGACACAGACGTTTAGCACATCTGAAAAATGATCACAAACAGTGAAGTTGTGATGAGCTGTGTCAGTTCATAATTTCATAACGTCCATGTGTGCGGGTAGCCAACAGGAAGTAGACGAAGTCAGCTCAGGAAGTGTCGACACGCTCAGCTGGAGAAGAAGTCTAGTATTCTGTTTCGGCCCAAAAAAGGCAACAGAACCAGCCTGAAAACAGTCCTACACAGTCCTGCTTGTCAATGTGCGACGAAGCAAAAAGCTCTTGTTCAGTTCCTCGAGACAGTTCACAGTTGTCTTTGAGCGGAGCGTCTTTACTCCCACAGTTTGATTTTTACTGAAGATGGCTGAACACCCAGAGAAGTCCACTTCGCAGGGACCGTCTGGCTCCAGGTGACATCAGAATCTCAACATGGCAGCTCCAATATTCAGATATTTTGGCCTCACTTTAGCACAGTCGGAGGAAGTGGAGACGCATTGTCCATCTTTATCCACAGTCTGTGGTGAGTTAGTACCAGAACGTCCTCGCACTGACCTCACAGCGTCTGATTGTGTTGAAAGCAGTAATTTAAGGCCGTCTCTCACTCCTAATCACACAGATCAATGTTCCTGACAGTCCTCTCTGGGTATCTTGGCTGTGTGGACTGGGAGGGACACCCGCCTGTTTTCACGAGACCCTGATGTGTTTTGGCCGATGCCGTGGGTTTGATAACGTTTTGTCATCTGCTCCAAGTGAAACATGGAACAATGGCTGAGTGTGTGTTTGTTATTTATGAGTGTGTGTTGGCGATCGGTGGGACTGCCAGCCAGTCTGGAACGAAAACACCGATAAGACAGATTTTATACGTTTTGGGGTGTGTTGAACAAGTCCAAGTGCTCAAACACACACAGGCAGAGTTGATTGGTGTTTGTAAAGACTCTGGCTGTGAGTCATTGTGATTTATTAGTTATTTACAACCTGCTGGTGGGAAGAACATTCACATGTAAAAGCTGAAGTCTCGACTAGAGTGATAAATCACAGATATTAAAGAGGAAAGCAACCTTATTTGTGATTGTTGTCGTGGATTTAGTTTGTTTCTGTTTCATTTGGTGGATTTTGTGAGATTTTTGTGACTGTGAAGGCATCGTATACCCTGTTATCACCTGGCAGGGATGATGCTCTACACCTGTGTGACGTAACATTAACCCATTTTCAACCAAAAAGTTCCAGGAACTATAGAGCCAAAGGACCTAATCTCGGGAACTACACTATACTCTATACTCACTAGACACATGAATACGCACTTTAGCATGTTTGCATGTCATTTGTATGCCATGCAAACATCTGCATTTAGGTTTAGGCAAGAAAAGCACTTAGTAAGGGTAAGAGATAACATAATGGTTGGGCATAAATGTAAATAAACAAAGTAATACATGTACAAAAACACATCATAGACGTCAACAAAAAAACAGCAGTCTCATGAGTCCTGTGCTAGGAAGCAGGATTTGGGGTCAGCGAAGTAACTTCAGGGTTTTCAGTCCTACGATGGTGGTTCACCTCTTACGAGGTAGATTGCCATGGTAACTGATGATAACACCTGACCTGCTCCAGAGCAGGTTATGATCCAGATAAGAGATCGATCCAGACTAACAGCACAGTTTAAACTGACAGACGCAGGAAGGACAGCTGGCTGAATGCTGCAATACGATAGCGTTTCCTGTCCGTGACGGAGTTAGCGTGCAGCTTTAGCCGTGATGTCTAGCTCTGCTTTTCCAAAGTGTTTCCCTCCTTTACTGGATGTGTAGTGTTTACCAGGCTGGATTTAACATGGAGGGTGGAGGTCGGATCCACGCCCACCCTCCACCCTTTAATACTTTCTGAGGTTTGTTCTGGTTGACGGATACCGAACGGATATGAGGTCACGGTACTCTGACTACCACAATAAAAGCTGTAACTTCTTTCTACCTCCACATAGACTGAAATGAAGTAGATATATGGATTCTAGTGTTAAAATGTCAATTTCAAAATCAAGATCTATAGATGAATTGATTTTTTTTTTCTTCCAGCCCTAGTAGTTAAAAGGAGGATTTAACTGTTAGAGAGCGAAGGCGCTGCTCTGTGAGGTTTGATTGATGAGGGTTAATGTTACCCTGCAGCGAGGGGAGTTGCAGACTGTTTACTTAGGGATTTAAAAGCCTGTCAGTAACCACCGGCTGCAGGGCGTCCTCATGGTCTAAACCCAGCCCCTGATTGGCCCACAGCTTGGACAGACACTCTGCAACTGATTGATAATGTCATCCATCTTTTTAACATAAATAATCCTGTAATTTCACACCCATCAATGTTATATTTCACTTCTGAAATGCCACTAAAGGAGGTAGATAAACCTCCTTTTTAATACTATTAATTTGCCTTGTTAATCTTCATAGCTGCTCTTATCAGGTTTTGAATTACATTTGTGATGCAGTTAGAATGAAGCAGATAATACAGTATAAACATGATCAGCACTAATGGTGGGAAATCTCCTTCCATTAATACCAAGCTTCTCAAATCTGAAGCTACAACTGCAGTACATTACTCGTTTTAAAGTAATGGTATGTTTTTACTCCCTGAAAGCATTCCTGCCTCCTATTCTGTCCTTGGACTGAATTACTTGACAGGCAATTAGTTTACATGCTACTGTGTATAAGCTGTGAGACATTTTCATTAAATAAAACATTAATATCTCATAATGAAAAACAGAAAAAGCCTGACCTCTTTCGCTAATGTTTGAGCCAGAACTGTAAACAAGCTTTTCAGTCGTGCCTCCACAGAAAAACCCCTTAAACTGTTATTGGCCAAAAAGCAAGAGGGAGGCGGCCAAAAACCAAGATGATGATGGCAAAAAACAAAATTGACAAGGCCTAAAACCAAGATGGAGACAGAACAGTACTGAGATGGTGATGGAAAAATACAAAGATGGTTATGGACAAATGCCAATATGGTGATGGAAAAACAGCAAAGTGATGATGGAAAAATACCAAGATGTAGATGGCCCAAAACCAAGATAGTGACGGCCAAATACCAAGATGGCGACAGGCAACTACCAAGATGGCGACGGCCAACTACCAAGATGGTGACGGCAATGTACTAAGATGGTGACTGCAAAATACCAAGATGGAGACGACCAAAATCCAAGATGGGGATGGCAATACACCAAGATGGTGACAGCCAAAATCGACGATGATGATTGCAAAACACCAAGATGGTGACGGCAAAGTACCAAGATGGTGACAGCCAAATACCAAGATGGAGATGACCAAAATCGAGATGGTGACGGCAAAGTACCCAGACGGTGACAGCCAACTACCAAGATGTAGATGACAACACATCAAGATGGTGACTGCCAACTACCGAGATGGTGATGGCCAAAATCCAAGACGGTGAAGTACAAAAACCAATCTGGTGATGGAAGACTATCAAGATGGAGAAAGAAAAAGACCAAGATGGAGATGAAAAGTCACGTTTGGAACCTGCTGCCCTCGTCTCGCCTCGAGCAGCAGATTAAGTTTATTCATAAGATAGAAGACAGACATGTCATTCATCATTCAGTATCTTTAAATCTGTAAAACTTAGGCCTACTATTCACTTCTACTATATGATGAGTGTGGCTCTCTGCTCTGGCTTGGTCAGAGGTTGCAGTCAGTCACGGGGTATTTTAGCTGGATCAAATCCAGTGTCTTGCTCGAGGACACTAAGGCAAAGCTGATACATAATTCAACACCAACTTTTTGTTTCTTTTACGAAGTAAATCTGTGTGTAGTAAATCAGTGTGGAATGGAACTGCATAAATAAACCTCTGTCATTGTGCTGGCATTGGTTTATCTGTGTTTAATAATAGTCAGTTTTGCTTATTGTTACTTAGCAGCAACATTTCCTGGAAGTAGTGAAGAAATCACTGAAGCTTAAAAGCATCAGGAACATCATAATGTGGTGACTCTGTTAGATAGAAGGTCCTTGGAAGTGCTGCTCAGTTCATCTGAGAGGCTTCATGTCACATGACAGTATGTGTTTAATCTGTTTAATATGATTGATTGACCATAATATAAGTCAAGAGAAAGCGCTTACAATCTTCAAGATAAACACACAACAGAGACAAACTGTCACTGAGACAAAATTACATTTGCACCAAATTTGGTCAAAACTCTTCTGCACTGATTCAGCCTAAAAGGCTGTTTGTGACAAACAGAAAGGAGCTTCAATGCTGTAGTCGTTTCCAAACGTCAGTGAAATAGTAAGGTGAATTCAATTTATATAGCACATTTCATCCAACTGTGTGCCTCTAATTAAATTGCAAAGATCATATAGAATGAATGAAATAACAACATACTGTATAAGATAAGAATGTTTTATATACATAAAACATTAGGGCTGGGACGATTCACCTATTTTACAGTGATTCAATATGTACTGTGATTTTTAAGTATTGTGATTCAATATTCTGATTTATAGTGATTATTGTTTTATAAGTTTTTACCACTAAACCAGGGATGGCAATCTCAGTTTCATCCTGGCCACATCAGCATCATGGTTCCCCTCAAATGGCCGGTTGTAATTGTAAGACTATATAAATATATCGACTCTTGATCATATTACAAAATTGCCTCTGCATTTGATTATTATTAGTTTTAGTAACAGTCCGAAAAACAGAAAATATCCAGTGAGTGGCGGTTGTGTTAGAGGTCAGAGGAGAATGGGCAGACTGGTTGGAGATGATAGAAAGGCAACAGTAACTCAAATCACCACTCATTACAACTGAGGAACGCAGAACACGTGGAACCTTGAAGAAGACGGGCTACAGCAGCAGGAGACCACACGGTACCACTGCTGTCAGCTGAGAACAGCAAACTGAGACTACAGTTCACACAGGATCACCAAGACCGGACAACAGACGATCGGAAACACGCCGTCTGGTCTGATGAGTCTGGATTTCAGCTGCCACATTCAGACAGCAGGGTCAGAATGTGGCTTTTGGTGGTGGTGGTGGTGGTGGTGGCGTAATGATGTGGGAGATATTTTCTTGCCACACTTTGGGCCCCTTAGTACCCCTTAGTACTCATTTGAGCCTGGTTTAAATGCCACAGCCATTTATGACCACAGTGGACCATCTTCTGATGGCTATTTAAGTGTCCTTATCCTGCTGGATCAGACACTTCCAGGGACTTTTACTTTGTAAAATTTCTAAATGAATCCAGAAAAGTCAGAGATGTCCTGAAGTCAAATCTATCAGGATCATTATCAGGAATTATTGATTACAATTTTTATCCAGCAACCCAGAAATCAAAGAATAAAGACGTTTCCCTCACAGATTAGTGGGATTTTCTTTTTAATTTATCAGGGTCATGTAATGTTTTATACTCTGCCGAATATAATCCATCAGTCTGATTTCCATAGATGGATTCTGTAGATCCAGTTCCCTTTGTTAACACCTTATTTTGAAAAGCGGCCGTAGTCCCAGGTGTCTACTTCCTCTAACTCCTCCAAGGTGGTCTCTAGCTCTCCGTCAGCTCCGTCCTCTTTATCCATCCATGGTCAGCTCTGTTCTGACATCCTGTCATCCCTTCATCTGTCCATCCTCAGTCTGTATGTGTAAAAAAAAAAAAAGCCTCCCTCTGTTTTCATGAATGAGTGGAAGCTCCTCAGGTTACATCCCATCTTGTGCTTTTGCAGGTGTTGAGAATTACAAAGTGTGAGGAGGGTCATGACCTCATCCATCACAGCACTGCTACTCTCTCAGGTTCAGACATTATTTCACATCCTGGACGCTAAGTGTCCCATAAACTCATCCATATATATATATATATATATAATTTGTATTGTTATTTTTATTATTATTATTTATTTTTTTTACAGTATTCAACAGTGAGACTCTGACTCTAAATGGACCATAATTCACTAAATGAACATCCTGCTGTACTGAAGAAGACTGAAACTAGTGACTGAGACCAGAAACTGCTGTTTACAGTGTTTACTGAGGTAATCAATCAGAGAGGAGGATCATTTTCTAGAGACTTTGCTGGTGGACAGGATGCAGGTTGAAGACTCGTCACTTCTCAGAGGTTGCTCACTGACTCAGATATGGAGTATTGTTAAGTTACTGCTTCATGAGGACATTTATTAACGACACGTTTCCAGTAAATATGGTCCTCTTGTGCTGAGGTGCTTTCAGGTAGAAAATCCCACAGAGCTGCTGACAGTCCAATGACCATGATCTCTTTCTTCCACATTGCCTCTCTCTGTCTCTCCCCACGATGCTCGTCTCTTGTTCCCAGGAGAATAATGTCCGGTTTGGGGCTGGCTGACCCACTGCTCTCCCCCTAAGGACCAACTGGCTCACATCAAGAGAGCAACCCGGTCCCGCCAAAGTTAAGATGTATGCTGCAGAACGAGGTCAGGCCGGGCTGAAAATAAGACTCGATGAGAGCAGCTGTTTATCTCGGTGTAGCCTTGGACCAGCAGAGGATGGTGCAGTAAGTAATGTTTTTATCTGCCACTTTTCTCTGCACTTAATGAAGGAATAACATTTTAGATCTGATGTCATTCAATGTTTGATATATTTTACATAAAAACCTTATATTCATGGTAAATTACAGGGTTAAATTACACCATAGTAGCTCCATTATTTAACCAGTCGGGACTGTGATGCTAACAGCTGACATTACTAACTCTTCCCCTGACGATTACAACACAGATTTGTTGTTCACAGCCAAGTATTACCAGGAAAAAATAGGATGCTCCCCCTCAATTTAAATAACCGGGTTTGTGATACTGCGTGCTTATGTCGTTGCGTCACTGTGCATGTTTAACTGTCGGAAAGCATCAAGACCGAGGAATCCATAGTCATTGACGCATGAGATGCCAAGGAATCGAACAACTATGAACCGGTTCTCAACAGGAACTATTGAGTTACTGTAACCAACATTAACTAATGTTCCCATCACTAGCGTTTCCCTGCTGTTGCCAACAATTTACCCACATTTGGTGGGTGGCCGGTGTTAATTGTGTCACTGTAATCTGTAGAGCTTTTATTATTTTAATTACACACTTACGGATTTTTATCTTCTTGCACAAATATCTGTGTCTTTTATCTCTGCTTTTATCAAATAAGTTTATCTGCATCTCCATCAGTCAAACTTCTGCAGAACAGTTTATCGCTGAGGAAATAAAGCCAGTCATCGACAGCTCACATGTGGAGCTGTGCTTCATACGATGTCTGTCTTTGTGTGAAGAGCAGCAGGACCAATGAGGCGGCTGGATGGACAGAGAGGGATTTTAAACCACGCTATGTGGTTTTCTTGGCAGCCCCCCACCCTGATCTCCCATGATGCCTGGGAACATGGCTGTGCTTGAGGATTTACTTCAGAACTAGGAGACCAGTTAGGACAGAAGATGAGTGTTCAGATCTCTCTCTTTTTCTTCATAATTCAGTCTCTTCCTCAGTGTGTGCCTCATTCTCTTAATCTTTTTCACTCCTCTTCCACGTCTTTCTTTTTCTGGCTTCTTCTCATTCCTTCTTCCTCCCTCCTTTCTTTTCCTGTCAGCCTACAAATAGAGAGAGTGCTCTAATAGACCTCCTTCAGGTCTCCTGTCCCTCCTCCTCCTCCCTTCCTCCCTCCCTCCCTTATTCCTCCTTTTCTCAGATAAGAAGGGGGCAGCGGTATTTGTCTTCAGCCACTTCTGAAACTGGAGCTACCAGAGGAGGATGTTTTCACCTTCATCTCTTTCATTCTCCCAGTCAGTCTGGACGTTCACTGCTGTTAGCTTCCTCTCCATATGTATATGTATGTTTTCCTTAGTGGGTTTGGACCTGCACCTGGCACATTAAGGACAAGAATATCGTGAAAGACCTGCTCAGGGTCAAACCAGTGGACCCGTCCTGAAAAAACAAGACCAACCCGACCACAGAGGACAGAATCAAGAATGAAAGGAGGGAGATAGATCCCACATACTGACCAATGTATCTGATCTGAATCTTCACCACGTGAGGAGACAGCCACAGGACAGGTGGTTCTGTTTCTGCATTTCCAAAAGAGGAGTTACTGTACGTCCTGAATTTCAACAGAGCTAAAAACGCTAAAGGACTGAGGGTGCAGGAACAGACCTCATGGACTGACCGGTAGGTGCTGAGACACAGACGTTTTCATAAAGTCAATTGGGGTCAAAGTGTGAACAAGCTTCTCTTGACCCTCTTCACACTGACAGGAAACACTTTAATCCAGCTGAAGTCATGGAGGGTTTAAACCTCAGCGGGGGTTTGCTGGTGCTTTTGCTGCTTTGGACCTTCGTTGCTGACGGTATCACCAACGTAGAACAAGGAAGAGCTGGAAGAAGAAGAGGAGGAGGAGGAGGTGTGGAGAAGAGAAGAAAGTTTCATCGCATCCAACATGGCCAGTGCAGCTACACCTTCATCCTGCCAGAGCTGGACGGATGCCATGGCGGAGGGTCGCTGTCACAGACCGAACAGTATGGCGTCTCTCACGGCGGGGCCAGTGTGGTGCAGAGAGACTCGCCGCCAGTCGACGGCGAGTGGTCGGCTCAGAAACTGCAGCACCTGGAGAGCACAATGGAGAACAACACACTGTGGCTGCAGAAGGTAAGAGCCCAACTGTCTTCACCGCTCCGCTCTCTTTCCTGGTGTTTGGAGATGCTGATTCCAGGACTATCATCATATCTGGCTGCTGATTCAATATTGACATTTTAAAGTGTTGGTATTTTGTGCTATTTTCTTTTTAATTTGTAAGGGACGTAATGTTTTATACTTTTATACTACTGTGTGTGTGTGTGTGTGTGTGTGTGTGTGTGTGTGTTTTCTTGCTTGGTGATTTGCAGGACTCAGATCAAAGTTTGGCTTTTTGACTCAGGCTGAGTGGCGGCTGGTTTCAATCAGGAGAAAAGCAGTGAGCGGTTTCCCTCCTGTTCCCTCCTGTTGTCCTAACAAACTATAATTCCTCCGTCTGTGGTTTTGTCAGAGCTGTGACCGTAATGAGAGCCAATGTGAAACCTTGTTACCCCCGTTACCTGGCATCCATCCTGCAGAACATTGTTAATCTAGTAAACTGATGTCTAATGAAGGTCAGACTGGCTCCAGTCTATAGATCAGACCAGCATGGTGTCATGGCTCTAAGCTACAGTATAGACCAGACCAGCGTGGCGTCATGGCTCCAAGCTATAGACCAGACTAGCATGGCGTCATGGCTCCAGGCTATAGACCAGACCAGCATGGTGTCATGGCTACAAGCTACAGTATAGACCAGGTCAGCATGGCGTCATGACTCAAGGCTGTAGACCAGACCAGCATGGCGTCATGGCTCCAGGCTATAGACCAGACCGGCATGGCGTCATGGCTCCAGGCTATAGACCAGACCAGCATGGCGTCATGGCTCCAGGCTATAGACCAGACCAGCATGGCTCCAGGGTATAGACCAGACCAGCATGGCGTCATGGCTCCAGGCTATAGACCAGACCAGCATGGTGTCATGGCTCTAAGCTACAGTATAGACCAGGTCAGCATGGCGTCATGGCTCCAGGCTGTAGACCAGACCAGCATGGCGTCATGGCTCCAGGCTGTAGACCAGACCAGCATGGCGTCATGGCTCCAGGCTATAGACCAGACCAGCATGGCGTCATGGCCCCAATCTATAGATCAGACCAGCATGGCGTCATGGCTCCAGGCTATAGACCAAACCAGCATGGCTCCAGGCTATAGACCAGACCGGCATGGCGTCATGGCTCCAGGCTATACACCAGACCAGCATGGCGTCATGGCTCCAGGCTATAGACCAGACCAGCATGGCTCCAGGCTATAGACCAGATCGGCATGGCGTCATGGCTCCAGGCTATAGACCAGACCGGCATGGCGTCATGGCTCCAGGCTATAGACCAGACCAGCATGGCGTCATGGCTCCAGGCTATAGACCAGACCAGCATGGCTGCTCCAGGCTATAGACCAGACCAGCATGGCGTCATGGCTCCAGCCTATAGACCAGATCAGCATGGCGTCATGGCTCCAGGCTATAGACCAGACCAGCATGGCGTCATGGCTCCAGGCTATAGACCAGACCAGCATGGCGTCATGGCTCCAGGCTGTAGACCAGACCAGCATGGTGTCATGGCTCCAGGCTATAGACCAGACCAGCATGGCTCCCTTTTGGAGGAGAGAAATGCTGAAAAGCTGTTGTGTAGCAGGTTAACTGAGGCTTTCACACTGACATCTATGTGAATGTTCACTGTCAGTGAGCTAAATGGCTAAATGCTGCTGCTGACAGCCACTAGCAGGGCTAGCTATGCTAGCAGCTCTCTGAGGGTGTACTTTAATTTGTAATTTTTCTGATGCATTGATGCAGCTGATCTTTAGGAGGTTTTAAGATAAGATAAGATAAGATATTCCTTTATTGGTCCCACAGTGGAGAAATTCACAGCTCAGTTTTGTCAACCAGGTCAGACTAGCTGGTTGTGAAGGAGGTTAAATCAGCTCCAGACTTGACCTCTGACCTCCAGATGTGTGGATGTAAATGGGTTCTCTGGGTCCCCACCAGTCTCCCCTTTACAGACATGCCCACTTTACGAGTCCCAGTCAGTCTGGATCAAGTCCTAGTCAAGTCAGCACAGCACTAAGATATAGTATATATATGCTCGGACCACACAGTTTGGTTCAGGCTTTCCAGTTGTGGCCGTTCCTCTGTCATCGTCTCCTGATAGCTGAGACGTTCAGTGTGAGTCCTGCTGATGTGCAGACTGAAGCGGTTTGAGTGCAGCAGGTGATGTTGATCCATGAAATCAGATTAGTGAAAGAAAACAGTTTTGAAAGGAGTGTATGTGCAGTGAGTCTCCATTCATCATCATTACAATCATCTCGACGTCGCTGCCGCAGCGTGAATCATGCTTCTGTTTTAGGAGTCTGAGTATGAATCATAATTGTTACGGGAGGAATGCTCAGTTAACAGCACATTTATTTAGCTCTGTAATGCTGGGTGTTTCCACCACGGCCTCACTGAGTAGATGGTGTTTAGAAAAGACAAGCAGGGTGGTATCTGAAGAATCTGACACGTCAGCAGATGTTGTATTTAAGGAACCGTGTGTAACATTTAGGAGCATCTATTGGCATAAATCCAATATAATATCAATAAGTATGGTTTATCTAGTGTATAATCACCTGATAGTAAGTTGTTAAGTTTTTGTTTCATTATTGAGCTGTTTATATCTACAGAGAGAGCAGTAGAATCAGACACTTGTAGGGACTTTTACTTGTAAAAAATGTCAGTATATGGCGCTCTACAGTCGTAGCGTCGGCCCGTCGGACCACGGAGACGAGAGCGACGGCCGGCCGGACCGCACGTTACCGCCATACGATGACGTTTCCCGTCCGTGACGGAGTTAGCGTGTAGCTTTAGCCGTGATGTCTAGCTCTGCTTTTCCAAAGTGTTTCCCTCCTTTACTGGATGTTTAGTGTTTACCAGGCTGGATTTAACATGGAGGGTGGAGGTCGGATCCACGCCCACCCTCCACCCTTTAATACTTTCTGAGGTTTGTTCTGGTTGACGGATACGTTACTCAGACTACCACAATAAAAGCTGTAACTTCCTTCTACCTTCACATAGACTCAGAGGAAGTAGATAAATGGATTCTGGCGTTAAAACATATGTTTAAAAAAAAATTGTGATATGTCGTGATACATAGGTGAAATTATTTTTCCCCCCACTCCTTCTAGATAGAGGCTCAAAGTCAGACCAGAATAAGAAAATCTCTGAATTTCTGAGGAATTTAACTGATTTCAGCCCTGAAAGCTCCTGAAAGTCTCTGATGTGTTGGCGCTATGACTGTCAGGAGAGATAAAGGAGAAGGAAACTGAGAGGAGACGTTGTTATCTTTTATCTGAAGTGAATTAACGGTCTGATGAGACGACGCTAACAGATGTGAGTCAGAGCGATTCGATGCTGCTGGGTGAAGGTGAAAGGTGAAAGGTCATCTGTCTCCAGTCGAGGTGCTGCAGACCTCAGCTCTGGATTCGACCCACATCTCCTCTGAGGTTTAACCGTGTGGGTGGTAAAACACACATATACTGTATATACTGTAAAGTCACATACACAGCAGCTGGTTAAAACACTCCTGAAACCTCAGGGCTCTAATCCACATTAAAGTCTCCTTCGTAAAGTAAATCACTTCCTTCTTCAGATGCTCAGAGCACAGCAGGAGAAATAAAGAAAGTTAAACTCCCTTTCCACACCTCTGATTTTATTAACACAACTAGTTTTAGTTTTAATGCTTCTGTATTTTGTTGTGTTGCCTGTTGCCCCTCTGATGAACATGTTAACATCAAATCTGTTCAGGAATTATTCACTGTAAATAACGATTGTTTTGATTTTTGATTAACCTGCTGATAATTGTCTCAATCAATTAGTCCTTTATAAGATATCAAAAAATGGGTGAAAAGTATAATTTGTTTCTCAGGGGACCAAGAACCTTTTGAGGAGCTTAAGAACCAAACCTGCGACTTGACGGACCAGGATCTTAATCCAGTTCCTCAACTATAACAACTGAAACTTTATTAGATAGTAGGAGTGGGGGAAAAATCAATTCACCTATGTATTGCAATTTTTTATTATGATTTTGAAATAGACGTTTTAATGCCAGAATCTACACTGTATATTTGCTCCAAGCTAACTTCTGAGTTGCTTCAGATTACTTGTTTTGTTGCACCAACAGACCAGAATATTCAGTTTACTGTCAATGAAGACAACGATAGACAAATATTTGAAGCTGGAATCAGAGGATGTTTCAGGTGACTAAAGCAATGCATCGATTTCCAGTTGCTGATTGATTTTCTGTAGATTCATTCATTAATCAACTTATCACTGCAGCTCCAGTTTGTTAGATACACAGATACATGCATATGCAGACTTTTCTGGACATAAATCCTCTTTTCTTTGTCGACTGAACAACAGAAGTGAAATGACCAGAGAGCAACAGCAAAGTTTGTCTCCAGAACCACAGCTGTCTCCTGTCTACAGCTCCCCAACCCCCAAACCGAGACTCAGTAGATTCACTCCATTTGTTCAAATTCTTCTCAATATTTGCTTTTCTCATGCGGTCACTGGTGGCAAATGTTCTCTCTCACAGCTCAGGAAGTCACAAATCAGATCTTAAAGCCAGAGTCTTTTCTCTTCTTGATCTGTGGTCAAGCTACAGATGACGGAGAAGCTAGTGGAACGTTTGGGATGTTGTTTCACCTCATATCCAAAGTGTTAAAATATCGTCATCCACTGTTGTCTCTGTGAAGATATAGAGGAGTAATGTCTACCTGAGTCTGATATCAGTGTTAATATATCGTCATCCACTGCTGTCTCTGTGAAGATATAGAGGAGTAATGTCTACCTGAGTCTGATATCAGTGTTAATATATCGTCATCCACTGTTGTCTCTGTGAAGATATAGAGGAGTAATGTCTACCTGAGTCTGTTATCAGTGTTAATATATCGTCATCCACTGCTGTCTCTGTGAAGATATAGAGGAGTAATGTCTACCTGAGTCTGATATCAGTGTTAATATATCGTCATCCACTGCTGTCTCTGTGAAGATATAGAGGAGTAATGTCTACCTGAGTCTGTTATCAGTGTTAATATATCGTCATCCACTGTTGTCCCTGTGAAGACGTGCTAACACTGTTAGCTCTGTCAGCACTGTTGCTGTTGTTTTCTCTGTTAGCACACCGTTACCTGCAATCTGCCAGCTCAGCTAGTGCCTTGTCAAGAGCCATACAGAGGCAATAGAAATACCCCCAATCTTGCCTTTAGTCATAGACTATGTGATATATAATTAGTGGACATCATCCATTGGTTTGTGGACTACCATTCTGAAGCCTCATTTTAAGCATTTTGGCCATTGCCATCTTGGTTTTTGGCCGTCTCCATCTTGGTTTTTGGCCGTCGCCATCTTGGTTTTTGGCTGTCTCCATCTTGGTTTTTGGCCGTCGCCATCTTGGTTTTTGGCCGTCTCCATCTTGGTTTTTGGTTGTCGCCATCTTAGTTTTTGGCCGTCGCCATCTTGGTTTTTGGCCTTCGTCATCTTGTTTTTTTGGCCGTTTCCATTACCATACTCAGACATTTTTAGGTGACCGAAAGGGTTATAGTTAACTTTGATGAACTGAAAACACACTGGGAAAGAGTTAAAGATGTAAGATGAAAACACGGACATCTCCCTTACTGACCCTGATTTATGGTCTATTTGACTCTAAATGGGGCCATAATTTATTAAATGAACATCATGCTAGGAAGACTTGAAACTAGTGACTAGGAACGATTAACTCTCACCTCTTAGCGATATACATTCTTTGTTCTTTGTCGACAACTTAAAGTTTGTTGGACAGACAATCGTCAGGAATGTTAGCTGTTAGCTGTTAACAGCCGGTGGGCAGCACAGTCCGTCTTGGCTAAATAACAGAGCTAACAGCTAACATTACCGGAGGTTGCATTGCTTTGATTATCATGTGATCAGGCTCTATTCAGTACAAATGTATTGTAGTATTGAGCGAAGGTAAACGTCAAATGCAATCTTATAAAACGTAGTTTTTGATGAGGAGAGGGAGATGTTTTCACTGCAATATAAAATAGATACAAAGTACAAGAATATATATATTTTTTTACAGTTTACACTGATTTCAGAACAGTTTAAATTTTTCTAAATTTCTCAGGACGGTGGTGAAAGAAGTTGTTACGCTATAACAAAAGAAAAACAAAGAAAAGACCAGAAAACTTGTACTATAATTTTGTGGCCTGGTGCTACAAAACTTTCAGCCTCTGCAGCACCAGTGTGATGTGCACAAAAATGTTAACGTACAGACTGAAATTAATAACCAATCAGTTTCTTTAGTAAGCCCAGTAGAAAGTATAAAGTCATTTGTTGGCGTCAGCGTGGCCTCTGCTGCAGATTGGTGGTTTTCCAGAGTCTGTCTGTAAGCAGCAGAAAGTGAGGTAGTTAACGGGAAGCTTGTTTAGTTTTCTGCCAAATGACTGACTTCAAATGGAGCTGGGACTCAGGGAGAGACAGGAAAGCCTCTGTAGTCAGATCACAGCCCGGTTATCAACAGCTGTTGCTGCTGCAGCTGCAGCTGCTTAATGCTGCTGCTGCTTAATGCTGCTGCTGCTGCTTAATGCTGCTGCTGCTGCTTAATGCTGCTGCTGCTGCTTAATGCTGCTGCTGCTTAATGCTGCTGCTGCTTAATGCTGCTGCTGCTTAATGCTGCTGCTGCTTAATGCTGCTGCTGCTTAATGCTGCTGCTGCTGCTTAATGCTGCTGCTGCTTAATGCTGCTGCTGCTGCTTAATGCTGCTGCTGCTTAATGCTGCTGCTTAATGCTGCTGCTGCTGCTTCATGCTGCTGCTGCTGCTGCTGCTTAATGCTGCAGCTGCTTAATGCTGCAGCTGCTTAATGCTGCTGCTGCTTAATGCTGCTGCTGCTGCTGCTGCTGCTTAATGCTGCAGCTGCTTAATGCTGCAGCTGCTTAATGCTGCTGCTGCTTAATGCTGCTGCTGCTTAATGCTGCTGCTGCTTAATGCTGCTGCTGCTTAATGCTGCTGCTGCTGCTTAATGCTGCTGCTGCTTAATGCTGCTGCTGCTGCTGCTGCTGCTGCTGCTGCTGCTGCTTAATGCTGCTGCTGCTGCTGCTGCTTAATGCTGCTGCTGCTTAATGCTGCTGCTGCTGCTTAATGCTGCTGCTGCTTAATGCTGCTGCTTAATGCTGCTGCTTAATGCTGCTGCTTAATGCTGCTGCTGCTGCTTAATGCTGCTGCTGCTGCTGCTT
The DNA here is from genome assembly GCA_947000775.1 of Pterois miles. Lineage (NCBI taxonomy): Eukaryota > Metazoa > Chordata > Actinopteri > Perciformes > Scorpaenidae > Pterois > Pterois miles. The sequence continues at coordinate 1,419,464 of CAMQGK010000607.1, read as the reverse complement.
AATGCTGCAGCTGCTTAATGCTGCTGCTGCTTAATGCTGCTGCTGCTGCTGCTTAATGCTGCTGCTGCTTAATGCTGCTGCTGCTGCTGCTTAATGCTGCCGCTGCTGCTGCTTAATGCTGCTGCTGCTTAATGCTGCTGCTGCTGCTGCTTAATGCTGCTGCTGCTGCTGCTTAATGCTGCTGCTGCTTAATGCTGCTGCTGCTGCTTCATGCTGCAGCTGCTTAATGCTGCTGCTGCTGCTGCTTAATGCTGCTGCTGCTTAATGCTGCTGCTGCTTAATGCTGCTGCTGCTGCTGCTTAATGCTGCTGCTGCTGCTGCTTCATGCTGCAGCTGCTTAATGCTGCTGCTGCTGCTTAATGCTGCTGCTGCTTAATGCTGCTGCTGCTTAATGCTGCTGCTGCTTAATGCTGCTGCTGCTGCTTCATGCTGCTGCTGCTGCTGCTGCTGCTGCTGCTTAATGCTGCAGCTGCTTAATGCTGCTGCTGCTGCTTAATGCTGCAGCTGCTTAATGCTGCAGCTGCTTAATGCTGCTGCAGCTGCTTAATGCTGCTGCAGCTGCTTAATGCTGCTGCTGCTGCTGCTGCTTAATGCTGCAGCTGCTTAATGCTGCTGCTTAATGCTGCTGCTGCAGCTGCTTAATGCTGATGCTTAATGCTGCTGCTGCTGCTGCTTAATGCTGCAGCTGCTTAATGCTGCTGCTTAATGCTGCTGCTGCAGCTGCTTAATGCTGATGCTTAATGCTGCTGCTTAATGCTGCTGCTGCTGCTTAATGCTGCTGCTGCTGCTTAATGCTGCTGCTGCTGCTGCTGCTTAATGCTGCTGCTGCTGCTGCTGCTGCTGCTGCTGCTGCTGCTGCTGCTGTGATACGACGGTTTGATGTGTTATTGTGATGATAACCTCCAGAACAAAACAGCAGCTTATAGCAATCAGACAGGAAAAGGAGAGAGAGAGACAACATATTTTAATTTAAGATCTACTCCTATAGATACTCTTGCAGCAGTTTCAGGTTTGTTCTGGAGTGTAAAATAACATTTGTGAAGAAATAAAGGCACAGTTTGAAGTCAGATGTCAGCACAATAGTCTGCAGTTTGTGGTATTTATTATACTGAGGAAATCATAAATTTAAATGATTTCATATGTGCCTCATTGTGAACATGTTTATAATTTAACTACACTGAGCAAAATATTCCACAGCAAAATAACAACTCTCACATCTCAGCAAAGTGAAAAGACGATTCTGAACTTTAATAAGAGCTTTTCAAATGAGGGAAAGATTAAGATAAAATTCAGTTGAAAGGACTTTTTATGTACAGGGCTCCCGCGGGGTCTTAAAATGTCTCAAAACGTCTAAAATCCAATTACCCAAAATTAAGGCCCCAAAATGTCTGAAAATCCCACAATATGTCTTTTTGGAAGGTCTTAAAATTTCATTACATTACTTTAATTTCAAAAGAAATGCATTATCTTGCTGTTAAATGTTTTGTTTGTTTGTTTGTTTTCAGCACGCCATAGCAAAACTATAAAGTGGAATAGCTGCTCTCCCCGGATAGGATTTATTTTAGCGTTGTCAGGTGGTGTGTTTTAGTGGAGAAACCTCGAAAAGTGAAAAGCTGAGTAATGTTGCCAATGTTGAAAAGTTCATGCAAGACAAAGGTGCAAGGTGCATAGGATGAAGAAACTAAATATATACAGATGAGAAGCTAGATATTTACAAAAAGTCTTAAACCTGACTTGTTAAAACCTGCTGATACCCTGTATGTAGGTGTTGAGTTCAGTAAAACAATCTTTTCCAAACGTTTTAGGATCCACACCTCTGAAACAATCCAATATTTTCATTAAATATACACAAAAGGCCCATTTCTCTCAAATAAAAAATGAATATGTGGAGTGGGGGGGGGCCGTTTCCCCCCTCCCCCCCCCCCCCGCCCCCCCCGCACCGCACCCCACCCCCCCATCCCCCGGGCGCTTTCCTGGAGCAGCCCCATCACTCTGACATCTCTCCATTATCATATGTGTGTTTGTGTGCATGAATGTTTTATTTTTTCAAAATATAATTTTTTTTTTTCCCCTTTTGGATTAATAAAAATAATTCTTCTTCTTCTTCTTCTTCATCAAATGTGTCTAAATCTGTGTCAGTGATCACATCTCCTTCACTGAAATAATCCATCCACCTCTCAGGTGGCAGATCAAGATGCTGATCAGACAGTGGGATTACTGCACAGGTGAGCTTTAGACTGTCACAATAAAAGTCCAGCAGTTTCTTTGGTTATGCAAACCGATTGTTCAGTCAGCAGGTCAGCTGAACGCTCCCTCAAAACTAGCAGCATCTGTGGCATCGTGCTGTGATGAAACTGCACATTTTAGAGTGGACTCTTGATCTGCCACCTGAGAGGTGGATTATTTCAGTGAAGGAGATGTGATCACTGACACAGATTTAGACACATTTGTGAACAGTATTTGAGAGAAATCGGCCTTTAGTGGACATAGAAAAAAATCGTAGATCTTTGACTTCGGCACAAAAAAATGGGAGCAAAATCAAAAGTGTTGTGTTTATATTTTTGTTCGGTGATGATCATAATTACGGCTCTATGAAGCACTAGTGTTTAAATTAACAATAACTCTAAAATGTAAGAAAGTTATCAGAAACAGTGATTGGCTTTCGTTTCCATGTGGCATAGTGTCAGAGGACGTTTGCATAAAGTTGAGCTTTTCTCAGCTTTGCCCTGTGTGACTCTAACGTTGCTCTGCTGAAGGCTAAAATGTGCTAAACGTCAGCTAACCAGTTAGCCTTAAAACACTAACTGAATGAACAGAGTGATAAACTGCACTGAGAGTTTTTGCAGATCCAGCTTGACTTCAGGCGTTAAAGCCCTCGGTCTGTGCTCCATCACCCTCCAGCTGTGAGCAGACCCCACTGACGGCGCTAATAACCGCCTAATGACAGCCATTATCTGCCTCCTTCAGTCTAAACACGGCAGTTCAGCTCTAACTGCCTCCTTAAAACGGCATAGAAAACAGGAAAACTAAACTACTGTGCACTAGTTTCAGGACATGTCAGAATCACTGACTTCATTCTCAAAAGAAAATACAATAAAACGTCTTCAGAAATCAAAATATTGGTATTAAGTTTGTGTCATTATGAGCTCAGAGGCAGCGACGGGCTGCTGTCATGTTTTAAAGAAGTTACAGGTTTAAAGTCAGCCGTGTCCATCTCAACCCACGTGTCCTTGAGCAAGATAGCAGTCGTACTGTGCCCGCTTCAGGACAGACGCATACCCTCTAAATGTCCTCTCACTGGTTTTTAATTACTCCTTTATAAGGCTGTCAATTAAGATATTTAATTGTGATTAACTGAATGATCGTCCATAGTTAATCAGGGTTCATCTCAAATTAATATCACATTTTATCTTTTCCAGTATTTATTCATCTCGTCAACATGAGAGTGGACAAATATGCTGCTTTATGTATATTTATTACTATAAATCAATAAACAACATAAATCAATGACAGATATTGTCCAGACCTGGTTGGTCCTGATGGATCCATCAGGTTCTCTAGTTTCAGATGAGACCAGTATGTAGTAGTAGTAGTAGTAGTAGTAGTAGTAGTAGTAGTAGTAGTCTGACCTGGTTGGTACTGATGGATCCATCAGGTTCTCTAGTTTCAGATGAGACCAGTATGTAGTAGTAGTAGTAGTAGTAGTAGTAGTAGTAGTAGTAGTAGTAGTCTGACCTGGTTGGTACTGATGGATCCATCAGGTTCTCTAGTTTCAGATGAGACCAGTATGTAGTAGTAGTAGTAGTAGTAGTAGTAGTAGTCTGACCTGGTTGGTACTGATGGATCCATCAGGTTCTCTAGTTTCAGATGAGACCAGTATGTAGTAGTAGTAGTAGTAGTAGTAGTAGTAGTAGTAGTCTGGCCTGGTTGGTACTGATGGATCCATCAGGTTCTCTAGTTTCAGATGAGACCAGTATGTAGTAGTAGTAGTAGTAGTAGTAGTAGTAGTAGTAGTAGTAGTCTGGCCTGGTTGGTACTGATGGATCCATCAGGTTCTCTAGTTTCAGATGAGACCAGTATGTAGTAGTAGTAGTAGTAGTAGTAGTAGTAGTAGTAGTAGTAGTCTGGCCTGGTTGGTACTGATGGATCCATCAGGTTCTCTAGTTTCAGATGAGACCAGTATGTAGTAGTAGTAGTAGTAGTAGTAGTAGTAGTAGTAGTAGTCTGACCTGGTTGGTACTGATGGATCCATCAGGTTCTCTAGTTTCAGATGAGACCAGTATGTAGTAGTAGTAGTAGTAGTAGTAGTAGTCTGGCCTGGTTGGTACTGATGGATCCATCAGGTTCTCTAGTTTCAGATGAGACCAGTATGTAGTAGTAGTAGTAGTCATAGTAGTAGTAGTAGTAGTAGTCTGACCTGGTTGGTACTGATGGATCCATCAGGTTCTCTAGTTTCAGAGTGAGAAACCAGTATGTAGTAGTAGTAGTAGTAGTAGTAGTAGTCTGGCCTGGTTGGTACTGATGGATCCATCAGGTTCTCTAGTTTCAGATGAGACCAGTATGTAGTAGTAGTAGTAGTAGTAGTAGTAGTCTGGCCTGGTTGGTACTGATGGATCCATCAGAAGAAGAAGAAGATATTCCTTTATTAGTCCCACAGTGGGGAAATTCAATTTTTACACTCTGTTGTTTTACTTATACACGGTACATGCAGACCTGAAACACACACATGCACAAACAGGTTATATACACATATATACATATATACATATATACATAGACCTGCATCAATGGAGAGATGTCAGAGTGAGGGGGCTGCTCCTGACAAGCGCCCCGAGCAGTTGGGGGTTTGGTGCCTTGCTCAGGGGCACCTCGGCAGTGCCCAAGAGGTAAACTGGCACCTCTCCAGCTACCGGTTCACACTCAGTTCTTGGTCGTGTCGGGACTTGAACCGGTGACCCTCCGGTTCCCAAGACAACTCCCTACAGACTGAGCTACTGCCGCCCCCAAAGAGATGCGTTGGCCGGGAAGGAATCAGGTTCTCTAGTTTCAGATGAGACCAGGATCTTCATACGACCCAACAGATTTTTAGAGGTTAAGTAAAAATCACAAGTTGTGTTAATGCGTTAAAGAAGTTTGTTGCGTTAACGAGTTATTATCGCGTTAGCTTTGACAGCAGTACTCCTTCATTCACTTCTCCCTGAAGTCTGAGTTAGTCTTAGTCTTAGTCTTAGTTGGTCTTAGAGTCAACCCTTTACAGGTTTTACTGAGTTTATTCCTGTGATGGGAAAGGTCTGGAATGATTATTGGAGGCTGTGATGGGAACATTTGGGAGTGTTTTTACTGCAGCAGACGGTTTTATTGTTTCAGATCTGTGTGTTTGGGTGTCTCATGAAACGGTCTGACAGCTGAGGAGCTGCTGCTTTATGATCTGATAATGTAAAGACCAGAGTCCCGGGCTTCTGTTACACACTGCAGCTTACTGTAGGTCAGCATCTGAAATATGAACCAAAGAAAAACAGAAACCTCCAAACACAGAAGACATCATGAGATCTTTTCTTTCTGGTTTCATTTTATTGGGTTTCATGAGCTGAATATGGGATTAGAAAGAGTACTGAACACAATAACAGCAGATCCATAAAGTGACGAGGAAGCTGTAAAAGTAGAAATTGAAAACATAAAAAGCAGAACTAATGCAGGAAGTGGAATCACAGGGGAGGTGTCTGTGGTCACGAGTGGGAGAGACTGGCTTTCTGTTTTGTTATCTAGATATAGATATATACAGTATTTATACTGTATATCCATGTGAATGTGACTAAGTCAGACGTCATTCAGAGACACTACACACTGAAGCAGAAGTCCATACATGGTTATGAGGAAAATCACGTCACGTTCTTCACTGCAGGATTTAAGTTTTGTTCAGTTCAGTTTGGTTCCAGTCTGAACATGACGTCCCTGTTTGGTTTAACCCTTCAGGTAGCCCTGGTTGGCTCAGACATCAGTGTTTATACGCTACTCTCAAAAAGGTAGAGGTATCGCTTCTCGGCCTTTTGGCTCAGATCAAGTGTAGTATCTGTTCTTATCAGTTTAATTTGTTTTGGGGCGGCAGTAGCTCAGTCTGTAGGGAGTTGGCTTGGGAACCGGAGGGTCACCGGTTCAAGTCCCGACATGGACCAAGAACTGAGTGTGAACTGGTAGCTGGAGAGGTGCCAGTTTACCTCTTGGGCACTGCCGAGGTGCCCCTGAGCAAGGCACCAAACCCCCAACTGCTCGGGGCGCTTGTCAGGAGCAGCCCCCTCACTCTGACATCTCTCCATTGATGCATGTTTGTGCATGTGTGTGTTCAGGTCTGCATGTACCGTGTATAAGTTAACAACAGAGTGAAAAAATTGAATTTCCCCTCGTGGGACTAATAAAGGAATATCTTCTTCTTCTTCTTCTTCTTCTTCTTTTTGGCATTCGGATCAAATTTCCTGAAATGCAGTCTAACCTTTGCAGGTCAACTTAATTGGAGCTTCTCCAGACTTTTGAATGCACATGTCCAACTCTTCAACATTTCAGTACTTTTTGCATAACATGTTGTTCTCTAACAAGGTGATTAACTGTAAAAATCACAAAGTGTCTGATCCATGAATCAACACTAAATGTTCTTGTTCAATGACAGTTTGTATTTAAACAGTCCTCCTCATCATTTTGACATCATGAGACCATGATGTTAGTCCTCATAGGAGCCATTTCATTGATCACTGTGTAAAATGACCTGTGGTGACCTCTACTACTACTACTGCAACTACTACTACTGCTACTACTACTACTGCTACTACTACAACTACTATTACTACCTCTAGGATGGTGACAGCCTCTACTACTACTACTGCTACTACTACTACTGCTACTACTACTACTGCTACTACTACTACTATTACTACCTCTAGGATAATCACAGCCTCTACTACTACTTTTTTTTTTTTTTTTTTTCCTTGGATAATCACCTCTATATACTACTACTACTACCTCTAAGATAATCACAGCCTCTACTACTACTACTGCTACTACTACTACTGCTACTACTACTACTGCTACTACTACTACTATTACTACCTCTAGGATAATCACAGCCTCTACTACTACTACTGCTACTACTACTACTACTACTACTACTACTACTACTACTACTACCTCTAGGATAATCACAGCCTCTACTACTACTACTACTACTACCTCTAGGATAATCACAACCTCTACTACTACTACTACTACTACTACCACTACCACATCCTGGTAACTAGAGACCTAGAGCATTCAGAGGATGGGGTCTTTCCTAGCTACACTGACTAAGATAAGATAAGATATAAGATAAGATATTCCTTTATTAGTCCCACAGTGGGGAAATTTACCCATTACAGCAGCAAGTGGATAGTGCAATAGAAGATAAGCATAGATTTAAAAACAATATTCATACAAATAAAAAAGTAATAATTTAGTATATACATAATAGAAAAAGAAAAGAAAAATAAGAAAAATAAAAATAAAGCCAGAAGTATGTCCATTTATATCAATAAATGATTGTCCGGTTCCTATAATTCAAGCAGATGACATAGTCGCACATGAGTCCTTATTGCACGTATGTCCGGTGAGTTTGTTGTGAATGTGACTGTGATTGTGGTCTACTGGGAGCAGTGCTGGTTGTGAGTGTGTATGTGGTCTACTGGGAGCAGTGCTGGTTGTGAGTGTGTATGTGGTTTACTGGGAGCAGTGCTGGTTGTGAGTGTGTATGTGGTCTACTGGGAGCAGTGCTGGTTGTGAATGTGTATGTGGTTTACTGGGAGCAGTGCTGGTTGTGAATGTGTATGTGGTCTACTGGGAGCAGTGCTGGTTGTGAATGTGTATGTGGTCTACTGGGAGCAGTGCTGGTTGTGAATGTGTATGTGGTCTACTGGGAGCAGTGCTGGTTGTGGAGTCTAACAGCTGCAGGCAGGAAGGACCTTCTGTACCGCTCCTTCGTACACTTAGGGTGTAGCAGCCTGTCACTGAAGGAGCTCTCCAGAGCTCTGATGGTGTCTCTCATGGGGTGGGAGTCCTTCTCCATCATGGATGACAGCTTAGCCATCGTCCTCCTCTCTCCCACCACCTGCACTGTGTCCAGAGAGCATCCCAGGACAGAGCTGGCCCTTTTAATAATCTTATCCAGCCTCTTCCTGTCTGCAGCTGTGATGCTGCTGCCCCAGCAAACCACTCCATAAAATATGGCTGATGCCACAACAGTGTCATAAAATGTTTTCAGGAGTGTCCCCTGCACTCCAAAGGACCTCAGTCTCCTGAGCAGATACAGCCTGCTCTGGCCTTTTTTATGGAGTTCAGAGGAATTTGTTGTCCACTCCAGTTTATTGTTCAGGTGAACACCCAGGTATTTATAAGATGTCACCATCTCAATGTCTGAACTTTACTACTACTACAATGTCTGACTACTACTACTACTACTACTACTACAGAGGATGGGGTCTTTCCTAGCTACACTGACTACTACTACTACTACTACTACTACTACTACTACAGAGGATGGGGTCTTTCCTAGCTACTCTGACACTACTACTACTACTACTACTACTACTACTACAGAGGATGGGGTCTTTCCTAGCTACACTGACTACTACTACTACTACAGAGGATGGGGTCTTTCCTAGCTACTCTGACTACTACTACTACTACTACTACTACTACTACTACTACTACAGAGGATGGGGTCTTTCCTAGCTACTCTGACACTACTACTACTACTACTACTACTACTACTACTACTACTACAGAGGATGGGGTCTTTCCTAGCTACACTGACTACTACTACTACTACTACAGAGGATGGGGTCTTTCCTAGCTACACTGACTACTACTACTACTACTACTACTACTACTACAGAGGATGGGGTCTTTCCTAGCTACACTGACTACTACTACTACTACTACTACTACAGAGGATGGGGTCTTTCCTAGCTACATTGACTACTACTACTACTACTACTACAGAGGATGGGGTCTTTCCTAGCTACACTGACTACTACTACTACTACTACTACTACTACTACAGAGGATGGGGTCTTTCCTAGCTACACTGACTACTACTACTACTACTACTACTACTACTACAGAGGATGGGGTCTTTCCTAGCTACACTGACTACTACTACTACTACTACTACTACTACAGAGGATGGGTTCTTTCCTAGCTACACTGACTACTACTACTACTACTACTACTACTACAGAGGATGGGGTCTTTCCTAGCTACACTGACTACTACTACTACTACTACTACTACAGAGGATGGGGTCTTTCCTAGCTACTCTGACTACTACTACTACTACTACAGATGATGGGGTCTTTCCTAGCTACACTGACTACTACTACTACTACTACTACTACTACTACTACTACCATCAGGGGGTTTCTCAGACTTTTACACAACACTAGTGATCAATATCCAATCATTGAAAAATACAGAAATCCCCAAATGTCAAAAGTTGTTGATCCAGAATCCCAGCAGGTCTTCTTCTATGGTGTTCCTCAAGGTCTTGGTGTCTTAATGTGGTATTCTGGAGGATTATTGATCATTTTGATCAATTCTTCAGTGGTAAAAAATGGTTCAATTTAGCACCAAATCTGTGGAACAAATGGTATCAACCCAAAAATTACTGCAACAGCTGATGAGACATAATAGAGCAGGAGGATGGACATCAGGTACTGATATCATACTGTTAGAAACCCTTAAAGACTTTTAATGATTATTTCTGATCAATGACTAGAACAACTGGACCCTCAGAGCTGAGCAGCATCTCAGATTAATCTCCAGATGATGTTCACCACTTCTATGAGACATCTACTGCTGACCTGCTGTCTCCCCCTAAAGACCCCCTAAAGACCTCCTGGACCCCCTAGACCCCCTAAAGTAGACTAGAACGGGTCTATCGTAGGTCTCAGAGGGTTAATAAGAAAAGGATCCTAAATGTTCAGAATCAACAGGAGGAATTATTACAACCCTGCTTCAATGTTCGTATGAGCTGCTGACTGCTGTTTTAAGATACACTTGAAAAGTTGTGAACCGGTCCTTTAATTAATAATGTTCTCCCTCGTCTGACTGTTTTAAATGTCTTTGGGACCTAAATGAGGTTGTGATTTAAATTGTTCACTTTAACTGGATAAAGAATCTCTGAGCTGCCAAGTCAAACAAGTCTACGATGTTATTTAGTGAGCGAGAGCAGGACGAAGGGTGAAAGTGCTTTTATTTGATGCCGCAGGGCCAAAGACGTGTTCAAATGAGTGGAAATCAATCAGCACTTGCAGCAGTGTAGAAATAAAGCAGCACAGCCAGTCCTCCAGATGGATGCTGATATTTCATCAGTGTGTTTGTATTGCTGCAGTAATACAGCAGGAACACGGTTCCACGGTGTTTGTGTTTGTAATGGTTATTCATGCTGTCGGCGAGCGCTCAGGCTGCTGCCATTAATCCAGTCCACTTAGTGCTACGTGCTGTAGGACGACGCCGGCAGCAGCAGCAAACTCTGCTTTCAATCAGCTTTCATTACGTCCAATTATATCAGCAGCTGGTCATGATGTAGAGCAAGATAACGTTGTATTGATTGCCCCTGAAGCAATCACCTGGCCAGGTGTCTGTGTACCAGCAACCTGATTGGTCCAGGTCCACTGGGCTATCCTGACCTAAACCACACCAGGTCAGTGCCTGGTAGCTTCATAATTACACCTCCAGGCTGCATTAGCTGCTTCTAAAACACACTCGAAACTCTGACCCCACTGTCAGAGGTCAATTTGCATTGTGGGTAATGTAGGCATCAGGTTCTGACAAAGAAGAAGAATCAGTTGATTAAAAAAGATAATGCTCCAGTCTCAACCTTCTACTTTTTCATTTCACTTTTACTACGTACTGTAGACATCCTGACAGAGTCCATACTGTCACATGCAGGATGTTCGGTATCGAATACATAGAAGCAAAGAGACAAAAGTCTGCTGCTGTTGTGACAACAGCTGCTAGGTGGCGCTGTGGTAGCACCATTTTGGACTGAAAACACCAGTGAGTGTGTGTCCATGGATGGATGAAGAGACGTCTGTAAATCAGAGGATTTAAATCAGTGTCCCAGTAGGACACTGATTTAAATCCTCATTTAAACCCAGACGTCCTGAAAGTAGTAAAACTCTCTACCAGCTGAGTCCAGAGTTACTTTCCTCCATATTGATCATCAGACCCTCAGACTGCTCCTCCCTGAAGGCTCATATCACATATCTGCTTCTACCAGCTTCCTGCTAGCTGGATGAGGCTGGAATAATGGATCTATTGGCTGTAATTGATCACTGTTATTATCTAATAATAACGTCTCAGTTCACAAACAACCGGCTATCGGCCAGTAGCTAGCAGAGCCAGTAGCTAGCAGGGCTAGTAGCTAGCAGAGCCAGTAGCTAGCAGAGCCAGTAGCTAGCAGAGCCAGCAGCTAGCAGAGCCAGTAGCTAGCAGAGCCAGTAGCTAGCAGGGCTAGTAGCTAGCAGAGCCAGTAGCTAGCAGAGCCAGTAGCTAGCAGAGCCAGTAGCTAGCAGAGCCAGCAGCTAGCAGAGCCAGTAGCTAGCAGGGCTAGTAGCTAGCAGAGCCAGTAGCTAGCAGAGCCAGTAGCTAGCAGAGCCAGTAGCTAGCAGAGCCAGCAGCTAGCAGAACCAGCAGCTAGCAGAGCTAGCAGCTAGCAGAGCCAGCAGCTAGCAGAGCCAGCAGCTAGCAGAGCTAGCAGCTAGCAGAGCCAGTAGCTAGCAGAACTATTTACTGACAGCACAGGACACAACCTCTACATCCACAGTCTGGACTCTACTGGACCCTCTTCTACATCCACAGTCTGGACTCTACTGGACCCTCTTGTACATCCACAGTCTGGACTCTACTGGACCCTCTTCTACATCCATGGTGTGGACTCTACTGGACCCTCTTCTACATCCACAGTCTGGACTCTACTGGACCCTCTTCTACATCCACGGTCTGGACTCTGCTGGACTCCATCTTGGATCCTTGACATGAAAAAGGTTCAGACTGATCTCAGACTCTGTGATCTGGATTTTTATAACTTCCATTTATGTCCATCAATCACTTTCTGCTCCTCCAGGAAGCAGCCGGGATAAACGGTTAATAGATAAACACATAAATAGTTATAGTAGTTTGAATATTGATAATATTTTATTGTTCAACACAAGAAATTTAGTAGAGACATTAAATATGACTGTAGAATAGAAATAATGGAGCAGACTATTGACTTTCCCTTCGTATCTGCAGCCTGGTCTACTTCAGTATAACATTGAGCCTTGGATTTCAACCTTTCTTGCTCATAGAGTTCAGAGGATTGTGGGTCAGAATAACCAGAACAGCATGCTGGCTTCATACTGCAGAATGTGACCGGATGGAGTCAGACATCCTGGTATTTGTGGCAAGTATTGGGACATACTAAATCTGCTTCTTTCACACTCAGTAGTGTGGTAGTATTTGTTCTGCTGCATGGATTCTGGTACTGAGACAGTTTGATAGCAGTGGAAAGCTAAATCTTTGGAGTCTTCTTTAAAGTGCTGGCCTCATAAAGAACATACTCAGTGTGTACTAGAAGCCTGTTCTAGTGATCAGTTAAACGGACTCAGTCGGGATGTTGTGTCTGTGTGTGTGTGTGTGTGTGTCTGTGTGTGTGTGTGTGTTTGAATGGTTGTGAACATGTGTGGGCGTACAACAGAATCATGAAAACCAGCTCTCAGCAGCTGTGGTATGAACGGCCACCCTCGTGTTGCTCTGTTTGAATACATCGTACACACAACACACCCGTGAACACACACACAGACTCGGTGGGATTGGACAACCGTTATTTTGCCGTTACTCAGTTTTCTCAGGAGGTCTGGTGATAACGCTGACTGTCCTCACCACTCTGATCCAAAGAAAATGTTAAGTGGAGTTGACAAAGTGCAGAAGGAGAACAGCAAATAACCCACTTTATCACAAGTAAATATACTTTAGTCAGGTTGTTATGGCAACAAATAAGATAACGTTTGTTCAGTGGATTATGGGGAAGTTTGGATCTCTATATTTTGTACATGCTAAACAGAAATGTAGGTAGTGGCTGATGCTAAAGTGGGTGAAACACTTTTAGAGACGGTTTATTTAATGCTTCCAGGAACAGGCGTCGTGTGTGACTGTAATCAGAGTTTAATCTGAGACCGTTAAACAGGGGCGTGTGTTTATTCCTGTACAGACTCTACAGAGACACCATCCTTTCGTCTGATGTGTTCCCGCCACATTCACTGAGCTGGTTCATGTTGTTTTAGTGGAACGTTTCACTGCCGCGTGGTCCAGGGCCTCAGGTTGGATCTACCTGAATATACAGTATATTTATTATTTATATGGTGGTAAATCATTCACAGGTGAGGTAGTTTCAGTTGACACAGCTGTTCCTATAGCAACCGTTACTGGCACATTTCCATAGCAATTCCATCGCCCCTCCCGGTGTACCGTCATTAAGGGCGGGAAAAAAGTCTATCCACCTGTGTTGTGTTTTTTTATGATTTCTAAATAGATATTATAAATTGCAGGAAAAGCAGAGCTAGACATCACGGCTAAAGCTGCACGCTAACTCCGTCACGGACGGGAAACGTCATCGTACGGCGGTAACGTGCGGTCCGGCCGGCCGTCGCTCTCGTCTCCGTGGTCCGACGGGCCGACGCTACGACTGTAGAGCTCCATATACTGACATTTATGTTAAATGCATTCAGACGGCCCCGATGGAGCTGACCATGGATGGATAAAGAGAACGGAGCTGACGGAGAGCTAGAGACCACCTTGGAGGAGTTAGAGGAAGTAGACACCTGGGACTACGGCCGCTTTTCAAAATAAAGTGTTAACAAAGGGAACTGGATCTACAGAATCCATCTATGGAAATCAGACTGATGGATTATATTCAGCAGAGTATAAAACATTACATGTCCTTGATAAATTAAAGAGAAAATCCCACTAATCTGTGAGGGAAACGTCTTTATTCTTTGATTTCTGTGCTGATGGATAAAAACTGTAATCAATAATTCCTGACAATGATCCTGATAGATTTGACTTCAGGACGTCTCTGACTACAGACATGCTGAAAATCAGACATGTTACTGGATTCATTTAGAGGTTTTACTCAGTAAATGTCCCTAGAAGGGTCTGATGTTGAACTGGCACCGAGGAATCCTGATCCCCAGACCTGTAATCTACACTCTCTTCTCAGCCACCAGACTCCAGCCACTAAACCAGAACAGCTGATCTACCGCTGCATCCGTCAGCCAGTTAATTTGTGTTATTCTGTGACTTTCTGATCTGAATTAAGTGGCATCAACAGCAGTACAACAGTTGCTTCGTTTTCTTGGAAAAGTTGCATTTTGATGTTAAAACATACTTTGACCCAAATTTAAATGTTGGGATTTGATAAAGATCCTCATAATAATAATAATGGACCCGCCCTTTAAAAGAGCATCAGATGCAGATGTGCAGTATAAACAACAGGTGACAGTACGAGCTGCAAACCTCGAGTCAGCAATCTGAGGAGGACCTCACTTCCTGAATAAAGTCTTTTAATTTCTGAGAAAATGTTACAGAAAAAGCCTCAAAATGAAGGTTTCATCATTTTGAATAGCAGCTCTTCAGACTCGGTTCAGCCCGGTTCCTCAGCCGTTATCCAGATGTTACTGAGGTGGCATTGCTTCTTATTGCTGTTCAGTCCGTCGCTGCTCTGGTTTGTTTATGTGAGCTGAGAGGAATCTCTCCTTTGGCCCGGCGCTGCTCTTTCCCTCCGAGCCGTCGGGTCAAAGCGCTCAGGCTCAGTTTGGGGGAAGCCAGCACCGTCCGAATTGCAAAGAAAACAGAAAATCCACTTCGGGCTCGGTCCGAACTTTATGATAATACGTAATTAATCGGCTGGAATCCGCTGGCGCAATCAGATGTAGCCTTAACCCCGCACCTCCATGTAATTACCAGCGAAGGACAGAGAACATGAAGTGTGTTTTGGGGGGAAATTGTTTTACTCCACATGAACAAACAACCGAGAGGAAGCGTTTACAGCTCGTCTGGGCAGAAACTGGACGTGTTGACGTCCAGCTGGATCAGTTTGTTGATCTGCTGCTGGGGCTGTCTGTACGAGTCTGGATGGTACTGTCGGCAAGTAGATGTTCAGTGTAGGTTTAAAGGGTCAGTTCACCCAATATCTCACCTTGTGGTGATATCAGCCATAGACAGATTACTACTGGGGCAAACTGGGCACACGCCACAAAAACTAGACCCACCCACCGCGTGGTGCGTCAGGGCCTTAATGATTGTTTCTATCATGAAACTACTATTTTCTTCAGCCATTCGTGAATAAAAACAAGACAACAATACTTGCTAGCCAGCATTAACTAACATGTTCAGACAATGATTCTGTCTGTCTGACTAGATTTCTCTGATTGATTACTACTTAGACTGAAAGTCTGACTGCTCTGTCTAATGCACCATTTGTTAACATCAGGGCCCCTCTTCAGCATCCAGAGGAGCCCTTTTTAGGGCCTCGAGCCACGTTTTGAGACCCGACACATCAGAGGACAGATAGCTAAGAGGAGGAAACAGAGAAGGAGGCTGTTGGTGGGATTTATCCTCCGTTAGCGGAGCAGACAGAAACTCTCTGATTGGTGGTTCACCGTGTTTTCTGATTCACTTTAAAGCCATTCATCAGTCTGCAGCTGTCAGCTGGTGGAGTTACCCAGAGGCTGATCAGCTGAGGGCAAAGGGAGGACAGACTGGAGGAGGAGGAGAGGGGAGGAGGAGGAGAGGAGGAGGAGAGAGGGGGGGAGAGGAGGAGGAGAGGAGAGGGGGAGGAGAGGAGGGGAGGAGGAGGGGGAGGAGAGGGGAGGGGGAGGAGAGGGGGGGGAGAGGGGGAGGAGAGGAGAGGAGGAGGAGAGGGGGAGGAGAGGAGAGGGGGAGGAGAGGAGGAGGAGAGAGGGGGGAGAGGGGGAGGAGAGGAGAGGAGAGGAGAGGGGGAGGAGAGGAGAGGGGGAGGAGAGAGGGGGAGGAGAGGAGAGGAGAGGAGAGGGGGAGGAGAGAGGGGGAGGAGAGGGGAGGAGAGGAGAGGAGGAGGAGAGAGGGGAGGAGAGGAGAGGAGAGGGGGAGGAGAGGAGAGGGGGAGGAGAGGGGGAGGAGGAGGAGAGGAGGAAGAGAGGGAGGAGAGGAGGAGGAGGGGAGGAGAGGAGGAAGAGAGGGAGGAGAGGAGAGCATCTTTTATTGTCCTTGTCTTCCTTCCTCTCTCCATCTCTTCCTGTCCGCTTAGAACCCAAACGTCTACGACCACGATCACGGCGTCGTCTTCCTGTTTTCCCTCCACGCTGTCCGTCATGTAGTCGGTGACGAGCGGCGTTCATCCAGCACATCTGGTCCATCATACCTCAGAAAATACCACCTTTATTTATTGTCATAGTCAGGAGATGAGGACATACAGATAACTTGTACAGTGACTGTAGAAATATGTTCATTTATTTATCCTACAACCTTTTCTCACATGTGATCTTTTTCTAGTTTTTACCAGACGGTCTGGCAGCAGGACGGGTCAGTGGCCCTGGACTGTGGTAATAGCTCTCAAAAAGTCTAACTCCCAACTAGGGCTGAAGGATTGGGAAAAATATATGAAACCAACGCTGAGTTATTTCAAGTCAAGTCAATTTTATCTTTTTAGTATAGTAGTAGTAGTAGTAGTAGTAGTAGTAGTACTAATTTGCCTCATGGAGCTTTAGGGTCTGCAGAGGATCCGACACCCTCTGTCCTCTACAGAACGACCCTCATCAGATCAGGAAAGTTTGCAGAAGAGCTCCATGTGATTTCAACCTAACCCTAACCCTAACCCTAACCCTAACCCTTAAGTAACAGCACTTCAGGAGTTATTTTAACCCAAACCACCATCTTTTCCTAAACCTAACTAAGGCATTCTATTTCTAAACCATTGCTCAGTAGTTTTATTTTGAAAAGACTGGAGGGGGACTGACAACTACGTCACGCGTTGCTGGACGTTCGTAGGAAAATACAATGAAAACCATGAAGTCGTGCTGAGAGTCCCAAGAAAAAGACATTAGCATCTACAGACACGAATCGAGTAGATGAAGCTTGGTGATGGTTTCATGATCTGAGTTGCAGGTCAACTACCAACACGGTCAGTGGCACCACGCTTCAATCTGTGATGCTCGATGTACCCATCTAGCGCCAGCTTTAGAGACGGCGTGTCTGTTCCCGCTTGTTACATGCATAGTGTCCTTTCAAAATAAACTCCTCACATAGATGTACTTTGTTCTGCGTTTTTAGGTTTATTTGCTTAGCCTTCGGTAAACATAGTTGTAAAATCGCTACGGTAAATGACTTGTTGACTTTTGGTTTCATACGGGACACAAACTGCCGGCTCCTGGGTCAAAGTCCTGTGTTTATTTGACCCCTCCATCCCTCCCTCTTTACACTACATCAAGTTCTCTGGGCGTCTAATAACGATGCTGAAGTGTTTATATTACAGTTAGCTGGGAGTGAGAGGTTTATTATTCATTTTACATCAGGTTTTATGTGCATGTTACAGACTGACAGCAAAGTGTTTTGAGATCTCACAGCTGTTCTGTGCCCGTCGCATCAGTCCCTGCGACCACCACCGGGGGCGCCACAGTCAGGAGCGTTCCTGTTCAGCACATTAAAAGAAGTACTAGCAGGAAACGTAAGTCGTCATCGGAGTCTTGTGTTCCTGTTGGGGTTTATTCTCTGGTGACCACTCCGCTGGCTGTGGATCGTAGGAGAACATGTTGTAACAGAGAAGACTTGATCCAGTCCAACTGTTTTAAAGAGGAGGTGTGGTTGTGTTTGGCCCACGTCGGATGCAGAGTCCTCATGCTGGGTCCTGTGGGAACTAGATCCAGAATAACAGGACTCTCCACCACTTTCCCACCCTTGCCTCGTTCACAGATAAAGCCTTCCCATAAGAAGCATCTCTTAAAGCGGAGAAAGTGAAAGTGAAAGTCTGTGTCTCGTTTCTGGTGAACACTGGACGGTGAGCTCACTGCTCAGACACACTGTGATGGACGCTGTAATGTCTTCATGTTTCTTCACACATTTAAGATCTGAGCTTCCTCAAGAAGAGTCTGCTCATCCCGTTCTTATATTCAGCCTCAGTGTTGGTCTTCCAGCTCAGACGGTTGTCGATGTGGACCCCCATGTACTTGTAGTCCTCCACCACATTGACAGAGAACGTAGTGGTTGTGAAACCTCCTTCCTTCCTCCCGTCCTTCTTGTTGAGTTTAATGAAGTTGTAGCTCTTTACTACCAGGCAGGGCAAAAGCACAGGACACAACCTGTACAGCCCTGGTCTGGACTCTACTGGACCCTCTTCTTCATCCCTGGTCTGGACTCTACTGGACCCTCTTCTACATCCCTGGTCTGGACTCTACTGGACCCTCTTCTTCATCCCTGGTCTGGACTCTACTGGACCCTCTTCTACAGCCCTGGTCTGGACTCTACTGGACCCTCTTCTTCATCCCTGGTCTGGACTCTACTGGACCCTCTTCTACATCCCTGGTCTGGACTCTACCGGACCCTCTTCTACATCCCTGGTCTGGACTCTACTGGACCCTCTTCTACATCCACGGTCTGGACTCTACTGGACCCTCTTCTACATCCCTGGTCTGGACTCTACTGGACCCTCTTCTACATCCACGGTCTGGACTCTACTGGACCCTCTTCTACATCCACGGTCTGGACTCTACTGGACCCTCTTCTACAGCCCTGGTCTGGACTCTACTGGACCCTCTTCTTCATCCCTGGTCTGGACTCTACTGGACCCTCTTCTACATCCCTGGTCTGGACTCTACCGGACCCTCTTCTACATCCCTGGTCTGGACTCTACTGGACCCTCTTCTACATCCCTGGTCTGGACTCTACTGGACCCTCTTCTACATCCCTGGTCTGGACTCTACCGGACCCTCTTCTTCATCCCTGGTCTGGACTCTACTGGACCCTCTTCTACATCCCTGGTCTGGACTCTACCGGACCCTCTTCTACATCCCTGGTCTGGACTCTACTGGACCCTCTTCTACATCCCTGGTCTGGACTCTACCGGACCCTCTTCTACATCCACGGTCTGGACTCTACTGGACCCTCTTCTACAGCCCTGGTCTGGACTCTACTGGACCCTCTTCTACATCCCTGGTCTGGACTCTACTGGACCCTCTTCTACATCCCTGGTCTGGACTCTACCGGACCCTCTTCTACATCCACGGTCTGGACTCTACTGGACCCTCTTCTACATCCCTGGTCTGGACTCTACTGGACCCTCTTCTACATCCACGGTCTGGTCTCTACTGGACCCTCTTCTACATCCCTGGTCTGGACTCTACCGGACCCTCTTCTACATCCCTGGTCTGGACTCTACTGGACCCTCTTCTACATCCCTGGTCTGGACTCTACTGGACCCTCTTCTACATCCCTGGTCTGGACTCTACCGGACCCTCTTCTACATCCACGGTCTGGACTCTACTGGACTCCATTTTGGATCCTTGACATGAAAAAGGTTCAGACTGATCTCAGACTCTGTGATCTGGATTTTTATAACTTTCATTTATGTCTATCGATCACTTTCTGCTCCTCTGGGGTCCATAAACAGTGTTGAACCCCATAAAGCTGGGTCTCAGTGTAAAGCTGAGACTCTGATGGATCCAATGAGTCCAACTGGGTTCATGTGATGATGTTAGTCCCCATAGGAGCCATTACACATCGTGACTATTTCTTACTCTGAGTTTATATACAGTATATGGTGGTGTGTCTTTATACTATGGCAGTTTTCCTAAAATAAGATTGAAAAAAATTGCAATATCTTGCCTTACTTACAGTCCTGTACCGTGGTTTGTATTGTATTGCCTGATTCTTGCCGATGCACAGCAATAAATGACGTGGACGTGTTGGTTTTAAGCATTTACCGATGAGAGTCTAATGCCGATGAATGAAGAAAGAAAGAGGCGGCGAAACACCTGTAGATAAGTTGGTAGATGAGGCGGAGAGGGAGAGGCTGTAGCTGAGGCTAGAGGAGGGAGAACAGATATTTCCCTGCTGCTCAGAAATCAAGCCTCAGGCTGTTGGCTTGTTCTGCTGCTTCATGACTGAGATTCAAACATCTGGACGCTGATACTGAGACACACTGCAGCAATGCAACCAGCCTTTAGTTCATCCACTCAGCTCATTTACAAGAAGACGGGTCACTGTCACTCTTCGGTTCTGATGACAAACACACCGACTTTAATGTATCTGAGGTTTCCGTGTGATGAAGAACCCTACAAGTGTTGTTTTAAGTTTAAACCAGAGACTCGGCTGTATATAAGAATTGGATGTAGTCACTGTGACGTCACCTACTGGTTTATAGACGGACGCCTCGAGTCTGGCATTTTGAATGTCACCATCTTGGTTTTTCTCCATCGTCATCTTGGTGGCCAGATGTGGACCTTGTGTTCTCCTTTTATTTGGAAAAGTATTGAAAAGTATCGTAATACATGTTGGTCCCAGTATCGATACCAAAATGTTGGTATCGTGACAACACGACTAGCTGATAGTGAAGGAAGCTAAATAACACCTAACTTATGTTAAATTTTAGTGAGGAGAAACGGTCCTGTCCATTCTCAAAGGGGTCCGTTGACCTCTGACCTCCAGATGTGTGGATGTAAATGGGTTCTCTGGGTCCCCACCAGTCTCCCCTTTACAGACATGCCCACTTTATGTCAGTCAGTTGCAAGTAAAAGTCCCTCGAAGTGTGTGATTCAGCTTCTTCCGAAAAATCACAATACTTTAAAATCACAGTACCTCCTGAATCGCCACTCAGGTATCATGATGGTATTGAATCAGGAGAAATGTGTATCATCCAACACTGTTACTGACTAAACATGGATCAGAGTTATGTGGTGAGTTGGATGTCACACTAGACTGCCTCAGTCCAGTCAGCTCAGATCTCGACACACTCCAGCGACCCACAGTGCACTTGTTACCCCAGATCCCTATCGGTGCTACTTGCCTGTGTGTCGGCCTTGTTATCGGGGCTGTTTGGTGATCCAGTCCCCCCCCCCCCCACCCCCACCCCAGAGGGCCAGATCACAGCTAAGCCAACATGTGGTTTGAATTAGCGTTTCAGAGACCAGCCCTCCGTACGTGGGGCTGTCAGCGTCGTCCCAGAGCTCCTCGGTCAGCTTGTGTACTTTATAATTGTGAGTGTGTGCTAGAGCTAATTTTGTGTGTGTGTGTGTGTGTGTGTGTGTGTGTGTTTGTGTGTGTGAGTGTGTAGTTGTAATCCTAGAGCAGGAAGTGAGGGTCAATTGAAATGTCAGCACATTGTGTCTCCAGAGACGACAAAAAAATAACAAGAAAAGACCAAAAAAGAACCTGCAGAGCTTTTCTAGTTTATTTCACTTATTGTGAATGTTTCTGCTTTATTCTCACACAGACAGCATGTTTCTGTTCATCTGGTGTATTCGTCAGGGCCGGGAGATCCATCAGTCTGAGCCTAAAGCAGATCAATAAAGTGATCAGGCCCGGTGAGGTGGAGCTGAGGGAGGGCTCCTCGGAGGTGGGACGAGGATAGAAATTGTGATATTTTGATGATTATGAAAACCCCAAATTCAAAATCTCAGAAAATCTGAACTACAGTCGCCCTCTGAACAGTATAATCACGTACTAGTACTAGTACTAGTACTTGGTTTGGGCCCGTTTTGGATGACTTGCTGCGGCTGCTCGGTGCTTCGGTCAGCAGCCGGGTGGACGTTCGGCTTTCGTCAGAGTTTATCTGCAGCATCTCAGGAAGCAGAAACCAAGCAGCTCCTCCAGCTCCCACTTTACTGACCTTTTGTATTTATGACGACTGCGATATGAATCGTAAAATCATTTTCTGATTGAGCAGAGTAACGCTTTTTTAATCTTTAGCTGAATTGAAGCAGACTAAACATAATAACTTTAACAGGAGTCGAGAAAGTGAGTCACATGAGGAGTGATGAATGTGATAAAGTCAGTCAGCCTGGATAACATCAGCAGCTGAAAGGAATAAACCATGAAAACACAACGTTGGTCAGCACTTATGAAAAAATGAATCAGCTGTCATAACAAACACATTACAGCCAAATTAAAATGGCCTTCGTGGGCTTTTCAAGATTTTAACATTTTATTTAAATTCAGCAGGTTTTTGGTCCTGTGTGTCTGTTTGAACCCGACACATAAAGTATCTCCTGATGATCATTTTCTCTAATGACCGTTATGTAGTTTCTGTGTTTTCTAGTTATAATTTTATTTTGTCACTAAAAGAGCGGGACTTGTTTCCTAAGATAAGATAAGATAAAATGAACCTTTCTTAATCCCCGGAGGGAAATTCCTGGTGGTGATTCTACAGGATTCACACTAGAGTTTGATCCCAGCGTTTCCTTCTTTATAGCTGAATAATTAGTTCACTGCAACAGCATTTTATGTTGAATAGGCCGACTTTGTTAGCGCTGTCGTCTCACAGCAGGAAGGTCACAGGTTCGATTCCGGCTTGGGACTCTTCTGTGTGGAGTTTGCATGTTGCCCCCGTGTTAGTGTGGGTTTTCTCCGGGTTCTCCGGCTTCCTCCCACAGTCCAAAGACATGCTGTTTAGGTTAATTGATGACTGTAAATGTCCCGTAGGTGTGAATGTGAGTGTGAATGGTTGTCTGTCTCTATGTTGTCTGTCTCTATGTGTCCTGTGATGGACTGGAGACCTGTCCAGGTGAACCCGCCTTCACCCAATGCCAGCTGGGATCGGCTCCAGCCCCCCGAGACCCCTAACGGGATAAGCGGTTGACGATGGATGGATGGATTATCTGTGTTGTATTTTCCTCATGTTGTTACTCTGAACACGTGACATCTGTTGTACGTCTGTCCATCCTGAAGGGGATCCCTCTTCTGTTGCTCTTCCTGAGGTTTCGAACAGTTTTTCTTTGGTTGGAGAGTTTTCCCTCTCTGGTGGAGGGTTGTGCTGTAAAGGACAGAGGGAGTCCTGTCCTCTACAGACTGTAAAGACCCCTGAGGTTAAATTGTGATTTATGTTTTTGGGCTGTACTATTAAAACTAGACTTGACTAGTTCTCACCATTTCCCTCTCACTGAAGGTCCTTTCAGACACAACGTGACGGCGAAACCTCTGACCTCTGACCTCTGAAACACCTTATTTCTAACAACTAGTGTCACACCACAATGGCTTAGCTGTTGTGTGGCGACCTGATTGGTACCGATGGATCCATCAGGTTCTCTAGTTTCAGATGAGACGAGGATGTAGTAGTAGTAGTAGTAGTAGTAGTAGTAGTAGTAGTAGTAGTCTGACCTGGTTGGTACTGATGGATCCATCAGGTTCTCTAGTTTCAGATGAGACCAGGATGTAGTAGTAGTAGTAGTAGTAGTAGTAGTAGTAGTAGTAGTCTGACCTGGTTGGTACCGATGGATCCATCAGGTTCTCTAGTTTCAGATGAGACCAGGATGTAGTAGTAGTAGTAGTAGTAGTAGTAGTAGTCTGACCTGGTTGGTACTGATGGATCCATCAGGTTCTCTAGTTTCAGATGAGACCAGGATGTAGTAGTGGTAGTAGTAGTAGTAGTACTAGTAGTAGTAGTAGTAGTCTGACCTGGTTGGTACCGATGGATCCATCAGGTTCTCTAGTTTCAGATGAGACCAGGATGTAGTAGTAGTAGTAGTAGTAGTAGTAGTAGTAGTCTGACCTGGTTGGTACCGATGGATCCATCAGGTTCTCTAGTTTCAGATGAGACCAGGATGTAGTAGTAGTAGTAGTAGTAGTAGTAGTAGTAGTAGTCTGACCTGGTTGGTACTGATGGATCCATCAGGTTCTCTAGTTTCAGATGAGACCAGGATGTAGTAGTGGTGGTAGTAGTAGTAGTAGTAGTAGTCTGACCTGGTTGGTACCGATGGATCCATCAGGTTCTCTAGTTTCAGATGAGACCAGGATGTAGTAGTGGTAGTAGTAGTAGTAGTAGTAGTAGTAGTCTGACCTGGTTGCTACCGATGGATCCATCAGGTTCTCTAGTTTCAGATGAGACCAGGATGTAGTAGTGGTGGTAGTAGTAGTAGTAGTAGTAGTCTGACCTGGTTGGTACCGATGGATCCATCAGGTTCTCTAGTTTCAGATGAGACCAGGATGTAGATAGTTATCGGCAGATGAAGCGACAGTGACCGTAGCGGTCTCAGATTGGACCGGGTGGTGTGCTGGTATCCAGACTGCAGCTGGCATCGTCCCCCCACTGACTCGTCAAACAGCCTCGCTGCTAACTGGCTGTCCCACTGGGACGTCTGTTTGTTGGTGCAGTGGTATATTTATCAGCTCCCAGTGCGTCTCGGTGGCACTGATACCCCGAAGACGAGGAGTCTGAGGGACGGAGAGATGGCCGGATGGACAGATTATTTATT
This sequence comes from Pterois miles, assembly GCA_947000775.1. Taxonomy (NCBI): domain Eukaryota; kingdom Metazoa; phylum Chordata; class Actinopteri; order Perciformes; family Scorpaenidae; genus Pterois; species Pterois miles. Next base: position 1,394,964 of record CAMQGK010000607.1, on the reverse strand, counting down.
TGTCGGGGTCAAAGGTCACAGCATGGCGGTGTGAGTTGGCATGGCTTGATGTTCCCAGAGATGGAGAGAGCTGCGTCTTTATATACCAGACCTCCTGACATGGTGGTGAACTTGATGCACTGAGTGGGTGGTGTTAGAGCTCACCGCTGATTTCACTGCTCACATTTACTCAGCAACAGAAAGAAATCCATTCACCTATGTAGCATGATTTTTATTTCTAAATAGATTCATAACATCACAATCAATACATTTGCTTCATCTGGGTCTATGTAGAGGTAGAAGGAAGGCCTGTCAGACCACCTTTCCCTGCTTCTCACCCCACCATACACCCCCCTCAGACAGCAAACAACGCCCACAAAGACAACCATCCCCACCTGGCCTGGCGATGCTCTCCCCCACCTTCAGGACTGCTGTGAACACACCCATGAGGACCTAGCAACATTCACAGAGACTGTACTATCCTACATCCAGTGCTGGGTTGGGAACGTCATTGTGGAAAAATGTATCTGTGTTCCCAAGCCAGAAACCTTGGATGACAAGCCAGGTCCGCATGCTCCTCCATGCCCGTGACTCAGCCTTCAGGTCAGGCGACAGAGCCAACATCAGGGCTGCTAAAACAGACTAGACAGAGGACCATCTGACCACTAACAACCCCGACAGGTAGCAAGGCATCCAGAGCATCACAAGCGACAGAGGCTGTGAAGCGACATCCAGAGACTCAGGCGTGGCGCTGGCAGAGGAGCTGCAACGGGAAACGTCATCGTCCGGCGGTAACGTGCGGTCCGGCCGGCCGTCGCTCTCGTCTCCGTGGTCCAACGGGCCGACGCTACGACTGTAGAGCGCCATATACTGGGGCGGCAGTAGTTCAGTCTGTAGGGAGTTGGCTTGGGAACCGGAGGGTCACCGGTTCAAGTCCCGACATGGACCAAAAACTGAGTGTGAAATGGTAGCTGAGAGGTGCCGGTTTACCTCTTGGGCACTGCCGAGGTGCCCCTGAGCAAGACACCAAACCCCCAACTGCTCGGGGCGCTTGTCAGGAGCAGCCCCCTCACTCTGACACCTCTCCATTGATGCATGTATGTGTGTTTCAGGTCTGCATGTACCATGTATGAGTTAAACAGAGTGTAAATTGAATTTCCCCATTGTGGGACTAATAAAGGTAGATCTTCTTCTTCTTCTTCTTCTATACTGACATTTATGTTAAATGCATTCAGACGGCCCCGATGGCTGAAAATCAAACATTTTACTGGATTCATTTAGAGATTTTTCAAAGTAAAAGTCCCCAGAAGTGTCTGATTCATCTCCCGGAGGATTGGTAATATTCTTCCTGTTTGTTGAAACTGTGATTACATCACAACAGTAATCAATAAATCCGAAGTAGTGTAGTGAGACTGGTTTTAACAATAACTTGGCCCATTCTGCTGAAACTGATCTTTATCATCTCTGTGGTCAACAGTCTCCATCTTGATCCATTTAACTGCAGACTACACCCTTCTGCTCAGCAAAAGTTGCATTAAAGTTTATTTTCGTATAATTAAAACCACTAAATTGTGGATTTTAAGTCTTAAATGTTGTTTAAATGTTTGTCATTTGTCCCATTAGTGGACAGTAAACGCCTCACTGTTAACAGCACAGATATCCAAGGACAACTCTGTGGACGAGTGTTTATTCAGCCTTTCATTGTCCTGATAATAGTTTAGATATCCTCATCGAGGATTATTTTATCATCATCTTCAACCCATTTTAGTGTCTCAACCCGGTTCAAAGGTGGTCCGCTGTCAGACCAATAGGAGCCTTTACTGTAAAATACAAGCATTGTTGTGTTCAATACAGATGTTTGGATCTGAATAGAGAAAGCGTAATATTTCATATAGTCACACTGTTCAGACCCTCAGAGATCCCCCCCCCCACAATACTTAATAATCATATCACATATCTGGAGATTGGTGGGTCGTCCCAGTCCTAACGAGGGTCTGACTCAGTGTCTAGTTCCTCTCTGTCCTGGTTCTGGTTCTGACAGTTTTACTCTGTTGTCTCTGTGGTTGTCAGTTGGAGAACGTCATCCAGAGGAGCGTGAAGCCTGACGTCACTATACCGTCACACATCGTTCACAACCAAACGGCCGCCATGCTGGAGATCGGAACGAACCTCCTCACGTACACCGCGGAGCAGACGCGTAAACTCAACGTGGTGGAAGCCAAGGTAACGGGCTGCTCTGCCCATCTCGGCGCCTGAAAGCAGATTTCCTGGACGTGATGTTTCCATGTCTTCCCGCCAGGTGCTGAACCGCACGTCTCGAATCGAGATCCAGCTCCTGGAGAACTCTCTGTCCACCAACAAGCTGGAGAAGGAGCTGCTGCTGCAGACCTCTGAGATCAGCCGGCTACGAGACAAGAGCAGGTAGGAAAGCCTCCGCTGGCTCGGAGACGCAGGTTAATAATAAGTAATGTGTTTGTGTCCACCAAGCCAGAGCATGGACCAATCAATGAGGAGCTACTGGCAGCTAGGGGCGTGGCTTAGGTGTGATGGTTTCTTCATTGAAAGAAGAGCAAAGCAGAGTTTACGTCATAGGTGTCAAACTATAATTATATTTGACCCGCGAGATGATATTAAATGTCTTTTAGAGCTGACCCACCAGTATAAAGGCCATGAAGCACTAATACTACAAATCCAGCATGCTCTGATAGTCAGTCGACGCGTCAGTGAAGGTGGGCGAGCGTCCCGTCCCACTTTCATTAGCAACCTCATATTACCGTCACCGCAAGAACAGATAGATAGATGGATGGATGGATAGATAGATGAATGGATGGATAGATAGATGGATAGATGATAGATAGATAGAGGGGGCACCTCGGCAGTGCCCAAGAGGTAAACTGGCCCCTCTCCAGCTACCAGTTCACACTCAGTTCTTGGTCCATGTCGGGACTTGAACCGGTGACCCTCCGGTTCCCAAGCCAACTCCCTACAGACTGAGCTATGTTGACTGAGTGTTCCTCTTGTTGTGGAAGCAGGCACATGTTCCAGATGCAGCAAAGGAGGTCTGGAAGTCCCTCGACGTTGTGTTTGGGTTGGTTTTTACCTCAGTTATCATTCTTCTTGTGGCTCTTGCTGATATTTTAGGTCGTCCACTTCTAGGCAGAGTTGTAGATGATCTGCCTCATGGTAGAACGATGAGGCTCAAACTTTCTGATGACTTTCTAGCTTTCCCCAGACAAATGTGCTGTCACCTCTTCCTGAGGTCCTCTGAGATCTGTCCTCCTCTCAGCATGATTGACCTGTATGGGTTCACCTGGGTCAGACTAAAGTCACCTGGTTAACATCTCTCATTTCATTTCTCATTTCAATCGATACGCCTCTTTATTTCATATAAAAAAAATAATGGTTCTGCTTAAATAAGGAAATCAGGTTGAAACAATAGAAAACTCCAAAATGCTCAAGTGGTTCACAAACTTTTGGCGTCACTGTTTTCGGTTCGGTTCGGTACATTTATGGTCCAGCAGGAGGCCGATTTAAACATGCTTTTCATTTCTTCAGCAACATAAGTCAACAGCTGTTTGTCTCTCAACAACAGACGAACATCAGGAACAAAACTCTGCTTCATCGCCCCATCTGATGGCTGGACTTCTGATCTGAAAGAAAAGTGACTGAGTTATTAACAAGAATCAATAAATAAAAACTAATCATCAGCTAAAAGGTCAGCAGCAGGTCAGCAGCACTAGAGCTGTTTAAACAACAGAACTTGAACCACATGAACCAGACCTCAGACCACCTTTTCAACTCAAACACGGGTCGAGGAGTCGTGGTGTGGTGCAGTACGGAGCGTTCACTCTAATCAAACGAACTGGACTCTGGGGTCAAGTGGACTCGGATCCAGGTCCCTGATGTGAAAACACCCTAAGGCAAAAGTACTTCGTCCAATAGCTTCTATTCCTCTAAACCCCTCCATGTTTTAAGATGTATGAAAATGCTGATAATGACACCGTGTCCTCCCCTCCTCTGACCTCAATATGAGCTGACCCGGGGTCAGCCTTATCGGCGATGTCACAACCACAGCAGTGAGAGTATTGAAATCCAAGCCGCTCATTAGAGATGATGGAAATACGTCCACAGCTGCGAGACACGCCAGTATTTAGATTCACAATATTTGTCCTGTTCCTCATGTCGAGGTGAAGCTGGACGCAGCGCTGAGCGGGAAAACATGAGGAGTCATTATCAGGCGTGTTCTCTGTTGACAGTAACAGATATCATATTAACGCAGTGTGTGTTAACTCTCCTCTGTGTGGATACTAACACACCTCACTGACTCTGAGTTCACTTTCAGTGGATTTCACTGCCGTATGGAGACTACAAACTAATTTAACCACTGGAGGCTTTCACAGTCTGCTTGTTGAACACGTTTTCAGTCACTACTGGTACGCGTCCACGGGGGCGTTTCTATGGTGACGGATCTCTCTTCCCAGCGTTGATGGGCTGCTACCAGACACCTGATTGGACGAACGCTCTCCCTGCTGCTTCCAGCTTTCAAACCAGAACCAACATGGCGGCTCGGCTGGAAACTTTCTCCTCCTCCGTCACTCAAACAGTCCAGTGAGACCATGTGATGTAGAAATAATCCCTGCAGCTGAATCTGTCTTTATTTTAGATCAACAACGGTCAGTTTCAAAGTTTCTCTGGAGTTTCCAGAGGCAGCGAGTCACGTCATGAAGGAGACTAGACCTCAACTTCATGTCCATGGTGACGGGACGCCTCGTCTCTCGGATCACATCTATCTTTGACATCTAGCGTTTGACACCTCCAGTTAAATATCAGCTTCTTTATTTAAATGTGATGTGTGTTGGTGAGTCTTGAAATGCTGGTGATCTGTAGTGATGCTTCATGGATGCTGATGCTGGTTCACCACTTCAGTCCAGGCTGAATTATTAACAGTTACTGGACTGTGAGGAAACTTATTCACGATGGATCCTTCGCTGACCCCCTGGTTTGACCTCTAACACCCCATCAGGCTCAGGAGCCGCCATGGTTGTTGAGGACCAACAGTCACCTCTCTGTGTACCTAAGCCACACCCCTATCTGCAGTAGCTGCTCACTGATTGGTCCATGCTGTGGCTTGTTGGACACAGACCCTTGAAGCCTGTCTAGATGGGTTTTCACGTGATGTGTGATGGAGAGGTTTTAACACATAGTGAGTTATTCTGGGAAGCGTTAGAGAAACGTTAGAGACGACAACACACTTTGAATGTGAGTGCATGTTTCAGTGTCCCGTGTTTCAGTGTCCCGTGTTTCAGTGTCCCGTGTTTCAGTGTCCCGTGTTTCAGTGTCCCGTGGTTCAGTGTCCCGTGTTTCAGTGTCCCGTGTTTCAGTGTCCCGTGCTTCAGTGTCCCGTGTTTCAGTGTCCCGTGTTTCAGTGTCCCGTGTTTCAGTGTCCCGTGCTTCAGTGTCCCATGTTTCAGTGTCCCGTGTTTCAGTGTCCCGTGTTTCAGTGTCCCGTGGTTCAGTGTCCCGTGTTTCAGTGTCCCGTGCTTCAGTGTCCCGTGTTTCAGTGTCCCGTGTTTCAGTGTCCCGTGTTTCAGTGTCCCGTGTTTCAGTGTGCTGTGTTTCAGTGTCCTGTGTTTCAGTGTCCCGTGTTTCAGTGTCCCGTGTTTCAGTGTCCTGTGTTTCAGTGTCCCGTGTTTCAGTGTCCTGTGTTTCAGTGTCCTGTGTTTCAGTGTCCTGTGCTTCCATGTGAAGCCGCTGCCAGTCCTTCATCAGGTTTCATTCGTTTGGCTGCAGCGTTGTTGATCTAACTGGGCTGAGTCTATTTCCAGCAGCTGTTCTGCTGGTTCAGCTGCACAGATAACATGGACTGCCGTCTGCTGTGGCAGAAAGAATGATGGTCGGCTTGTTAATCTTTATTTCACCGTTTTACGGCTTCTCGCACGAGAGGGAGTAACTCAGGAGTTCCCACCTCTGGTCTGTTACAGACAGATTAGTGTGATATGACACATCCCTGGAGTTATTTCATGAGTCAGTACTTTCCCTGAGCCTCCTCCAGTCCATCTTCATATTACTGATATCCTACATTTCCCACAATGCCTTTATGCAGCCTGTCTGGTCAGGTCTGTCTGTGCTGTTTGCATGTAGCTGAATAACTTCTCCCAGTGTAGAAACAAGTGTCTCTGCCATCAGCTTCCATTTGATTCATTTCATTCTACATTTTTAGACACGAGCTGTTTCTACCCACAGACCATCACTCCATCAGTCATACGCCGTCGATACCCTTTAAAACCAAAATATCCTCCGCTGTGTGAAACTTATAGAGCTATTACAGTCTTTTATACACATTTTAGATTAAAATTTAGTTTTTAACGCACAAATACTTAGATTATAATTCAGTCTTTAATGCACATTTTATATTATAATTTACAGTATTTAATCCACATTTTATATTATAATTCAGTCTTTAATACACATTTTATATTATAATTTACAGTATTTAATCCACATTTTATATTATAATTCAGTCTTTAATACACATTTTATATTATAATTTACAGTATTTCATGCATATTTTAGATTATCTTGTGTCTTTTCTGTCCTTCAGTCGTTTGGAGAGTAAAGTCCAGATGTTGGAGTCTCAGCAGAGAGGAGAGCTGGAGGACATGAAGGAGGAGAAGAGCAGACTGCAGGTACAGTGTCTCCATTAACTATGTGATAGTACATCTACTGTTTGGTATTATAGGAGTACTTCATTGAGTTAGTCAGAATGTGTTTTACATTCAGGAGGCACAAGATGAAGAGTGAGTGTCTGACCTCAGAGGTGTGAATTTTACAGATGTAATGGTGCAGAGTATTTATTACTACTAGTCTCAGTTGGCTGACATGAACAAAGAAATTATCAATCACACAAAACATTGAATCTATTATTATAAAGGGGGTTGCATAAAATCTGAAAAGTAAAAAGCCAGAGAAATATCAAAGTATTCCTGGAAGACTGAACAAGCAGCGTTCAGTATTAGTTCAGTAGTATTATATACTATTATAGCTGTGATGTGTGAAGTTGGGGTGTTTCCTCCCAGTCTGTCGTCAGGACTCAGATGGAGGCCATCGAGTCTCTGGAGAGGCAGCTGAGACTCGCCAGCAGCAACAACACGGCTCTGCAGAGACGGCAGGCTGAGCTGATGGAGTCAGTCCACACTCTGATTAACATGGTGGCTACTACTGCAGGTACTACTGCAGGTACACACAGTACTACAGCTGCTACTGCAGCTGCTACTGCAGGTACTACTACAGGTACACACAGTACTACAGCTGCTACTGCAGCTACTACTGCAGGTACTACTGCAGGTACCTCCTTTACTGCAGGTACACACAGTACGACAGCTGCTACTGCAGCTGCTACTGCAGGTACTACTACAGGTACACACAGAACTACAGCTGCTACTGCAGCTACTACTGCAGGTACACACAGAACTACAGCTGCTACTGCAGCTACTACTGCAGGTACACACAGAACTACAGCTGCTACTGCAGCTACTACTGCAGGTACACACAGAACTACAGCTGCTACTGCAGCTACTACTGCAGGTACACACAGAACTACAGCTGCTACTGCAGCTACTACTGCAGGTACACACAGAACTACAGCTACTACTGCAGCTACTACTGCAGGTACTACTACAGGTACACACAGTACTACAGCTGCTACTGCAGCTACTACTACAGGTACTACTACAGGTACACACAGTACTACAGCTGCTACTGCAGCTACTACTGCAGGTACACACAGTACTACAGCTACTACTGCAGGTACACACAGAACTACAGCTGCTACTGCAGCTACTACTGCAGGTACACACAGTACTACAGCTGCTACTGCAGCTACTACTACAGGTACACACAGAACTACAGCTACTACTGCAGGTACACACAGAACTACAGCTGCTACTGCAGCTACTACTGCAGGTACACACAGAACTACAGCTACTACTGCAGGTACACACAGTACTACAGCTGCTACTGCAGCTACTACTACAGGTACACACAGAACTACAGCTGCTACTGCAGCTACTACTGTAGGTACACACAGAACTACAGCTGCTACTGCAGCTACTACTGCAGGTACACACAGTACTACAGCTGCTACTGCAGCTACTACTACAGGTACACACAGAACTACAGCTACTACTGCAGCTACTACTGCAGGTACTACTACAGGTACACACACTTTGTCTAAACTGTGAATGTTTGTACAACATAAAAAGTTAAAGTTTATAGTAGAATCTGTCTGAGTTTACTGCCTTCAGTACTACCTTGTAATGAAATGTAAAAACTTTGTGTATTCAGGGTCTCCCAGGGTCCAGATGTGGAGGGACTGTGCAGATGTTTATAAGGCTGGTCACTCCATCAGTGGACTGTTTAACATCTACATCAGTAACAGGACTGAACCTGTGCAGGTACCACAGCTGAACCTGGTTTCTACAGTTATTAGAGGGGGGCTACGTATAACAGACCGCTGCTGCTTATAACAGACCGCTGCTGCGTATAACAGACCGCTGCTACGTATAACGGACCGCTGCTACGTATAACAGACCGCTGCTGCGTATAACAGACCGCTGCTACGTATAACGGACCGCTGCTACGTATAACAGACCGCTGCTACGTATAACAGACCGCTGCTACGTATAACAGACCGCTGCTGCTTATAACAGACCGCTGCTGCGTATAACAGACCGCTGCTACGTATAACAGACCGCTGCTACGTATAACAGACCACTGCTACGTATAACAGACCGCTGCTACGTATAACAGACCGCTGCTACGTATAACAGACCTCTGCTACGTATAACAGACCGCTGCTACGTATAACAGACCGCTGCTACGTATAACAGACCGCTGCTACGTATAACAGACCGCTGCTGCGTATAACAGACCGCTGCTACGTATAACAGACCGCTGCTATGTATAACAGACCGCTGCTACGTATAACAGACCGCTGCTACGTATAACAGACCGCTGCTATGTATAACAGACCTCTGCTACGTATAACAGACCGCTGCTACGTATAACAGACCGCTGCTACGTATAACAGACCGCTGCTACGTATAACAGACCGCTGCTGCGTATAACAGACCGCTGCTGCGTATAACAGACCGCTGCTGCGTATAACGGACCGCTGCTGCGTATAACAGACCGCTGCGTATAACAGACCGCTGCTACGTATAACAGACCGCTGCTGCGTATGACGGACTGCTGCTACGTATAACAGACCGCTGCTGCGTATAACGGACCGCTGCTGCGTATAACGGACCGCTGCTATGTATAACAGTACGCTGCTGTGTATAATAGACCGCTGCTACGTATAACAGACCGCTGCTACGTGTGACAGACCGCTGCTACGTATAACAGTCCGCTGCTGTGTACAATAGACCGCTGCTGCATATAACGGACCGCTGCTATGTATAACAGTCCGCTGCTGTGTATAATAGACCGCTGCTACGTATAACAGACCGCTGCTGTGTATAACAGACCGCTGCTACGTATAACAGACCTCTTCTCTCGTATAACCGCTCTGCGTATAAAATCACTACGTATGACAGACCGCTGCTACGTATAACAGACCGCTGCTACGTGTGACAGACCGCTGCTACGTATAACAGTCCGCTGCTGTGTATAATAGACCGCTGCTGCATATAACGGACCGCTGCTATGTATAACAGTCCGCTGCTGTGTATAATAGACCGCTGCTACGTATAACAGACCGCTGCTGTGTATAACAGACCGCTGCTACGTATAACAGACCATCACTACGTATGACAGACCGCTGCTACGTATAACAGACCGCTGCTACGTATAACAGACCATCACTACGTATGATAGACCGCTGCTACGTATAACAGACCGCTGCTACGTGTAACAGACCATCACTACGTATGACAGACCGCTGCTACGTATGACAGACCGCTGCTACGTATAACAGACCGCTGCT